>JAEMON010000011.1:12372004-12384947 GCA_030264115.1 Lygus lineolaris
ATCGAATCTGGGTTGTTTGAACAGTCAGTCCAGGACTAGTTCTACCAGTTCTGGATGTTTTCGAATTCGTTCCTGAACCAGATTAACCTACCTAGCCTGGAAGAACACCGAGTGCGCATGCACGAATCAAACCGTCCCAACAGTTCTAAAAAGAATCCCAAACGTACCTAGAACTAGTTTTGAACAGTCCCAAAACTGTCTGTCCTAACTGCTCAGTTTCGATCCTGGATCAGTTCTGAGCAGTGCAAACGCGCTGAAAGGGGCGTGGACAGGATAGAACGATTCAAGACTGTCTGTGCGAACAAACCTGGCACACCTAGCTACATGGCACTAGTTGTCATATCCCCTCCCTTTTCAGAACGCAGTTCCATCCTTGACTGGTTCTGGACTGTATGTACAAACAAACCTTATCATATCTTTCTGTACGTAACCTACACACCTTATACCTCATTTCCATTTTACTTTTTATATTGGAGTGATTTATACCTACCACTTATTTTTGATTGTCTAATTTTTGGAGTTTACTCCCCCTAATCCTTATCCCAAATCAGCTGATGAATATCCACCAACTGACAGAAAAACTAGAAAAAGTCAGTGCCTATGCCTAGGCAGGTACTTAATGATGTACTATGAGTTTATACTGTTGTATTATTTTTGTTATCCCTCCAACCTCCTACCCTCCTCTCTCTAATTTTTCAATCTACGGATAGCCATTTCATTATTTGATGACTGTGGAAAGTAAGCGCGCGAAAGTAAGACGCTAATAAAAGGAAAGCATGACAGGACAGCACGGCATGGCCAACTACCTGCTACCTACTCATGATCATCATTGATGATAAAATAATTCAAGTATTGTTCATTGGTTTACCGGATCAAGCATGATGGATATCCAGGATGTCAACGATTAGCAATTGGGTTTCGGTACACTACACACTACACTGATCACCGTACCGATAACGTGGTTTCGGAATTTCGAAAGTTGTTTATAAAGATAAAAAAACAGATCACAGAATCACCTGCCGCAAACGGAAACGTCACGAAATGGAACCGATTTTTTGCTGGAGGAGCGAGGAGAAGGGCATGACGTCATTAGAATTGCCAACATTCATGCAATAAAAGTTTGTCCACATTTCAAAATTTCAGTGGACACTGGTTTTAAAAGCTCAATCCGAAACGCTATTAGAGTGCCTAAATAATTAGATTTTTTTCAAAATTTAGCTAAAATTGGGAATTGAGTGAACAGTTATCGAGTACACATTTCGCAGTTTATCAGACATTCCTACGTATTCTACCATATTTTTAGTTCTGTTGGCTACATTGAAACTCAAAAGACAGCCGGACAACAACAACACTGCGGACAAGGTTGTCTGATCGATATATTGCCAACCTTATAAAATAACTAAATAGTGGTTTTTACGTTTTTTTGGCCCCAAACTAAAATTTTTAGGTTTAAAATTACAAAGGAACCAGTACGGAAGGCCTTATCAAATATCGAAAAGGGATAAAAACACGATTAAATGGTTTTTCAGAGACTTTTACAACTCTAAAAACTGTTTTTATAGTTGGCAGCATCGTGTGAGAAAAGTTCTCGTGAAAGCCGAGATCTCGTAGTGTGGTCACGTGACCTCTGGATTCACTGTTATTTTTTCAGCCATGATGGCGCCAAATCACTATTTATTGTTTAATTTTGCCGAAATATTGGGCTGGTGATGAGTGCTAAAGTGAAAATAGTGCTAGTGAAGCTTTATAGACAAGTGGATACGAGAAAAAAGGATATTATTCAATGTGGTAAGTCCGTACACCGTAGTGGAATGGGGACATGTTGGATAGCTCCCCGTCCACTGCGTATATACCACATATCGTCTAAGTTTTTATAGAAATCGAATGTTTTCTGTTGAAATCATCATCTACTTTATTCATTCCACGTCCCAATCGACGGAATAAAGCGGAAAAGTGGCGAAAAACTCGAGTTTTGAGTGCTATTGGAGTGCTGCTATCTGTGTGTTGTCAGTTGTTGAAAGACCCGAAATGTTTCCCTGGGGTAGGCAATAATTACTTGACTTCCCAATCAAATTTCGAGTTTTTCGATCCTCCTTTTCGTCGAAATCCTCGATATGAACCCCCGACGATGTCGTCCGACCGAGATTTTCGCCTCCGAACGAGGGATACCGTCTGCATTTCATCTCAAGTGTTGGTCAGTTCGAAAACTCAATGTTTACATCTTTAATGGCCTATTTCGAGTGCCATATTTTGTTTTTTCGTGTACGGAGCTTCGCCGTACCGCCAAACCGTCATAGTAACGTCGATTCATTCGTAATTTATGAGTAAAGTCGTAATATTCGTCTTTATAAACTTCTGGAAGGTACGCCCACTTGCATTATAAAGTTGATAAACCGTCGGGTGACGGATACCTGCATACGTGCCTCAAACCAGTTTCTCCCGACTTCCCCAGACTATTTTCCCGTCAAATGCCTGCAGATATCGAACTATTTCTACCTCATTAGGCGTCTGTTTAGTTGAAAATGAAACGTTGAACGAGTAATTGAGGTTTTATACAAGATTTCTTTGGAGATAACCTATTTCATTTCAGCATTATTTTGTATTTTGGGATCGGGAACTATAGGTGAAATTTCTCATTTCGTTAGATTCCTATCCGTGGTCCACCAGCTTCCCCCCGTTAGCTGGTGTTCGAGTTATTCATTTTCATCTCAATTTGTTCCAAATTGATACCTGGTTAGTTAATTTGCCCCAAGATACCCCGAGGTTCCTTCACTACTATAGTACTAATTCCGTAAATAGGTATAATGACGGCACTTTCTCAATTTTTGCTTCAAAACTGTTTCTCTGCAGCTGACATCTAGTTTCTACGTAGATTAACAAGCTAATTTATATTCTCGAACTAGCAATAATAACATTATTTCAGCCAGATTTTCGTGTTTCCGCGAACATGTACGTCATTTTCTTTCGTCCGTCCCCTTCTTGGAGCATCTTGTGACTTCCGTTTGGTATAGATCGATGCCCATAGCACGATGTTAGGTACCTATTACTATTAGGTCCTACTGTAATTACTATTAGGACTACTGGAAAATACTAGAAGACTAGGGAATACACTGCAGGAAAGTAGAAACACCGGATATTAGGTAGGTGGTAAAGATAAATTCTTGTGCTACTTGATAATATCGTCAGAAATTGTGTGATAAGGTCCATGAAAGATTCTTAGCCAACGTAACTTAGTTTATGGTGTAACAATGTAATATTCCATTTTCCCCGTATCAGAGAATTATTTCATGTGGGTGCATTTCTCCAGCATTCACCATAAGTAGGTATTGATCCTCAGGCAATAAATTGCTAAATTTGACGGTAAATGATTTAACATCGAGTACCTACCTAATAAGAAGTGAAATTACGGACGTGTTTGCTCCATCACTGTCTCCAAGGAAGGCCGATTTCACTAAGAAGGTGATTTCCACCGTTTTGCAAAATACTTCATTGTAATCGATGAAGCCGTTTGAGAGAGATTGAGGGACAGACGGACAACCATACATTTTTGTATCGTTATAAATATATGTAGATCATGTTTTTTGATATGATGATGAAGTTGTAGATAATAAAGCCAACTTCAGATTGGCTTTGAATGGAAATTATCGTGTAGTAAGAACAACACCTCACTGGTACTGGATTCCTAATAATTATTATCTTACTCCAGACGTGAGAAAAAAATTAAAAGCTGAGATTAGAGTTGCTTTTTGGGAAAATAGTTCATCAATTCATGTGAAGGATTTGACGATTTGAAATAACTGCTTCCCATCTGGCCTCCGCCAATCATTTAATGTATCCATAATGTTATCAATGGTTTTTTTAAGCTACTGAACACTTCAAGATTTTCCAAATTGGATTATTTGTAGTACATGAATATTAATACGCTCCTTAATAAAGAATTGTCCTGTGCCTGGGTAGGTAGATGCATTATATCAAGAGATCACCAGCCATATTATCCAACTCAACTATTTTGACAAACCTGCTCTCCGAATGCCTGACACTTTGTTGTATGGTGAAGAGTAATTCGTATTTTTTGGTTCACCATCAACTCTAAATTGTATTTTCTAGTAATTATCCCTGAGTGTCTGCAACCTACTTGATAGGTATTATGTTTCATCTTCGTTTCTGTTCTCAAGACATTTGGAAATATCTGACCTTAAAAAAGGTACAGAAATCACAACGGGCTTAATATGTTAGTCGGAATTCTACATTTTCAGATTCGGATTCAGCACCTTAAGAAACCCCCCTGCCCTCCGAAATCCGATTAGTTCAAGACAGAATCATTTGAAACTAAACAGCTGCTTAAACTTTTGGCGCAATAACGTGAGGTTAAACTGGGCGTTCTATGGCAGTGACGTCATCAGTCAACGGATCCAGATGCATGGAATACCTTCCTTGTGTCTTTTTGCCGTATTGTGCGTCCAGAAGTACCATTGCCAAACTAACTACAAACTTACAAACAATGAAAATGCGAGATTATTTCTAACCTTATCAGAAAGTACCCGCCGTTTGAGCTTGGTGGGTGGGTAGTCTGCTGAGATTTTTGTTGGCTATACTGTCTGGAGGAATTAGAAAGACGTTCCTACTTCCATGCTTATAACATCAGTTAGGGCTGGTCGGGAATTCAAAACAACTAAATTTCAATAAATTCTTCAAATTATAAAACCACTTTTCCCGCAAAACAGAAAAAAAATTCAAAAGATACCATGAAGGTCTCCATTCCATAAAAGTGGTAGGGTAATTCGTACCTTCTTACTGGGTCATTATGTGAAAAGCGGACAACCACCTACTTATACTCTCCATATCATCCAAAATTTCTTATTCGACAGTTCTTGCAGGTAAACGAGAAGCGAGTTGGGATTCCGAATAGGATGTTACTAGGGAGAGCACGAGCGGATGCTAACCCCTGAGTTGTATTGTGCAAGTGGATGAGTCGGGACACGAGTCGACCTACAAGACGTTAAATAACGTTAAACTGAACGTTGGTGCGAATTGGATGGAATTTGTAGATTTCAAGTAGTGATTTTGAAGTTCTTGTTGTTTGGAATTTTCTCTTATGGGTTTCTCTCGATACTCGAAAATGAATATCGGGAACTGTATGAAGCCTGTTTAGTGAATGGTAGGGAAATGGATATGATTATGGAAGGCTAACCTACCTCCAGCTTTGGTAGAATCGGCGGGGACCACGGCTGGATTGGAATACCCGATGTTGTGAACGTTCCTGAAAGCTGTTATAAATTACCAGGCGTCACCGCATTTTTGCCTTAATAGACTGCCTTAATACCCTAATAGACTGTCATGTTTGGAACCAATTTTTCGCTATTCAGGAGCAACACTATTGGGGTGGGTTGGGTTGGGTTGTTGAGCAAACAGGTGGGAGTAGGTAGTTATGGAAGATCCTTTTTCCTTTCCTATACCTATTACGTGTACATACTAATTCTTATGTTGTATACTGTTGTTGTATATCACCTACTATCGTAAATAAAGCAATTTTTCAATTCAATTTATTCCATGGTGCCAGTATGGTTACCTTCAAAGAAGGTTAACTTCGTTTTCGGGAATCCATTCGGAATCCCATCCATTGACGAATAGGCCAGTTCTATTCGTGCTACGAGATGACTCTACTCATAACGTGATACAAGCGCATGCGCACTAACTTATTTCTATTCGTTGAGCTCCCGACTCGCTTCTCGGTTACCTACAAGAACTGTCTATCAGCACGAAAGCTACATGTTTGGATCATATCGAGAATCAGTGAATGTAATGACCAAAATTGTCCTGGGTGATGGATAGAACCTTTATTTGTGAGATTTCCTGTGTATGTTTGGTTTAGGTAACACCGCTGATTTCTTCTTTTTCAGATTGTTTGGTTGCTATTGTTGCTGAAAAAATCTTGGATACCTCAAATATGTAGTAAGTTTTTTCCATATCTTAGTAATAGTTTTTTTACAAACCCTTTCAATCTACCGATATACAATTTACCGAGCTGAAGGACGCTTCGAATTTGTGACCTTTAAAACATGACTTGTGGTTTCGAACCACGAAAAGTGTTTGATTTGAAATTTTCTGTTGACATTCGTGTAAAAAAACCCAAACAATTGTGTGTTTTCCAGGATAGGAATCAATTTCGGATCGGGGGTAATAGTTAATAAATCGTGTTGTAAATCCCATTGCAGCACTCGAATTATTTACCCTTCCCAAGAAAATAGACCAATTGTCGGACGTATGTCAGGGCCCCAACACCACGGAAACGGCGGACCTTTCTTATAGCTCTGTACAGTATGCACCGTACTGTCCATGCTGTCAAAATTGATTATGCGGTAAATTTTCATTTTTCAACACTTATGAAATTATGTGTAGAAAGGCGTTTAGAACTGACCATTTGTACATAAACCCATATCTTGTTGCTTTTATTTCTGTAGGTTTTCTTTTCCGAAACGAAATGTTACTCTGGAATATTTCTTTCATAGTGCTCAATCGATTTGTAGTTTCTGTGTTGTCATTTTGCACGCTACGGTTTGGGAACAGAATGTTGGGGGCTGGAATGACCTCAATTTCTATGCACAGTTTTTGTATTTTTTATAATTTGTTTTCATTTTAGTGCCTATTCTGTGTTATTCCTTGCACTAAATTTAACTGAAATCACTAATTTACTACGATTCGTTGATCATAATTGACTTCGAAAGTGCTGCTGCTGATGAACTTGTGGGATCTCTCGTCAGACTAAACCCAATCGTTCAACTCTTCATGTTTCTGTCGCTTTACATTGGTAATATTTTAAGTTTTCGATGGATTTTATCCTTACCTACGTTATCTTCTCCGCCCTCACCAGTAGCCGCTAGACAATTCGATATAATTTATGTTTGTAACAAAACGAGCTTTTTGGATTCGATGGTGGATATCAGCTGCATGGATATTGAGTGTTAGAAAACATCAAATGCGCTGCACATTTACCATAGATGTTGTTCATTGGTCGAAATTATGTATCTAGTAGTTCATTGTTTGTCCAAGTATCACCCTAAGCGATCCTGTTTTTCGTCGCTTCAAGTTTCTTGGATTTCGGTGTCTTGAGATGAAATGATGCAGGTCTGGTAGGTGAGAAGCTGTCACGAGCTCATCTGCCCTTTTCTAATTATTTCGGGAAATCTCTCGCCTTAGCTAAGTACTTTACTTACAGTGGTTTCTGAGTTAATGTGTAGTGAAATGAATGAGTACGTCGTTTGACAGCTGCCAATGAGAGAAGAGAAGAGTTCCCGAAGGATCATGTGCAAAATATGGGTCCTTCAGGAGTGGGATCGACCACTAACTCTTACTCCAGCAATTAAAAACAAAACAAATTCTATTGCTGGAGGTGCTTGGGCTCCTTAAATTAATTAAACAAGACATTAATTCACTAAACTTCAAAGGACTATATAGGCCGTGTTCTGTGGAACTACGAATTTCATCGCAGTTCACAATGGTGATCTGTGAATGAGCTAACACAAAAATTCATCAAACCTCAAAATTTCACAAACCGATCAACCTGTATTGTTATTTGTTGTGTCTGTAACGAGATGGTACAACGAAAGCCAACTAGAAATTCATTCGTAGTAAAACTTGACTAAAACAGGCGTCGATATAATTACTAATTCATACGTGGTACGTAATTAGTGGAAGGAGGTTTGATTGACACAGTTGTGCTTCAACACATCGCACCCGTCGTGGAATAAGGGCACAACTCAAAAAATACGATTTTTGAGTTAGCATCGGTTTTGCATTGTGGAAGTGGTGAATTTTTTCTGTAGAAGGTCGGACTCTACAGTAGGACCCTAAAGGTGATGAAGTATAATTATGGGTAGGTCCGACCTTCTACAGACAACATACACCACTTCCACAATGCAAAACCGGTCCTAACTCAAAAATCGTCTGTTTTGAGTTGTGCCCTTATTCTACGACGGGTGCGACATGTATTAGATGATTCCATGTCTTATTTTTCCCATGAACAGTGCTTGAAGAAGGGCTTCTCTCGGGGAAGAGGCTTCTCGAAGGCGCTATCATCAGTTTTTGTACGCCAATGATCTTATTATTGTACACGTTTTTAAGCACAACCGGGTGAATAAATCCTTCTTAGACCAATTGAACCACGTAGCAGTAAAACCAACCAAGATAATTTATTAACGGGGCAGCTGTTTTTTAAACTGCTATGCGCATTTTGCTCGTATTCTAAATAAATCTGTGGGGGTAAAATGTAAAACCTGGCAGGAATTTGAGGGGAAGATGTTAGATCGGCCGAATACCCGCAAAATCGAATGTAGCGTCTTTGCTACTGCGATTTAAGGAATTTTTAGACGCTTCCCCCCTTCCTAGGGCAACTCCAAAACCAGCAACTCGAAAATATGTACCTACCTACCTGATAGGAGGGGATTTTGCGCATTTTCGATTTCTGGTTTTTTCTCAAAAGGTAGATATTATTAAAAATGTTGGGATCTCACTATTTTGTTGATTGAAATGTTTCAGTGGGATCAATTTTTGATCAAATCAGCCATACAAAATTCAAATGATGTAAATGTGAGAATTTGATAAAATGGTTCGCCTGCACTAGAATGATTCTGAGCGCCTTTAAAACAAACTATCACCTATAACGTTTTTAATGTAGCCAACAGTTACGAAACCCTCGAGAGTTTGTCCATCTCCCCCTAACGAGAATACTACCTATGATGACGATAACTTCTAATAAGAGGTCTTAGAAATCCCTATCCGTTTTTCTACATTCGCTGGTTACGATTATTTTACGTATGTACGAGTACGTAGGGGTTTTCGAGCTCCCAAGCTCTGAATCTAGCTTTTTCGATAAACACGATTGCAAATTGAGTGAATTTCAATTTGTGGAAAATAAAAAATTGTTAAGCTCGTTGAATATTGTAGAGGTTTTATCGAAGAAGTCTCAGTTATCTATTCATTAACAGTAATTCTCAATTCTTCGCCATGGTTCTCAATATTTTACTAAACTATTGGGTGTCCCTAGCGAGGGCTCCATGCTAAAGTCGAAGTTGTTTGTTGTGATTTGAAGATAATTAAAAAAATGAGGACTTGATTTCTATAATTCATCTTTGCAGGGACTGCCAATAGTTTAGTCTGTATCTACTCATTATTTCCTTCCTTCCTACCTTTCTATTCATTACGGATTACTAAGTCTATCTAGGTATCTATAATTGTATAGAATAATTTGTTTTGATGCTGGTAATAGATGACGATAGCTGAAGAGCTTCTTCAGTACCAATAAAATGTACGAGGTAATTGAATAATTGCGTTTACGCATTCAATAGTCATTATCTCACCACTTAGTGTATTCTTAAACTTGCATTGTCGTAGCAGCCACCTGTTTAGTACCAGTGCACAGGGGTGGATCCGAAAATTATTTTTATTGGTGATTTGTTGGGCAACATTGTTTAAAGGAGATCTTGGGAACTGAAGGTGTAAGAAGAAAGAAGGGCTTAAAAAAATCTTTGAAACAATGAATTTAATTGAAAAATCACTCAATGATTGAATTACATAAGGCTTCCACGTACGCCTTCATTCATTCGCCACATAAAAACGATCTCTCAGATATTGTTGAAGTGATAAGCGTAACAATTTCTGTAGTATTCTGCTAATGGAGAGGATTCTCCTAACCTGCTAGCCTCCATCCTCCATGCGAGAGCCCAGTTTATTTTCCTCACCTAAGGACATGGTACATTTCTTCCTTTTCCTTCATACACTAGACATTAACGTGTAACTAGAACTTAAGACACGACGTTTTCTTCTCAGTATTTTTGAACAAAAAAAATAAGCTTCTAGAATGGATTTTCTATTTTAAGAAACCAAAAATACCGATATAATGTTGGTACATGTTTGTATGCAGTCTGGGAAAAGTATACAAAGCCCTAGTAGACGTAAATAGTATGATATCCCGTAATTATGTAGAATGAAGGTAAGACCTTGAGGGATAGAGTGGGCGTGGAATATAGCCAATCTACAGAAACTTCTATAATGTTGTCACGATGTCAGTATGTTTTTAACGAGAACGGTATTAATACCAACTTCTTAATGACATGAACAAACTTTAATTTCTGTATTCCACTAATAGGACTTCTTTGTTTTTAGGCTGTTAAGCTGCATACGAGGTTTTATTTCTGAGAAGTTTAAAACATAATGTCACAGCGTGTTAAGCGCCAAGGAAGCCGAATTGATGATGGACCTGGTAAGTGTTTTTGACTTCGTTTGATGATCTCGTCATTCCGAAGGGTGTCCCATAAAGAATGTCGGGGTTTCCAAACGATATGTTTGTAGGTATTAAATTTAATGAAGTGCTTAGGTAAAACTAGGGAGGTATAAGTAACTCGCTCGAAGTTCCTTGGGTATAGCATACAATGAAAAAGGTACCAATCATAAGTGTAGGTTTTCAAGTTTTTAGGTAGCGAGTTTCCAATGAAAATGGAGCTATTGCAATGGGTCTGAAAATTGTGGGATGCAATGGGGAGTGCGCATGGTTATTTTTTATCTTCCCAAATTATAGATCTCAGTGAGAGCTTTCGAAAAAGGTGCCACATGAAGGGTGTCCTATGAGCGGAAAAGGGTCTTGAAATGAATAAATATGACGTCACCGACACCCCTCCCGCCTGGGGGACCCTCTGCGCCCAAATGATTCTGACGTCACGCGCCTCTTCCCAGCTATTTTCCGGCCCAACCAAACGGAATTTTCAGTTAAAAATTGGCAAATGAGGGTTTTTGAGAGCGCTGAACCCGAATTTGAGGTCGAAAATGCTAATTTCCGACCCATGCGCACACCCTATTGTTTGAAAATTGTCCCAATGGAAATCCGTTTTGGATCATTCTGAATCTATTTATGTAGTTGTATAACTTACCTAGTACCTTCGTCGAGCCATTTTCTCAGGAGACACTTCTCTTTCGATCTATTTACAGCAGCAATTGAAAAAATAAACTAATCTGTATTTTAAAGGCATTTGAAAAAAGTGTGAGGGCAGTACTAAAGTTTTTGACAGGTGACAAACTTTAGTACTGCCCCCCACCGTCTCATGATATTTCGAAATCGAGATCAAACTGATTAGAACTTGTAAGGGATAGTTGAGACCGATTGCTTGTTTTTGTTGCGCTTGTAGAAACATGAAACGTTGCCTACATATCGCATCTCCCCTCTGCTGTTTATCAGACACTTCATTGAGGATGACCCGTGGAAAAGCTTAGGAGGAACCTACCTATCACGTTGACTGTTTAACCATGAGGCTCTAAGAACTTTACGGCGTTTTGAAAAGTGACGAAAGTGCGTTAAGAAAAGAAAAGAAAAAAATTGTTAAGGGTGCGCGGGACGACAGGCTCGGGAAGCACCTCAACCATGCCCCAACGCAACTCAAAATCCTATTTATTATTTTTCACGTTTGTGATTTTGAAAATTCATCGATTTACGTATGTTATATACAATAGTAATTACATATCTTACGATTTGAATCGTAATTTTAAGTTCATCCCACCCAGAGAAAACTGGAAGAAACCGATCAAAACGGGGGTTTTCATTGGTTTCTTCCAGTTTTCTCTGGATGGAATAAACTTAAAATTATGATTCGCATCGTAATTATGTGATTATTATTGTATAACATACGTAAATCGATGAATTTTCAAAATCACAAACGCGAAAAATAATAAATAGGATTTTGAATTGTGTTGGGGCATGGTTGAGGTGCTTCCCGAGCCCATCGTCCCGCGGCCCGCGTACCCTTAAGATTAATCATCAAGAACAAGAACATTTAATGTTCATTAATAAAGATAACTTCTTGAATTGAGTTTTTAGTGAATTTTTCACAATTCCTCCTGCCAAGAGCGTGGGGGGCAGTACTAAAGTTTTACACTAGTCAACAACTTTAGTACTGCCCACGCACTTTTTTCAAATGCTTTAAAAATAGTGAAATTCGTGTTTTCTTTGTTTCGGATATAAATAGACGGAAAGAGGAGAGTTTGACGATTCAAAAGCACTACACATTTGATCAAAACTGTTGAGATTAGGGGTTCAAATCTGGCTTTGAAAATGGGGGGCAGTACTGAAGAACACCCGTCCGTTGTCCCTTAAATATATCGTTTTGAAAACCCAGGCATTCTTTAGGTCTGTTCCTACAGGCTAGAGAAGTGTGCAGGTATCAAAATCCGCCTTACAACCAGCTTTTGGGGTCAAGAACTCTGTGTTAGAACATGCTTGAGTGCTCCTCGAGGGCGCCCCGGGAGCTGGCTTGGAAACCCGTGCATGGGCACAACTATTTAGATAACACTTATCCGCAGGTAACCCTACATTGCGCGTAACCTCCAGATTTGTTCTTTGTTGTTAAGTTTATCCCAGTTTGAATCCGTTTCTTGGTTTATTTTAACCTTTCCCTGAAATGGAATAGTGTTTTTGAATTATTCTGATTTTAGAGTCTTTTGATGATGAGTTTCTGTTGGAATCTTCACGTGTATAGTTACTTATGTTACAGCTAGAATCAACAACCAAACTTACAATCAACAACTAAACCAAACTTTGAGAAGTGTATCCTTTATAACTCTGGGGCAACTCAGATTGTAGCTCCCAAAGTTTGATGGAACAAACCTTCCTTGGGGGGTCATCACTAGGGCTCGGATCGATATGCTCTATAAAATCTCCTTATGTGCTCGAAAAACATCTGTTTTATGCTCGATAGATATGCTGGAAAAAAACCCATTAAATGCTCTTAAATATGCTCGAAAAACACCGTTAAAAACTATAGAAAGGAAAGTCAAACGAAAGAATCTACAACTTATCTTCATATACCTTCGAGCTTGTTTTAATTGCAACTACAAGTTTAAGGTATACAGGGTTTTCCACCTAAGTGACTGACACAGGCCAGGTACCGATTCTACAGGT
>JAEMON010000011.1:12394287-12409466 GCA_030264115.1 Lygus lineolaris
CCCCCCCCCCCTTTTTTTTTGTAGTGTTCATTCAGCTCTAATGGTGTGAAATGGGCTAGAAGCTGCCCAGGGAAAAATGTTGATCATCTTGTTCTCCTTTGATCAGCAGTGTAGTGTTGTTGAAATTTCCTTTTTTTCGCTTGTAGTTAGAGTAATAGGTAATATTGATCCATTGAAATGGTATCATATAGTAATAGAACCAGGTAGTATGTAATTTTTTTGAGTTTATCAGCTAACCCACTTATCCTCGCCGAAAAATCTTGCTCCCCATTTCAACAACTAATATAACGCAATATATTTTATGCGCCTACTAACCTGCACATCCCTATTGCTTATAGAGTGGTCAGATATTTAGAAGACGGTTTTCAAGACAGTGCCCCTGCGAAGCTCACGTTCCAAACATAACCTCCTCTGTATAATTTGGATTTAATATATTCGAATTTTATTCAATTTCACGTTTACTTTATTATAAATTAATTTGTTAAATTTATAATTCGATACTTTGATTGTAGTTCATTTGATTTTTGATTATTAATTTTTTCCTTTACAATGAGTTATAAAGTATAATAAGTAAAACTTTCATGTACTCAGATCCATTCAAATTTTACTTGTTTAATCCCCCAAGTTGTACCCTGGATTCTTCACGTAAACATCCCTATGAACTAGGGACTGTTTAATGGCAATTCTGAGGGCTCTAATACCAGCAGGCCTACAGATTCTATCGCATACTTGTTCACATAGGTCTAGAAATATCCCGCCATTAATTAATCACACGTACTCGAATAATGAAAGTGGCCTCTTTCTGAGACAATCGTGGATACTGTAGAGTACGATCATAGTCGGTCGTACTGATGAAGTTTTTCTAATGTTTATCTAAAATACTGTTCTGCTCCATAACCAGAACTAACCTCTCCAAATAATGAATGACATCTACTTTTACATCAACACCCTGCAATGTCTTCGGTCTATGATCCTTCATCTAACTGGTCTTACATTATTATAAACGGTGTGCACGATTCCTTTCCATTCTTACGCTTTTTTTCCTTGCTCCACTTCCATAATGTTTTTGCATGAATGTAGTGCCTTTATTTGAGTGTTTTCTGCTGCAACAACGGTTTGAAAACATGTTAGTAGGAGGTAGGTATACTTCATTGTAAATACCTAACTACTTGTACAATATAATATTATTATGATCCTGGTTAATCAAGTTGTCTCAATCGATTAAGAGATTATATAATTACAGACGAATATCTCGTATTGAATCATCTTCATTTTTTTTGAATTTTGATTTTCCCTACAGTAGTACGTGCTCGCCTGAGTCGAATTGGGAGTACTTACTTTAGAGTGATTGAAGGCTTGTACAGGAAAGGAGAGGAATAGCTTTGTTTGGAATTTCAAATATTTTTAAACTTTTCTTCTTTAGAGCTTGGAAAATTAGGTTTGTTAGATGTTGAAATTCCGATGTTTCCCAGGTGTGTCTATTCTTTTTTCTACTACTCAAACGTTTTCAAAAAACTATGTACTTTTCTTGATGCCAAGCTAATATTTTGTTTGTTTTTAAAGGTACGGAATCTGTGCTACATGGTCAGCCGTAGGGAGAAATTGTCTCGAACATTCTTCAGGATGCGAGAACAGACCTTCCACAAGCAGATCGCTGTGCTTTCGGATCAAAGTCACAACTTGAGCTCTGCAGAAATAATAGCGATCAAAGAAGCCAACCACGGTCCATCAATATACGATAGAATATACTCACATCCGTCTGCTTCAGAATTGTCGACAGATTTTGAAACGGTCCTTGCCCGTATTGCCGGCGTATCGTCCCCCACCCCCGAAGACAAGGTCAAGGTGGATCGCAACGGCATGCGCAAGAAACCTGATAATCCATACAAGAGAATGTACATAAATGGAGGGCTAGAGAGGAGGAGAAGTATCTACACAAGCATGAGTAGTGGGAGTGAGTTGGACATCAAGAGCAAAAAGGATAAGGGAGACGATTCTGGAGATGACAAGAAGAACAAAATGTCAAAGAAACATAAAAAGAGGCCACCCATTTCGAGAGTCACTATTGATACGTCTACCGAGGATGAAGACAAGCCACACAAGCCGAAGTGGACATCACCTAGAGCTAGCAAAACCTTTCAGCAAATGGAGAAAGAATTGGCTGAGAAAACTGGCAGCGATGATTCCGATGATCTCATTAATTTCTCAAACATTAAAAAGGATTCAAGAAGTGCCAGTAATATCTACTCCGATTCTGACTCAGATGCTTCATTTAGAAGTTCACGAATGAGAACTAAGGCAGCTGTGAAGGAATTCACTGGTGGTTCAAAGAACAAGAAGAAGAACCTCTCAAGTCACAAATCTTCTCCTACAAGAAGTAAAGCATTGGCTGACAGTTCACTCGATGATGAATATTATTCAAAGGACAAAGATGTTATTAGTTCTTCTAGGCGGAGTAGACTGAAAGAATCGCCTACAGAGTTGATTGTACCTCAGAGGCAGGCTGCAAAGAAGGCATCAGAAAGCATTAAATCTACTCAAAAGAAACCTGAGGAACCGGAGCCAAGTAAGGCAGTATCGCCTTCTGATGATAGTCGTTTGAAACCATCTCCTAAATCTAAAGACCCCAAACCCAAAGGGAAGGATGCTGAAAAACGAGAAGAACGGGCTCTTAAAATTAAAGAGGAAAAATTGTCGTCTAAAAACTCTAGTAATAACGACATATACGAATTCGACAAAGAAGATGACAAAGATATACTTGCATATGTTCCTCAAAGACAAGCAGCAAAGAAGGCCGCTGAACACATCAAGAGTGGTCTGAATAAACCTGCGCCTACAGGAACTGAGCAAGAGCCAGAATCCGCTGCAAAGGGTCCCTCAAAGGTTGTTGAGGCAGGGAAAAAGAAGGACGAAATTAAAGTCAAGAATGAAGTTGAAAGTCCTGAAAAGGTTAAGAAAATTGTCAAACCTCAGGACATCAAAGGACGAAAAACTCCTAAATCTTCTATCTCCTCCTCATCTACAAGTTCATCTAGTAGTTCAAGTTCTGGTTCTGGGTCTTCGTCTTCTTCATCTTCCAGCTCAGATAGTGATGATGACGAGGAAGAAGAAGATGAGAAGGAAACGCTACCTCCAAAGCTATTGGATAAAAAGAGTTTGTTTGACCCTCCAACCAGTTCTAAGGATGTCAAGAAAGCTGTACCTGTTGATAAGAAGCAACCTCCCACTCCTGCAAAAAAGTTCGAAATAACCTCGTTCCTGGAGAAGGGAAAACATTCTGTCCACAGCAGTTCCACGTCGAGCAGCTCAGATTCAGAGGATAGTGGAGAAATTAAGACATCAGTTGAGAAGATAGAACAGCTTGAAAACAAGAAACAGGTTGAAGTTTTGCGAGAAAAAGATGATCTTCTCTCTAAAGGCCTTGCTGCCAAGAAATCGAGAAAGACGCCTGAGAAGAAGCTTAAAACTTCCGATGGGCGGCCTGAACTCGAATTTCAGCAGCCGCCTACTGAGAGAAAGGAATCATCCAGAGAGAAAGTGCGCCCCCCTCTTAGCACCATTAGCGCCAGCAAAGGAAAACAAAGTACGCCCACCAGTGAAAAACATAGTACCATCAGTAGCTCAAGTAACAGACACGAAACTGCTAAAGAAGAGGTCTCTAGTAGTGGTGCTAGAAGACACAGCAAAAGGGAAGATACGGAGACTATCCAATCCCGAAAAGATCATTCGCAAGGAAGAAAGAGAAAATCGGATGAGCCTCCGAAAGAAAGCCCTGCTGAGGAGCGCATTACAAGCTCAAGTCAGATTGTTAAAACATCAGAATCCTCTGTTGGAGAAGTCAAGCTCCCAAAAACACCCCAACATTCTCCAGCTCCGGGCAAGAAGACTGATAAGAAAGTAGAATCACCTTCCAAGAAAACAACAGAGTCTATGGCTCTGACCAGTACTCTGGAGAGAGAAATTGCTGAAAGAAAGGCTGGGAGGGATGTGGGGAGTAAAAGTAACTCGAAAAAGTCCCTCAATCGACTTTTTGAAAAACGGGATTGGCTTTTCAAGGAGTCTGAGAAGAAAGATCCTGCCAAAGAAAAAGCCAAATCGCCACAGAAGTCGCCTCATAAATCACCTTATAAATCACCTCATAAGTCGCCACATAAGTCTCCTCATAAACCTGTTGTTCATAAATCCCCTGAAAAGCATGCTTCCAAAACTCCCGAGAAAACGACAAAAGAGCTCAAAGAAAGAGGAAAGGATGAGAATAAGAATGACAAATACGAATCAAAATGGCTCAGTTTCAACAACAGTGATCGCTTGCAAGAGAGTGAACAGTACACCTCGAAGAAAGTGGCGTCTCCAGGTAAAACCAAGTCCATGCCCAGGAGCTTATTCTCACCTGAACCAGAGAGTTTTGAGGACAAAATGAAAGATATCAGGCCTCTGGAGGATCGGACAGCAGTTTTTAGTAACAACAACCGAGCGAGTAGTACTGACCTCACTAAACCTAATGAAGACTCATCCAAATCTCTCCCTACGTTATCCCCTACGCCTCTACATTTGGAGGCTCCAACGTTCAAACATGATGTTCTACCTCAACTGGAAAAGATTGAACCTACTAACTCGGACAATATTAATTTCCCATCACGCAGTGAAAACGAAAATGTGGAACCAAAGAAACTCAATGCCAGGAATTCTTCTCTGTCAGCGTCCAGCTTTCCTCATAGATCAATTTTCTCCCCACAACCAACCAAAGAAACGCCTGTCAATGAGTTTTTCGATTTCGGCAACATTCTTGCTGAGCCAGATCCAGAGGCAATGAGATCTGTATTCAACTTTGGAAATGATTTCCTTTTCAAATATGACACCAAAGAAGACAGTGCGCGGGAAACTATGAATTTAGTTGAAAAACTGCGATCAGAATATGCCAAGAAAACAAACGACCCTAGTGAAGACATTTCAGAACCTCACTCAGTGGCCCCATCCACGCCATTGCCTCCCCCTCCAGATGATCTGTTGGTTGATCAAAAACATGCTCTTGAGCCAAAACTGGAGTCCATTCTTTTGCATCAAGAGCCACAGCTGATAGCTCCAACCATACCTGAAGAAATCAAACAGACTACTGAACTTGTATTGGCTGACCATAAAGCACTAAGTGAACATGCATTAGGTGCATCTAAATCTGGTTTTCATGATGAAAGCTTGCGGATCAGTTCAGACCAACATCTCATCCCAACATCTGCTGTTGGGGATAAGAGTGATATTCCACCATTTGAAGGAAGTGACCAATACCCTTACCATCCATTTGGGCTTTCAGTGGACGTTGGTAAAGTCCCTGGTCGAGAAAAGTTGGATAGAAGTAACAGTGCTCAAGCTGATGAGAGGTGGGTTCCTCCGAGTAGTGTTCCACCTCCTAGCGTACCTCCCAGTGTATATGAAGCTCCCTTGTCCCCTTACAGAAATAAATGGGCCGAATCCGAAATCATGCCCTCTCGCCACTCTTCATCGTCCTCTGCATCTTCAACTTCTTCGTCTTCCCCTAGGGACGAAGAACCCGTCAAACAAGATGAAGTGCCACTGCAAGTTCCAACTGCTGCCCAAATATTACCTCCTGAGCTGCTGCAATTCCAAGGTTTACACTCGAATCTTCCATTTAATCCCACCTGTGCACTCAGTGGCCCAGCTCCTTTTCACTATCCTGACGCAGCAGTTCAGTTCCCCGTCAATTCTGTTCCTATGTTTCAACCTCTTCAAACGGGAACTTTTCCACCAGGAGCTCCAGGCATGTTTCCAACTCACTCAAACTTTGTACCATTTGGAAATCAGTTGCAGATGAAGCCTGAAGAAGGTGTTCATATGCCCCCTCCTCCATGTTCAGCCACTTTCACCGCATCATCTCATAATATGGCTATAACTGCTGCTATGGTTTCTCCCTTACCTCCTGTACAAGACCCTCCTTTGACGCCCCTTCCATTTCCTCCAGACAACAGCGTGCAACCTCAGTTGCCAACAACAGCTGCCCTGCCGCCTCATACATTGCAGGAATCACCTGCTCTATCCACAGAGACATTCAACCATCAATCCATTCCCGAATATAAAACTCCAGCTTCGGTTTCTTCAGAAGAACCACCCACTCCAAAACCGAGCAAAAAGTCACCATCTAAGGGTACTCGTACTTCAGCGAGATTCATTGCTCAGCAGGGCAAGTCTCCAGGGCTCACGTTAGAGGGCAAATCTCCTGGTAAATCACCTAGAAACGTTGATTTGAGGAAAGGAAAGGATGGAGTGAGTACAGGAAAGCGCGGTAGACCACCAGGGTCACGTGGAGGTGGCAGAGGAAGGGGTCGGGGCCGAGGCCGTGGCAGAGGAGGCCATGGGGAGGCTTACAACAAACTCGCCGGTACTGTTTACGATTTTGACTTTGATGATGAAGACGATGTTGGTGGAGAAAGTTTGGAGAACCTTAGAGCTATGAGGGAGCGGCGGAAATCTTCAGACGTGCATGAATCTAAGAAAGACCTGTTTTCCAAAGAACCATCTGTTTCACCTAAGTTCACTAGCCCAGCACATCACAAAAATAGAATTGGTCTCAATGATGTAAAGGAACATAGATCGCCTAGCTCAGGGATGTCGAAGAAAGAACGGAACGCCCCTACCATTCCCAGTGTTGAACTTCCCAGAGTGGAATTGGTGCAGCCCCTTCTTCCAGGGCCTGTTGATATGAGAACGTACAGTTCATTTGACGCAAGTATGAATACAAATGCTTTCCACAACCATTTAATGGAGCCGTTCCCACCTAGCCATACCGATGACAAAGAGCTAGCAGCTGAGTTGGAGGAAGAAATCAAGAGCCTGAAGTCATCCACTGTGGCTAAGGTTCAAGAAACTATCCCTCCACCTCCACCACCCCCCATTGCTGTACCCGAGGAAGTGAAAGCACCAGCAGCCGATAGGAATCAGCTAAAAGTCAAGATCAAGGGTCCATTTCTGGATGCTAATTATGTTGCTTCCACAACAGTCACTCAGCCCAGCACTGTCAGTGCTCCCAGCGCACAAGTGGAGCCACCAGCTACACCAACTGTTAGTACGACTATTCCCACAAGTAGTACCAACATAAGCAATCCTCCTGTTAGAATGAGAAAGAAGGAACTTCTCAGACAGTATTGGACTCAGGATATGAATATGGATGAAACTGCTGCACCACCACCTCCGGCGGCAACACCAGCTGCTGATTCTCGTGTAAGTCGAAATGTTATAACTATACCTAAGGCTGTAGCATCGATGATTTCTATACCAACCAGAGAAGATTACAAAGCCGTTGTTGACGCCAACATGGAGAAGAAACGGAAGAAAGAGAAATCTGGTTATTTAAGCGGGCCAGAAGGTAATAATGATGTAAGTGACCGGTGGAAGAATAATACGAGTACTTCAAATTTACCTGCCCCTGAGTCCACGTCACAAACTCCTTTGAAACGAAGAGGAAGAGCAGCCAAGACTCAGAATACTTCTCAAGTGTCGACTGCCCCAAAACTAAAGATTAAGATTGGAGGTGGAGGGGACAGTGTGAGCGTGACGACAGTGCCTGATGACCGTAAAAACCTGAGGGTACGTCCGCCCAAGAAACGGCTAACGGGAGTGCCGATGCCTACTGTGGAAGAAATGAAACGGGAGAGCATGAAGTTCAGGAAAATGGTGATGGCCGGGTTCGACGAAGAGGACAAGAAAGTCAGCGACGTTGAAGTTGTGCCCAAAAAGAAGAAAAAACGAAGCAACGACACAACGGCGTCTGTGCGGATCATAACGGACGACGCTGCGCCAAAACTCATCATCAGGTTCGGCAAGCGACCGGAAGGACAAAGCCAGCCTGAGCCCTCAGCAGAACCCAAAGTCTCCCCGAACGACGAACGGACTAGTGAGTGTTCCGGGCCGCGCAAAGTGAGGACGTCCAAAATCACTCCGATCCGGTTAAAACTCTCTCGGTGCGAAGAGGGCTACGTCATGAAGCCCTCTAGCGAGAGCGTCGGGAAAAGTGACGAAAGTGACCGTTTAGTGATCTCGAGTGACAAAAGCAAGCGCGAACCCGTTTCGCCGATCCTTAGCAAGGATTGCGAAGTCAGGTGATGGCCCGGCTAAAGGCCCGACGAATCTTCCGCTTTGTTGATGATTTCCCCCTCCCCCGTCTCGATAGCATTTCCAAATTGAATGGGACCAACCGATTTCAAGACTTTCCATCCCAAACTCAAACTGCACGCATATAAATTAACGCACGCCATTTTAATTAGGTACCTAGGTAATTAAATTTAAACGTTGTTTTATTAAATTATTTTTTTGAAAAAACTTGCAACACAATTGATGTCGAATCAATCCGTAATTCGTCCGACTTTGGTTTGAAACTGGTTTAAATTGCTGAGGAAAGTGAAAATTTGATGGTAGTGTTCAATTCAAATTGGAGATGCTACGTTTTTCGTCCTTCACCGGTAGATATTTGCTCGTTCTTAAAACAACAAAAACAAGTCGTCCTCGCCAAATGTTCCTCCCTCCATTTGAAGTTTTCATTTCATTCAAGTTACCTTGATTAATTCATCTACTACAACAATTAAAAAAAAACATATTTTGCATAAAAGATACCCTCGACTAAATATTGATAAAATCGCAGTTTTTTTTACCAAGTAATGTTAATCCAAACATTTTTTATTGCTCCCTATAGTTTGAAGAGCTGTTTTTTCTTATTCTTATCTATTCACCGTTTACTCGTTTATTACTACTTCTCTGATACTCATATTGCTATACTATTTAATTCTTATTAGTTCAAATTGCTTGAAAGTCTCCCATAGGTACTAAGGAAACGTTTTTTACTTTTGATTTCTTTCTAAAACTACTATGCAGTTTCTTCATGGCCATAGTCTTCTATAGTGCCTAATAAGAAATAACTATGGCGTTCTCGTTAACCGTCCCATAATGTTAATATCAACTATAATTATACAGTTTCAATAACGACACCCAATTTTGTTTTTAAGGTTCTTATTTAACTTCAAATCCACGTGGTTGTTGCATTCTTCTCATTAGGTACATTAATTACAGAAATACTTCAATTCTGGAATGAAATAATATATGTTAACTTTTCATGGATGTGATGGAATTGGTGCAGATCCCTAGTTGTTCAAATGAATCAATTTTAATGCGTTGAGTTTCCGAAAAAAAACAACACCTTAGGCCCTTGCAAATCCTCCTTTCAAGACATTACCTAATATAGATCATAATATCAGTCTCGCGACTTTTCAAAGTTCAAAAAAATTTATCCTTTTTTTTCTCGAAAAACGTCTCTTTTTGGCTTTTTTTTTTAATTAGGTACTTCAACCGGAAGATTCGTTGGGCTGAGCTTGTCAAAGTTGTGAAAAAAGGGGTTTAGTAACATAAATCTGTTAATTCGTTATTATTTTCTTGAAATTATTAAAATTAGCGATCTTATATTTTGTAAAAACATTTCGAATTAGGTACCCGAACTCGAAGAGAAAAAAAACATAGTGATAAATTGTTGTCACCAAGTGATTTTTATTCAGCGCACTCAAAGTGAGCCTTTACAAACTGTACATACCGTAAACAAAATTGGTTCGTAAGAAATTATTGAAATTAAATCTGTACGATTTACTAAGTGATAACTAAGAAAATTTATGTAAAATAAGGAAAAATGCATAAGAAATTTATGTGTAACGTTGTTAGGATATTTATAACTTTGTAGTAATTTTTTTCTCAAAAAACTCCCCTTCCCCTCCTTGGAAAATTATCGAGTAATTTGTATAATATTTGCACAGTGTAATAAATTTATAGTTGACTTTTTTTAGGTCTTGTATTTGTAACAATGAGAAAGGGAAACAATTGAACCTTAGTGTACAAATGTCAATTAATTGTACGACGGATGCATATTTTTGTACATATTGTGTGTTCCATAGTGTCATATATTTAAATGTGTTGTAATTATTTATACTGTTTTATAAAAAGTAAGTTTTAAAAAGGAAAAAAATCAACCGACTTTTTGGAAAGGATTATTCTATAACGTACGCTGGGAAGCTGTATATTATCTATAAGAAATGCAATCAGAAATGTAATATTAGTGTATTTGGCCTAAACAATTGTTTAATTCTTTCTAATTCGTTTTGTTCTTTTCCATTTGTAAACTAGGAAAAAAAAAATTGTTGGGTCGAGCATTTTGTTGAAGCGATATACCTAACCGAAATGCATGTGAAGGACTCATGCTTCGTTTGTGATACCACCACATTTTTTTAAAATCCGGTTTTCCTTCATAATAGCCTTATAGATTTCCCGTTTTCGATTCAAATCTGTTTAATTTATCCGTCGATTTACGAATTTTAAATTAAAACAAAATGGATTGGGTGTAATTTTTTATAAGACCGTGGTTTTTTTAATAATCTAATTTGTCATTGCTATGTTCCTGTGAGCAATAAGTAATTTGAGAGTTTCAATTCTCATCAGTTTTTTTTTTTTTTTTTAAACTATTTCCACATTAATTCATAACAAATTTGATCTCTTTATCTGTTTCGAGAAGTGTCCATACCACAACCACAAAAATATAGAATTTGAGTAATTTCCCCTCGTAGCATTTTGAAGAAAACGACAATATTAGTAGATTCGACCATCATTTCGCTGTCAGTACCCAAAGTTTTAAAGGAACCACCCAGTTCTAAGCAATATTAGCTCCTTCCGTTTGTTTTATTTGTTAATAAGGCTTTTTTTCAGTAATAAAATATAAAACAGAGGTTTTTAGTTTTAAAACAATTTTTCCCCGTTTTGGTGCTCGGCCAAAATATAAGTTAACAATACCATAAGAAAAGTAATGTTGTTGCCTGGATAGTATTTATGTAAATATTCTTGTAAATAGTTTATATACCTAAATAACGCGCGTAGCAATTAATTTAATTTATTTATTGTGTATAAAGGTTATGAAAAATTGTTCTAAAAAAAGTGATTTTGTACAAAAAATGTATTTCGTTAGTTGAAATGGAAGAGAAACCATACTATAAATAAACACAGCTACATCAGAGGTAATGAAAAATTCGTTTGAAACTTTCCATGTATGAGATTGTTCGGTTTTTGTTTTAAAAAGGGATTTTGGGGCGGTAGCAAACTTTTGTTTACAATTCAAATGCATGTATAACTAGAAAATTGATTGAATTTCGAGGTGAAATTGCCGTAAATAATGTGAAATTGTACCATTCCGATTTTTAATTTGCCTGTTTTTCTTCAAAATGCGAATTCGTCTTCACAGGATTGGAATTTTACCCTCTCAAGCTACCGTAACCTCCCATTTTACCGCGTCCCGTAATTTAGATAATTATTATTTATCACTTTGATTTTCCCCGAAATGGACATATGTGTAGGTTTTAACCATGACCTTCCCTCTCCATTACCCCCCCCCCCCCCCCCCCCCCCCCCCCCCCGTTACGAGTATATTTTAACTTCTAAATACAAACATATTATTTTTCCATGTACGTCGTTTTTATACAGATTTATATTGCAATTTAGTTGTTTATCAATTTTGTTGTTTGCCAAACTAATTTATTTTATTATACTGTTATTTTTTCGAATGTTTTCATCTCGTCTCAATATTTCTTTTTTCTCCCCAGTCTCGCCCTCCTTATTTTTCTTAATGTACATTTTGTTTTCTTGCTGCCTCAATATTTGTTTTTATTTTTTTAGTCCTACTTCTCGATATTGAACCGTTTTTATGATTAAAATCCTATTATTCTTTAAATCTATTAACAAATAAACGTTCTATTTTCGTAAAAGCTTTTCTTTTTTTTATATATATCACTTGTATTTGTCGGGCAACGTGCAAAAGGAATTTTGAAAGAAGATAACAATTTGAAACTGAACGTTCTCAATCAATTCTTCAATGGTTTATTTCCTAGCTAGATGGCAACCAGAGTGGTCTCGTCCTTTACTCCTTAAACAGGCACCTTTCGTATTTTTTAATGCCATACTTTCTGCCTAGGGAGTACCGGTAGTTCAAGACCTACTCAATACATGAATTTTGTTTATTTTCTTCTCCTTTTTTTCATTTCCCAAGACTGAAAGGACGTTGTGCCTTCTTGGTTGGTTGGAATCACTCATCGTCAACTAATTATGAGGTTACTGAGATTCAAATATTTTCTCATAAATATTTTTGACTTGGGGGTCGAGACTAAAACCTACACATACGTCCTCAATAATGTGCTTACTTGCACATTTTTCTGTCCTTCCGTACCAGACCATCTTTCTTCAAACCTGGAGCGAAACAACCTCTCACCAATATTACTTAGGTATTAAATGTGTTGTTCAGGCCCGATTTCACCAAAACTTCTCATAGATATTACGTTCATACAAATTTTTCGAATTCATACACCGTCGTTGAGAGGGAGAATGCAGCCAATCTCGTTTCGTTTTCCCACTACAATATTTTGAACTGATCCTTTTTTCCATGCGATTCGAAAATCTGTGAACTTCACAAATATCTAAAAATTATTGTGATGGAGGGCAATTCATGGAATTTCAATAAAATTAAAAAAACGGAGTAGATGAGAGTTCGATTGGTCCTTTGAAGAACAAGACTGGCCCCTCGGATTATATTGGAACCTGATTTTCTGAGCAAGATTGCCCCTTTTTGTCTTAGATCCTTTTTTTTCTACTTTGGAAAAAAGTGAGATTGGCACATTTCCGCACAACCGTCGACTTCATGATTAGGAGCTTGAGGTTTGTTCCAACTATTGTTGAGTATCGATGTCGAGAATCAATGGTCGTTAGTCCCTTCAAGCACGAATCGTTTTGTTAGCAACCATGTAAGAAGAAAGTCTTCTTTCGTGGTTGGTAACCAACAATCACGCTGTATTTTCGGGGAGTACTATAATCCTTATAATTTAAGCCCTAAAATCCATATAAAACCGAGTCCAGAGGCATTCAGTTACTATTAGTAAGTCTCACGATGAAACATGGTGTTTGGTTCGACAGTGACCATCGATGGTTTTTGAACGATGCTCAACCCTAGTTCCGGGTCAGGTCAAATACTTTAGCTGCGTAGAATCTCCTGCGCACTTTTGTCGAAAAAAATGTTTGACCAGAGTGCGCAGAATGTTCTGCGCTGCTAAAACATTCCACCCGAACCTTCTTTCGTTGGATTGGAACCAACCTTTGATCAGCCGGCCTTATAGTTTAGTTTAGCTTTACTGTTGGACTGCCTCTTACACGTGGAAGGTATTGAAACAGCGTTGTTAACCACACTCAGAGGTTTCATTAGGGCAGTTATATTTAAGATTATAATTTCTCACGGAGTAGTTTCGAGTGTGGTTAACAACGCTGTTTCAATACCTTCCTTGTGTAAGAGGCAGTCCAACTGTAAAGCTGAACTATCAGGCCGGCTAATCGAAGGTTTGTTCGAACGAAAGATTTTGATTGGTAGTTACGTTTTATTTCATACCGGTTGATCAAAGTTGATTTGAAGCGATTAAAACTGAACTGAAGAGTTTTTGGTGAAATGGAGGTTGTTAGAAACGAAGTTCTCAATGATCTTTAATACTTACTTTTTACGTGAAAAGTGGAAGTATCAACAATTATGATTTGGCAGGCTTGAAATACTCTATTGTTCAATATGAAAGTTAGCAACTTTGTCAACTGGATTACCAAGGTAGGTTGGTACCATCTACATACTTACCCTCTATTGGCGAACTTGGTACTGGGAGGTAAGGACAGAATATTCGTGCAATTCAAAAAAGGTAGGTATGTACCTTGACTACTGGCCTTATTCAAATTCATGTATCTGTTTAGGATAAAATTTCCACGAACAAATCCCAAGAAAGGCAGGAGGTACCTACCTACATACCTCTTTTTCATTGAAATTCATATTCCTACCACTCAAAGTGTACCTTTGGAGTAGCCACACTAAAATACTCCTCTTTCTCTTCTGTAAATTCTCCCTTTTAAATAATTGCGATTTTCCCCGCCTCTAGCGTGAATCAATTACGTCGTTCTTTGCTTTTAAGCTATGGCCTTGATCCATGGAAATCGAAGTGTAAAATCAAACCGTGCTGCAGGAATTGGAAACAATCGGTGCAGCTTGCTCATTACTTGAAAATAATGTTAATAAATACGTAAAAATCGTCTACTCGGAAGGGTTGTACATTTTGATCCCTGAATGTAATTAACCTGATTTAACGAGAAATATTAAGTTCGTCGATTTCATTTTTCACTAATTGATTTTTGTATTATTTTATCGAAATAATGTAGTCATTAAAGACGCATCACTTAACCCTTAATTGACGTTTTTCTTGTTTAAATGGAAAAAAGTATAATATTTTATCCAAATACGGGCTTTAAGGTGTTTTTGTTGAGTTTTAAACAATTTAGTGAAAAAAGTATAAATAATATTTGTAAATAAATTATTGATAATATTGTATAGTTATCAATTGTTTTGTACAGCGATTTCATTATGGTTTTATTTTTTTAAAGTTTATTAGTCCTCATTTGATTTTTTTTATTGATAAGAATATTTTATTGAGGAGAAAAAATGAAAATATATGTACATAATTAATAATATGGAAGTGATGCTGGTCCTTGTAAAATGAAAGGTGTTTTAATGTGCACATAGCCTATTACAAAATTTTCTAGCAATCCGTCTCGTTTATTAGACCCCTCAAATTGACGTGTTTTTAAAAAACAATAAATTATGATCAATTTTTTGCTTAAAAAATAATAATTTGTAATTTTCAGGGAAATTGGGAACTTCTCAGGACAATGACTGAGAAATTGGAGGTTTGTCAGGGGAAATCACATTGTGATTTTACCTATTTCATACCGTTTGCAGGGTTGCTACGGGTATGGAGAACCTTGAAACCTGGAAAAGTCAGGGAAAATGAAAGTGGTCAGGAAAAACCTGGAAAAGTCAGGGGAAAATTGAAAATGTTCTGGAATTTTACGTAAAATACGGGCTACAAGTATTTATTAGTTCTTGGGGAGACTAATGCTTCGAATACCT
The DNA here is from genome assembly GCA_030264115.1 of Lygus lineolaris. Lineage (NCBI taxonomy): Eukaryota > Metazoa > Arthropoda > Insecta > Hemiptera > Miridae > Lygus > Lygus lineolaris. The sequence goes on from JAEMON010000011.1 coordinate 12,409,301, forward strand.
ACAAGGTTTCTAAATTTTAATGAATGCGTTTTTCGTTCTTTTTATCCACGTTACAGAAATAATCATCAGCATTTCTGTACGTTACAAGTCTGTTTCAGGCATTTGTCAATAAGTGCAAAATCAAATTGCTTCCTCACTACCGAAGGAACCTCGGAAGCTACGTATT
>JAEMON010000011.1:12507693-12520696 GCA_030264115.1 Lygus lineolaris
ACTATACACCGAATTTGAGCGAAATCGGTCCATTAGGAACTGGAGAATCGTAGTTTCAAGAAATTCACGTTTACACATGCTCACACATTAAATTATGTATAGAGGACATCTAGAGGCTAACCCGCCCAATCCCAATAAATAGAGCCGTTTTAAAAAATAGATATTTTGAAAATTTGAGAAAACTCATTTTAGTCCAATTTTTCCCATTGAATCTACTGTAAACGTTTTATAGTGCACTGGGAGACAGGTAGGCTAATTGAACGCTTCTTCTAACGGTGACATTTTGTGGAGTGAAGTAAAACACGAAAGAAATCTTATAATTAAAAAACTCAAGAAATAAGGGGTTAAAAAAACTCTTTGAGACACTTTTTGTTGGAAATTAGTTGTAGAATCGATTCCCAGGAGGTTAGCAACCTTAAGTGAGGACACCCTGTATAGTTGTACCTACGATTATATTGGGGCTAGTGCTTGTTATCGGAGTCTTTCCATAATAATTGCTCTCTTCTGTCTTCTGTATTAAGTAGTGCATTTAGTTTCTGGCTAGCATAATAAATTGATCTTATAGGCGATAGTTTCTCATCCTCTATATTGTGCAGCACTTCAATATCACAATAAGTAATAGGTTGTTATAGACTGATACTGATGTTTTCGGGTTGATTCTCTTCCTCTATATTGTGTCGTATTACAATGCCACAATAATTCGTTGTTTAAGAAAAATCTTTAGTTTTACTGAAACTATAACTCAAAAGGAATGATAGTAAGGAATGAAAGGTGAAACACGTTCCACCGAATTTGTTATATTTGAGAACGTGAGACTTGAAGCAACCGATTACGATGATAAAATACTGGCAAGCGTATTCCAGAGATAATCGCTTCTACCAACCTCTGCACGGTCCTACTTCTGATTACCTTGGGGGAATTGCAACCCTGAACAGTCGATTCGCCGTATGTATAGTAGTTCTGATTCCCATTGGCACAGTTGGAAACAAAACGCTAAATCAAACCGGAACTACGACGGTGGTTTACTTAGGCGGGCACGACTATCAGGTTCAAAGGCTTGACGTATGGATTCGAGTTTCCCATTCCATCCGATCTCCAATCTATTGTTTCTGATCACAGGGAAATTCTCACTTGGTGAAGAGGATTATGTACCTGTAAAGACGAATTTGGGCAAGTCTGACAGAACTATTTCCAGCCTGGAGCTAATGCCTCCAATTCTCATGTAATCCGACCATAAGTTGAAAATTTTGAGTTTGATATCCGAAACCACCCTGAAAGTATACTAACGATTGAGCTTAATTAAGAAGGTAGGTATAGCTAAAAACTTTTGATTACAATGAACTAGTCAAACTGGACCTATTGAAATGTCTTCTAAACGAGTAATATCTCACTACATACATAACATACCTATATACTTCTACTCTGTAGAGAGAGAGACTCCGTCGTAACTAGTCGAGTGTTTTGATATGTGTTAGGACATCATCATCAGTAGGTACTCACTCTCTCAATGGCCTGATGATGATGTCCTTGGAATTATGTAAAATCCGAATCAGAAATAAAAAATTGGGGTTCTCAAATTTTAAATAAGGAAGTTGGCGAGTATTTGCAAAATGCGTGAGCTTATTTGTTTAATGTTCACCTTCTATTCGGCGACATTAATTTCTGAACACGCTCCTTATTCTGGTCTACTGAAATATTAATGGCAAGAAATAATAATTAGGTACCTAAGTAGAAAAAAATAGAATCACATAAAAACTCGTTGTTTATCCGCACACAAAGACTAAATTAGATAAGTACCTTACGTAATATATATATGTGATGGAAAAACGAGCGTCTGCTTTGCGACATATTCCTCCGTTTTGCCATTGATACGTATCACTGCTCCCTACGGTATTAAGTGAGTTGAGATAAGGGAAGGTTCTGTTCCAATCCCATATTTAAGGGACTCAATTCGGATCGCCTGCTCTTGCGTTATTCGTTCGATAGGTCGCTTTGAAAGTATAATGCGAAGTTCCGAGGACGTGATTCAAATGTCGAAGGATAAATCAAGGATTTGCTACTGCGACATACAGCAATAATCCCTTGCAGATACGACCCTCCCTACCCGAGCGACTTGTGTATTTTTGCTAGCATAATATTGCCTCGCGTATTCAGGATGATGAATATTTAAGTTTCATACCCTATTATTTTCTTAAAAGTGATTTTTCGGAAAAAATGCAATGAGTGTGTGGGTAACAATTATTTTCCTATTTGGTACTGGATTTGTAATTACCATCTTCCTAATTCGGGAGAAAAATGTTGAAAAGTTGAGGGAAAAGTACCTACCTAGCTTCTTGATTAGAATACTATACAAAATATTGAAGATGCATCTGAGAAAACTGCTAGATATCATAGTGGTGTAAGTGAGCAGCGATTGGCTTGGATCTCCTGGTTATAGGGTTAGCTTTTTATCATTCTAGTGAAACCAGGCTTCGTGTAGAAATAAGTGCCCATATTCTCAACGAGCTCCTCAAAGGAACCAGCAGACCAATCACCGCACATTGACCGCACTACGTCATTACCTCAAATATCTCTTTCTCGTATTTTCCCTCCACGGTGGACAGTGTTTATTATCTTCTTACCAATAAATTTAAGACGAATCACATCTAACCAGATAAATGTTAGCTCCTGCTCATGGGCATAGGTAGTGAATTTCCAGTACCACCGTGATTGGGAAAGATCTTTCATGCAAATCAAAAAAATAAGGTTGCCTTCTAACACCTTTTTGTCCTATTTTCAAACTCCAGTTGGAACCGTATTACTACCTATCGTAAAAGTCCAAAATTTGTTTTCTGTAAAATTAAACGGAGTTTTATTCATTATTTTGTTTTCATAGATGATCTTTGTCGTGGCCGGAAGTTTCTGTGCTCTCTGCCTCCAATTGTTCTATCCGAGAGAAGTGAGTTAAGTGTGTGATTCGTTGGTTTATGAAGTGAAATAATTTTGAAGGCAAGAGAAGTGCGCACGAATTTTTAGAAAATCCTACGGTACCGGAAATTTTCTGACCTACTCAGCGAGGACTTTGTGACTAACCAATGCACCGAGGAAAACACTTTTAAAATAGACAGAAACGTTGTAGAATTTTTTTGAATAAACGTTAATTCAAAATCTGAGTTTATGTAATTTGGCAAACCCTTAACCAGTAGATTTTGCTCAAGATGGCTGTACTCAAACGTCGTTTTATCAGTTCATTTCTTTGTTGACATTCACATAATCTGAAGGGTTTATTCATTGACCTGATGCTTAGACGCAACGGAGTTGAATGTGTTTACAACGTCCAGAATAAATTGCGCCAATATTAGTGGAGTTTTTTTGCATGACTCTATCAAAAAACATCAAAAAACGCGTTGGCATGATTTGTAAAATACTCTTTGTGACGATGACTGATATTATTTCCTATAGTTGATCTTATAGAGATCTAAGACTCTCATACATAAGCATGGCATTTGTACATATATGTCCATCACGAAGTTATTGCTACCACCGCTCCATGGAGTCTGCTATGAGCACACCCGAAATTGAGATTCGGGAACAAGAAGTAATGAGGAGTTTATTCAACAGTTTATGACCAAGGTCGGGCGTGCAGTTAAAAACCTTGTTAAAAACAAAGTGGTGTATTCTCTCAACGAACGTAACAGATTCGATGTCACATATAGGTACTGACCAATTGAGATGCCAAAAGTAGTAGAATGGGCAATTCAGGTGGTTGTCATTATATACACATTTTTTAACTGTTCGTGATCTCAGCAGTTCAGCTTGTGACCTCAATTTTCAAAAGAAACCTACTTTTTGAACTTGATATGGTTGTCCGATGACGGGAACTGAGCTGAAGTGGATTTACTGCCGTCATCTGCCCACCTGTGGGCTTCCTCAATTCCCAGCTTTGCAGCCGTTCCCTGACTATAAAGTGAGAGTTAATTGAGCTCAAAACCAGTCAACTTTTCTGCCAGGGTAATAGAAATATGACTACCAAATCCCCATCGTTGTCACTCCATCTTTTAGGGTTGGAGTATAAGAACTACTTATGTGGAGTTAGGTATTTGGTTTCTCAAGGCCTTTATCGTTTTCTACTAACTTTTTTTCATGTATGAATATCTGCTCGCATACGGCCATATAAGGTCCGACCATTTTCTCGTTTTTGTACCTGTTTTGCAATTCATTTAGGTATATGAAAAGTAAATGGAAGAAGGATTCATATTGAATGAGAAATGGATCAAAAGATGTGAAATTCATTTTGGAAGTAATGCTTTGTTAGTATGTGCATTTATCATTCATAATGAAATTGAAATGAAAATTGTTCACCACTCGTTAGAAAGCTATGAATTCATAACACATCACACCAGATCGCATGTTCTGAGAAGTACTGACCTATAGGTGGGTATACAAAGTTGGTTGGAGTTTTCAGAGTGGCGTTGTGATAGATACCTTCGCACCATATGAAGTAGGCTAGTAGAAGCTATTAACACCAATGTGTTGTACCAATTCAAAAATATATTAATGAATAGTGTACTTTCATACTCATTTCATAATAATCATTATGAATGATCCCTAGGTGTCCGTAAGACAGCCGGTTTTTAACTGTGAGTACCTATGTAAATTACAGATGAACATTTTTTGTTTGCAGGATATTTTCACTACTTTGGTTGATGCCCAGTGGAGGTGGACTCTGCTCGTCTTCGCCATGAACTTCCTCCTCAGCTGGCTAGGGTTCGCAATACTCTGGTGGCTGGTGCTCTACACCCACGGAGACTTCGACCCTCCATCCCTCAGTAACGGTAACGGCACGAGGATCCCCTGCGTGAGGGAAGTCACCACCTTCAGCAGTTGTTTCCTTTTTAGCGTCGAAACGCAGCATACGATAGGTGAGTGCCTCCTACCACTATGTAGGTACCTACTTAGTAAATTTTTAATTTTTCCACGATCTTAATAATACTTTCCTATAAGTAATACTACCTAAGTTAACAGCCTACTATGCATAACATACCTTCGTAGTAACGAAAAAAGTCCCACATGCGTATAGACTGTACTGTACCTCAACTATTTCATGTTGGACTAATCTAAAGCGTTTTTATTTCTTTTAAATCTTTACTAATTGGTAGGGAAGGGACACTGAGGCAGCGTAATGGATTCAAATGTATTGTGGATGATTTTTTGGGTAGATAAGTACTTTGTTTATTATGATATAGTGGTGCTGGATCCTGATACTATAACTTCTCGACAGGTTACGGCAATAAATTTACGACTGACGAATGTCCAGAAGCCATTTTCGTCATGTGTCTCCAAAGCCTGGTGGGCGTCATGATTCAGGCCTTCATGGTTGGGATCGTCTTCGCCAAACTTTCGCGGCCGAAGAAAAGGACGCAGACCCTTCTCTTCAGCAGGAACGCGGTCATCAACCAGAGAGACGGACAGCTCTGCTTGATGTTCCGGGTGGGGGACATGCGAAAGTCCCACATCATCGAGGCTCACGTTCGAGCTCAACTCATCACCAAGAAGGTAATCTATAAACTGTAAACATGTAATCAATTTTATTGTAACAAATTGTAATTGGTCGATGGGGCGCAATCCGGTTGCTCCAAATTGAATTTCAACCTGAAGAGGTGTTATAAAAAGTCAAATTCAAAAGTCAAAAGAAATAGAGAAAAATGAATTAAAATTAAACAGGTACCTAGTTATTTACTAGGATGAGAGTATCATTCTTCTTGTTATGATAATTAGGTACCCACCTGCCGTGGGCGAAAATCCGGTCTATGTACCTACCTACCTGCTGTCTAAAATGTTCTTCATTGGGTATATTAGATGGATCTGAGCAGGGTGAGGCTACAACAAAGTCCATCAAATACTAGCCCCTCGAAGACTGGCCAGTTGTCCCTTGCCAGAGCAGCGGTGTACTAGATATTAGAAACATCCCACACCTCAGAAAATTTTTAAAGACAATGAATTCTTTTTGGATTTGCAGGTAACGAAGGAAGGGGAAGTGTTACCTTTCTATCAGCACGAACTGAAGGTGGGCGGCGATGGGGAGGAAGACCGGATTTTCTTCATCTGGCCCACGACGGTTGTACATAAAATTAATCCCGACAGCCCCCTTTATACCTTGTCGGCCGCCGACATGATGCGGCAGAGGTTCGAAATCGTTGTCATTTTAGAAGGTTAGTAAATCACTCCCAGTTACTTACCAATATACATATAGTTCCATGGATGTGGGAATAGATTGCACCGATTTTCATGAGGTTTTTAGCAAAATTATGGGTAGGTTCCTGCCCTTGTTAAAGGTGAGATTTCTTCATTACCATCTCCATGTTAAAGGTGAGATTTCTACATTACCTCATTCCTGCCCATGTTAAACGTGAGATTTCTACATTACCCTCTTCCCAGTTAAATCGGCCTTCGAAAGGCGTTGAGTAAACACTGTTGATAGTCAAACACAATGGTTGATGGTGACGGGCAATACATTGTTGAAGCTTTTGGTGAACCAGTTGAGACGCGGTTGTTTAGAGCTATTACCTACACTATGTCTTGCTGTCGTGGCGGAGAGTTTGCTAGCTAATGTTATTGTGTTTTTTGCGCCAACAGGGGTGATTGAGTCAACGGGAATGACGACGCAGGCCCGATCGTCGTACCTCCCCAACGAGATCCTCTGGGGCCACAGGTTCGAGAGTATGGTCAACTTCAAGAAGGAGACAGGAGAGCACGAGGTGGACTACTCACTCTTCAACAACACCTACGAGGTGGATACTCCCATCTGCAGCGCTCAGTCGCTGGACCACCTCATGGGACTGACGACCAACAATAATAATGGTAAGTCCTTCATCATTTCGCTAAGGTGGTACGCTATTATAATGATGGTCTTCCAATTCTATTTCGGAAAATTCTCAACAATATGGACTAGAAGTGCCTGAGCAGAAATCAAAAGCGAATTTCAGAATTGAGCCCCCTGGGAATTGACCTTTTAGGTACTTCAGTCACTTGCGGAAGAAGGAATATTCCTACTTAACTGGCTTTTGGTATCAAATAATCATGAAGAAGATAGGTACCGATTACTGACAAATGAAATACCTAGGATTTCTTACTTGGGTATTTGGGGAATTTTATTTCTGATTCTACCAAGGCAGTGAAAGATTGTGATCACTCTTAGGAAATGAATACGAAGATGGGTGCCAAACACTGTGTTTTTAAGTTGATACGTAAAGATATACCTAGGTAGGTAGAAGAAATAATTTACTGTTACTGCTAGTGAGTGTACTACAGGTTTGTTGTTCATGCTATTCGAGAAATATAGTCGAGTGGGTGCGATTGTTTGGTAGGCATGAGGAAGGGAGCGAACAAAGCCACAACAATAAAACCTTGCGTATTAGCTTTCATACAATAAATTGCACCTGATGTTTATACTCGTAGGTGCAATCAACCGAATACACTAGTGACTGACTGTTCTGCAGACATTATTCATCCAACAGAACGGGGTCCACTGTTGTAAATCTCCGATTCCGATCGTTACGATAGGTAGTAGTCAGTTGGGAACAGGAGTATTACGCGTATCGGAAACACCTCCATCACTCTTTATTTGAATGTCGCAACACCCGGACACCACTCTCGATCTCTCATCTGCCGTATAATTGGATGGCATGGACATCGCTGGAGCGTTGACCCCATTACGATTTGCTCCAGTTGAGCTATAGCAGATTCTCATAAATAAGAATATAGTATAACAAATATCTTTTACTTTTTCATCTGGAATTCTCTCCAGTTATCATACAAATTCCGGAGGTAGGTGTAGGTACTGTAGGGGAAAACCCGAAAAACAGGAAGGCTGTGTGTAAAACTGGAAAAAGAAACATAGGTAATATAGAGCTTCAAGAGTAGCGTATGGATTCAATCTCAGTCGGGCTCATGTTCCTTCATCCATTGTAAAGCAAGGAAAGCAATTGGAAATTTGGATCTAGGAGGAAATGCCAAATACCCACCTCCAGAAAGTTATCACAAGGCTAGCTTGGTAGACTCGGAAGCAAAATAAATAATAATAATAATAACAATAATTCAAATATAAGTATTAATAACGTTGACCCAAGAAACACTGAAATGAAAGCAGACAATATTTTTTTCGTTTCAGTTACCTTCTATATTGGATTTAGAGATTTTATTAGCAAATTTATTTACAAAGGTACATCTTTGATTAATGCTGAAACTGAATTCATAATAATTTATTGTTAGGATATTTTCAAAATTCAATTTATTTATTCATATTTTTAAAAGCTCAATTTATTCATTTTGCTGTCAACTATTTTATAAAGAAGACGAAGAGTCAGAGGATGGACAGGAAAGCCGAACCAGTGGGAAACTACCCGGTGAATTTCTGATTTAGATCAAAATCGCTCATATCGATATTATAACGTGCAAACTAAGGTAAGTGCGTGTGTAGCTATTCTTGCACCAAAACTCGGCTGAGTTCGTGCGTTTCGTTTGACCCCCATTGTTAATTACTAACATCACTAAAGTAGTTGCATCCCGGTTGTACCGCAAAAATGGTTGTTTGTTTGAGTACACCAGTATTGCATTTCTGATTTTGGTTTTAGTTGTGTACTTGGCGAATTCATAGCTACAAATTGATGAGACTATCAGACATGAAGTTCTTCCACTTTGGAACACATTCACAGAGACAGTTATTAGTGTGGACGGACTTGAAGTAAATAGTGAAGAATCGGGTGTTTTCTTCTTGTGATCTTAACTACTCTTCGTGTGTTAAGGATGGTGTCAAAAGTACCAACTCTTTGTATGTTAAGGATGGTGGTGTCGAAAATGTCTAATTCCTCTTCATAGTCAAAAATTGTCAAGCAAGCATTTTTTACCTACGCTTTTTACCTCCTATTTCATAGGATAAATTACTCATTTGCGAAATCGAAGCCTGATGTACCTGATGGGTACAAGGAAAAATGCCTCATCTCCATCTTTTCTTGATTTGCATATGACTGACGATTGGTTCATTCTAGAGTGAATCATTGTTGGAGGAATCCTATAAAACTACTACTCCCACTACTTTCCTAGCCGGAAAAACAGGAAAAATGGATATTTTTGAGGGTTTTAATGTTGATTTCGGCCCTCGCGATATTTCCCTATAGAAAAGGGGTACCTATTGGAAGTTGTTTGTTGAATTTATAAAAGAGAAATTAAGAGAAAAAAGGAAAAGAGAAATTAATAAAAGAGAATTTCATAAATATTCTTAGAGATATTTCGGAGAAAAGCTCAAAGACGTGCTAAAAACGACGTTTCTCCCCCAAATGATTAACCTGGAGGGCTGAAATTCTTAATGGTTCGTCCTCATACATGTTGGAACCAAGCCTAAAAATCTTATTGGTAGGGGCTGCAATCATGGCCTTAATCATACACCCATACGCATCTAAATGGACATGTACCATTATGTATGTCCAAATCGCGAAGAAAGATGATCAGATGACGATCAGAACCATTCTAAGGAGTTGTTCCAGGTTTTCTGCTTATTGCAATACTTTCCTTTCACCTTTGCGATATTTTCCTTCAGGTTTGCTGAGGGGAGTAGTATTTGTTTGAATTTCTGCGGTTCATTTAGGTATGTTATAGAAGTACCTAGTTTTATGAAAAGGTAAATTTCTTCCAATGTGAGGAGAGCAAGTTAGTTAACATGTGCAAGATGCACAACATGTTATTCTTATAATTAAAATCATTATATAATTTTTATATAATTATATATATTATAATTTTTTTCAAATACCTTCGTAAAAATAATTTTCCATAGGTGTAGGTAATAATTTTTTGAATTTTTTCTCCGTTAATTTAATGCGTAGGTACCTCAACACTACGGTTGTGTTACCTTAGTTTGATTTGATATCGTTTCTGTGGAAGCTTTCATGAGTTTTGTGGCCTTGTATAACTTGAATTTCGTTGGTTGTGTTCTTGTGGTATGTAAAACATGATTTTGCAGGAAATTTTGTAGTAAACTGAAAAAACTGAAAAACAAAAACTTGAAACTTAAAATCTTAAAGCTTTAAAGAACTATTTTAAAAACGTTGACATGTTCGTATCAAAGGATGGAGGCGTTTTTCAACATCAGTGTCGTACAAGGAGTACAAAGAGGTCGCCTACAGTGTTGTAGTACCAATATTTTATTGGTTCTATCTCCTATATTATAATAGTACATAATATGCAAAAGATGATGGCGACGCCGTTCCACTGGGAAGCTTAGACGTCCTGTTTCTCATCACCTTGATGGACTGCTGGTTTGCCTAACTCGTTCCCGCAATAAGGGGAGATCTGAGGTCATCTAATAATCAAAATATACCTACTTAATATAACTTTTGACTCATAATAAATAATTCAGTAATATCGATAAGAATCATACGAAATTCATCATAATATGAAATTATTTTTCAATATAATTTGAACGGACAAAACAAAAATAAAATAAAAAGGTAGCTACGTTACTTTTAAGCTGGTATGTTCAGAAACTAAACTACTTACATGCTATGTGACCCATAGGCAAGACACAAGAGCTAAATCATTTCAAATTGAAAGATAACAGTAATATAAACATATTCAAGTACATAATTGTAGAATACTTTTTGAAATAGTAAGGTAAATATGAGAGAGCCCCGTTTTTCAGACGTTAGTACCGCTGCACGTTGTCGAAAGTTGCAAATGTTCCGTATTTTTTTCAGGAGAATGAACTGAAAAATATGGAGTTACTACTGATTCCCAAGTTCTAGATTCTACCCCAACAGACGATTATTTTGTTAATCAAGTCGACAATACATCATCACATGTATTTATTACCTGAGAACGGTCTAAAATGAAATATCCATGGGTCTGGAAGGTGCTTGTATTTCTCGAACAAAAATTTGGTAGGCTTATCTCTTGCAAAGATGTTAATTTTTTATATTGTATGTAGAAGGCCTTCCCAACGATCTGAAGTAGCTAATCAGGTGGATGAATTTTCGTTTTGTACCCTTCCACTTCTCAAGAACAAAATATTTAGCTTTAGGCATTCTCAGTCTTTAACGGACAATTACAGCGATTCCACAACTAAAGTACAAATCTGATTGCCTTCCGACATTTTATAGAAAACCACCAGCCTCTGGATCAGGACACAGGAATCTTATCTCGAAACTGTTCTAGTGTTCAATCCTCATCAAACCAGAACGTTTTGGGAATTCTGGTCTCAATTTTAATTACGACTACGAGTTGGTATGCAGGCTCTTGAATCAAGTAGGTACCACAAAAGACGCTCATTATTAATTTGGCACATTATTCGATCCGAGTTTTGGTGCATACCTAACTATTACACGCACTACACACCTCACCAAAAATCGCACGCTGACTTCAAAACTGTGTTGTTCGTTTTCTCTCATTGTTTCATCTAACCCAGTTTTGGCGAGAGAGGAATTCATTGTACGTTTAGAGAATGAGTTATGCATAAAACAGTGTGTGTTGGTATACGTCGCATATAGTTACGCGTTGACCTTACCTAATCATTATGTGCAAACTCTGAGTAACAAATTTTCACACTGATCATGCGTGATTTTTGGAAATTTTTGGAAACATTCTTTTTTATATATACAGTAGATTATTTATGTAGGTCCCTATGTAGTTAATTTTTATTTGTATGTCATTCAAGATTTTAACTGAAACTGACACTAGGGTCAGCTTAAGGTGTGTCTTATGTTCAACGAGGTGCACCACCAATATGGCTGTATCGTCAATAGTAGGTCAACAATTATTGTTTCGCCCTATTATTCCTTGCTTTTTTAGGAATAATAAAGCCAAAATCCACAATCAAGTTGTATAATTGAGTATAAATTGTCTCTTTCAAAGTTCTCGTTCCAACAAGGAAGTAATAAAAATAACTATTTAACAACTTTCGGACCCGAGTGTTCAACATTCTTAATAGCACGCCTATGTATTGTTATCGAGATTATTTTTATTTCTTGTGATACAGTGTTGGTTTTCAAAATTAAAACTCGGCTGCCTCAACTCTGAGAGGAATCATTAGTCGGAATAGGAGGATGCCGAGCCTCCAAACATGCAAATCGGCTGTCTGCAGGCCACCATGAGAGCAACCTTCATTATTTTCTCGTTTGCCACCGCAATTTTCGGTGTCTTTTTGAGTTAGGTACTTACCTTCTCTGCGTGTCTTGTTGGTAATTACATCTCGGATCCAGCTATGAGTCATCTCCCTAGGATTCGGAGCAAAGTTCTCGGAAACTAGATCCAAAACCAAGGAGAAAAATAGTGACCTTTACATTGGGTACCCTATATTTTCTTGTCTCGTTACATTATTTTCAGCCTTTCTATGAAACCATTTTTATCATCGTGCAAGGGTAGAGTCTCATAAATCCATAATTTTATATTGTTTAAAGTTCCTCCAGTTCATACGAGGTTTTATTGAAGAAACAAGTTAGTTGGTAGGTACCGGTATTGAGTTTTGAAAAATACGCAGAAGGTAGAATAGTACTCATTTAGGTAGATATTTTTTATACATAAAGCATGAAAGATTGGGCAAGAGTTCTTGGCAAGATCTTATATTCTGTACTGCTGTAGTGTCTCGTGATCAAGTCGAAATTATTCATTTGAAAAGTTGAAATTTTAACCGTTCCTAACTTGTTTTGTTAATGGCAATCGCGTTTTGCAAGAAATACTCCTCCCGAATTTATTAAACTAATCTAGGAACATATTCTTCGGAGTTTGAGGAAATGGACAAATTCTCACCAAAAAGTCACACAGGGGAAGCAAATTTTGAAAAAATCCTCGTGCAAATGTTTTAGCAATGGTGCAGTAGGAATGAGCCAGTATTTCTATTAGAATTATTAGGTATTGTAGCGTTTATGAAGATTTAGGCATCAGGGAGTCGAATGCAAGAATATTGGTACCTAACTACCAACTAATTTGGTGCCTATAACAAGGGTTTTATTTCGTTGTAGAATAGGCGATTCGCCTT
>JAEMON010000011.1:12559889-12580049 GCA_030264115.1 Lygus lineolaris
AATCATGCTGCATGAATGGAACTTTTTCTGTTCAACCCGTCTTTAGTGTGGTCTCATTCAATCCTAAAACTAAAATCGTAAAAAATTACCACCACTTAGAGGCGACTTATAATAAAGCCAAGCTCCGATCCACAGTAAAACGACTTATTTATGAACCAAATTAATTGGTCTATTTATGGTCTGATTAATTCAGGTCTATTATAACAATGATTTTCAATGAGTTTTCGATAGGTACCCGAAAGAATGCAAAAACCGAAATTTATCTGGCATTGTGACTAAAAAGCCAAAATAAATTAAATTCAATCTGTACCCATTTATTTTCTCAAAATATACATCAAGAGAAGCTATTTCCATGAAACAGATGTTTTCATTAGTGAATGATATCATTTATCAAGTGCTTGAAAAAAACAACAACAATAAAGACGCCTGAATATGGGCCACGTTTTACCTAATTTTCTCCGGGTCGGGCCCAACATCCAACAATAATTACTGTTTGTTGTTCAATTATTTTTCATGGGATGCAAACTGGAATTATTAATTTCAAGGGCCATCGTATACTGAAGAGGCTGCGATTAGGTAGTTTGTTGGTCACCAATTTATTGTTTGAACTCCGTAGAGCTAATACAGATAAAACTGGGGCAAACCAGAGCAAACAACTCGACAAAATACGATAAGTTCAGTAGTAAGGTAGGTAATAGTTTCACAGTTTTCGTGAGACACACAATTACATATTTTTTGTTTTAAATTCATTCACAGGGCAAGACCTCCATTAGTATGCTCTCACAAGGATCTGGATGGTCACAAATGGTTGGTTCTTCTGGGTTAACCCTCGCTTCCTCCTGTAATACTCCCGTACTACCGTACCTATAATTGTCCTCTACTGCATACTATCTCCAATGCAAAAAGTGTCAAAAATCCAGCGAGAACTGAATATTTACTGTCTAGGGGATTTTTGACTCAGGATTTGGGAGCATTTTTGAGCACTTGGGACCGTTTTTGACTCAGGATTAGGGAGCATGAAAATGTTTAATTTACAGTTGCTCTATAATAATCGTAGTTTCTTTCCCTATTAGGTGAGTTGGTAAGTACCTACCTGTCTAGTTTTCCGATAGGTGTATCTACCTACCGGAACCACAGTCGGTAACACACGTGTGCGTGATCGCTGACACGCCAAACGCACGTGTCTCTGTCGGCTAAAGTGGTCGCATCCCAGCGAATTAAGGAACCCTTAGTCCTCCTGCTATTGAACCTGTTTAGCGAGTCAATCCAGCAGGTCACCTCCCCTCCCTGTTACAGGTGGTGTCATTGACATTTGCATGTGATCCTGAATACCTACTATATACGAAGTACTTTCCTTACCACTCGGGATTCATGAAATTCAGTGCGGAAACCTGAATTTTCGTTACAACGAATGAATCGTCTTCTTGCATGAATACGAGGATTCCTCAACTTTGGTTTAGTGAGCTATCACACAGAACACATAAAATTGGTTGGAGAACCCTATTTTATGTTAACACATACTTAATGAGATTTTTAATGCTGGTTTAAATAGTACGTTAACAACCTAACTGTAGGTCTGTCGACATCTAATTCGGCCATATCGCTTTATGAAGTTCACTTCGTTCAAACTGCTGAGGCCAAACTGCTTTTCGTTCGGACGTTTTAGGTTATTTAGAGGAAAGGACATTCTAAATTAAAGCTGTATGCATGAAAAAACGGGTAACATGGGCTACCTATATACGCCCTTTTTCAATTTTTTGAATCACTGCCATCTTAATACCCTGTGAAAATTGCAAGTCAATATCTCAAGAATTTTTGGAGATATCGATATCATACTGATAAAGAGTCCGAATAAGATCATTTTTTTCCTCTACCAAACAAAATGATTGGTTTTCTCGAAAAAGGCCCATAACTCGCTTTTTCATTTTATAGATATCTTTATTGAAATCCATGAAATTTGCCCTGAAATATGGCGAGGCAAGCTAAGAAATAGGTTTGAAAATGTTTAATGTGAAAGAAAACTTAAACTGCACTTTTTTCCCATTTCCATTCTACATTGAGGTGTGGACATAGGTGGGAATTTATTCGTTTTTTTTTACCTCAGAATTGGATTCAGCACCCTCGAAACCCCTCTAAATCTAATTTCCAGCCCCGAAATTCGAGTAGTTAAAGTTAAAACGCGTGACGTCATCTGGTATGTATCTCCCTCTCACACTATTCCTGTACGAGGGAGCGAGAAGGCAGTATACATACTACCAGATTACGTCGCTCTCTTTATTTTCTTTCCCTTTTTCGTTCATTTCCGACCCATCGTGTTGCACCTTTTTGGAAAGCTCTACGTTAGACCTATCATTCTAAAGGATAAAATGTAAAAAAAATACTTATATTCCCCATTGTCAAACATTTGGCCATACAGTGGGAATGTTGGAGAAGAAGGCTGGACGACAGTGATCCACCCAAAATGTTCAATAGGTGAGTGAAAACCAATCAATCCCAACAAACCTGAGCAACGCACGGGTCATCCACTAATAGAAAATGTATCGAGGACGGCAGATCAGCAGTCTTGAGGCAGAACAAAAAGAATGCCCGACGGAATAGCATTAAAAACGTCGTCAACTCTTCGCTAACGAACTCGCCCTTGGACCCCCGCTCTGATTTGCATTATCCGTCAAATCTTTTTGAGATTCATGGCGGCGTTTTCTTAAAGGTTTCAACTTTCGCAACCGCTTATAGTTTTCGCGGTTTGACTCTAAAAAAAAATTATGGAGAAGAAATCTTTGAAACCGGTGGCCGCAAAATGGGTATTGAAAGCGGTAAATCATGCGAAAGCGATTTTATCTGTGTCGTCCCTCGTTCGTCTTCTGTTGGAAATTGATAATATCTCTGGCAAATTCAGGAGTCTATAGCCCCACCACATCACTAGAAAAACTTGAAAAAAAAGAAGAAATACAAAAATGACCTGATACTTCCATTGTGAGGGATAAATGAGGGGAAGGATGTTTATGCTGATATTTATGTTTATTTATATATAATTAGTTATTGATATTTTGGGACTGGTTTGGTACCTACTCCTGTTTTGTTTCGGGACTTATGTCATGTTAAAGATCAACTTCGTGTGATAAATTGTAGGTTGCTTTTTTTTTATCATCATGCCGTTATTCCATACTAATGATGTTCTCTATTGGCTGGAAGTAAGCTTTCGTTCCCTATCTCCAAGGATGCTCCCTGTAATGTACCGTTAGTTACTAAACAATATTGTTCAGTGTTGAACAATAATGTTCCACTAACCTTACATGTTGAGAAAGTAAGTAACATATTACACTAATCACCAGATTTGTATCCCATATCAAAATTTAACGTATACCTAATTCAAATCCAAATACGACCGCAGATAAATTAGTAAAATCCACAAGAATTCGCTGTTCTCCAGGTTTCTTTATGCTAACTTCCAGTGATAAAATCGCCTGTGATGGATCGCTTGTTTCGCTTATAAAGCCCATAGACCCGGTTTTGAGCATTGAACCGTTCAGATTTTTTTTCATTTTTATATCGATGAGAAATATTCAAAATCATACATTTAAAAAACTTCTTTAAATATTAAGTTTTATTTATTGCTTAAATTTATGTTGCTAACAACTTAGTTTAGCTCAGCACTTGTTCGTACTGTTCGTATCCGTGATGGGAAGGGAAAAAAATCTCTCGGCAGGCGAAGCGAGAGGGTTAGTCCTGATGTAGAAAAACCTCAAGATATATTAACGATAATAATCATAATTTATTTTTTTGTGTTCTGTCCAAACAAATTAATGTTCATTTCGTTCATTTTTCGATCCAAGATTTTCTTCAAGTAGGTGCCTAATCGGATCAAGAGCTCCAATCATTATTGTATACTTAAATTAATGTTCGTAAGTATCTAGTGCGTCCCTCTTGATAATAATCCTCATTGTTAGTTTTCTAAACCCTCCCCTTCGCTTACCTTGTTAAACCTGCACTTATCGCGTTGTTAAGGAATTATTCATGAAATCGGCCAATTACTCGCAAAAATCGTTTTATACTGACGCAAAACACGACCAAGACCTCCCACTTGTCAACTTCCTGATGGGTCCCCACTTAAATCGTGTCCTACTTGATTACACAAACCCCCCGCACCGTGTTCTGCATACTATTTATCCTTAATAATAAATAACGTGCCTCGGCCATGTGCAGTTCGTTATAAAGGTTGATCGGAATCTCGGATCAGCTCCATGAATCGTTTCCACCAGAAAATGGATTTTTAAAATTATATTTGCTTAATTAAAAAAAAAAACAAATGTTTGAAAGCCTGGTTTGAAGAAAAAACACACAACCAATATTACGGGAGCATCTGCATGTAAAAAGGGGGAACTAAGGAAATAGTAAGGAAACACTAATTTGCCTTTTTAATAATCTCCTTTTTACCGAATGAATTAAATAATTTATTGAGCTTTAGACATAAAATAGATACTCGTACTTACCAAATTTCAACCAGTAAATATAATTACTTACCAAATTGAGTTAACCCTTTTGACAAGAGGATTAAACTTTGTGTTATCATTTCAACTTAATCTAAAAACTTCAAATTTCCAATAGAAATAAATTTTGAACTCTATTGCAACAAAAGATTCAACCGGTTATTCGTTTCGCAACTCATTTTTGTGGATTCAGAGACAGAATTAGAGTTTTTGTATTCGTAAAATACTAAGGTAGACTTTTGAGTGAATGCTTTAAAGTTGATCGTGTAATTGCCGAATTTCAGCTACTGACTTGACCAAGCATACATTTCCGAATCAACTTTTCTTTGTTTTCTCTTTTTGTCGAAAACTTTAACAGAACAATAATTGAGAACCTTAACCTTAACCTTTTCTGAGAACTTTAACAGAACAATAATTGAGAATCTTAAGAATAGTCAAAATAAGCTTTGATGAATGAAACACCAGGTAGCAATTTATAGAGATGTATCAGCTTTTTTGCCTTACCTGACAAATTGAAGAAAGTGGGAAAGTCTAAGTTGACACAACGAAGTGAGTCACCTTCTGATTTGTACCAATTTGGGACTTTGCTTTTCGTACAACATCTTCTATTGAACGTCTCAGAATAGTCTTTATTAATTGTATAAATTATAAATATTTTTATAATTTTTTTGACCAACAATGTATTCTAACATATTCTAAATTTCATCCAAAAACATATTCTAAATTTCATCCAAAAACATATTCTAAATTTCATTATTATTGGATGCGGATGGCGTGGTACAAGTTCTCCCCTGAACTTCAATGCTGTTTATAGGAGGTCTTGCATGGTGCATGGTGCAGCACACTGTGATGTGATGACTTGGTGAGAGGCGAGGTGATGAGTGAAGGAGTGGTTGTATGGCTGAGGAGGTAGGGAGTAGCTCAGCCCCCTCCCCTCACCACTACAACGACCATCGTAGTAAATGGTAACCAATAAGAAAACTCCAAATCAACCAATAAAAAGGGTAAATTGTTTATACGTTTATAAACTTGTACCAAAGAGATCTTTGGTGTAGACATACACATATTTTCCAATGGAGATCTCTTCTTACCTTAACAATCCATACTATCAGGACCCAGGAGGCGGATAGGAAGGATGAATCCATCCTCCTCGATGAAACATAATAATCTATCAACGCCTATACACATGTTTCCACATTAAAATAATGTTTTTAACGTACATTTTTAAGAGCCCAAATATATGCTAAAAACGCCATTTTAAACACCTAATTTTTTAAAAAATTTCCGGGGAAGGGGAATTCCCCTTTTTTTTGGGGGGGGGGGGGGGGGGGGGGGGGGGGGGAATCCCAGGTGCACACCAGAAGAAAGGGAAATATAATAATTGGGTGGTCATGTATCTATAACATTTTGTCATCGCTACATTTTGTTGTTGTTTTGTTATCTTTTGGACTGAAATAGATACCTCTGTAAAGCCTACAGGGCCATAAGTTGAGGAACTGAAGGGACCAGCTCCTTAAAACCACTAGGTAGTACCTAACTAGGTAGTATGCCTACTCAATAGGATGCTTTGGACTAATTTATCCGAAAAGCTCTCTAGCTAGCAAGAGTAGGAAGATAAATATCTGAGTTCCCTCGAGTCGAGGCTTGCAACACAATTTATGTTGATGTGATTGGGAATTCTGCGTGAGTCTTAGCTCTGTAGAATACAATAATTGTTTAAAACAAGCAAACAAACATATCAGCTGAGTCGTAACTTCGCCAACAAGTAGGTTGGTGAGACCGGAACCCGCATCCATAGAAATTCCATGCGACACCAGAATCTCGCAAATGGAGGGGATTAGAAAAGGAGACGAGATAGCGGTAATTAGCCACATTCATGGCAAGAGGGCCGTTATATTATTATCGTTTATCAATCGAAGTACCGTAGGTACATGATCAGTTAAGTAATCTCGCAATATCCGATAATCGTACAAGCCTCCCATGATTCTGAGAGTAGGTAACTGAATTAAAATGCAGTCACAGTTAGGTACTTGAAAATAACCAAAAGTGAGAATTGCACTGTAGATGACTCCACTGCAGATGAACGAATTTTAGTTTCAAATCTCGCGTCTCTGCATGACTGTTTTCAAAATTGGATAGTGAAGGACTAGGTACACCTACCTTTTCAGTAGTTAGTACCTTTTTATCAGTTAGGTTAGGTACCTTTCTTGCGGTACTTTAATTTTTACCTTGGAATCTGCATGAGTGGACTCCATATGGTATAGATCAAAGATAAGGACTCTATCAAGTTTTTCTATTCGACTTTTCTTCCTCACAGCGAAGGTAGATACTCCCTATTCGTGTAAACAAAACAAGCTTTGTCTTCCAAAATCAAGTCTTTCTGAACAATTTTGGTTCCTTTTCTGTCGGTCTGCCTCTCTGTCTGTCCTTGTCCCGGGAAAATTCAGGGATTTTCCGGATCAGTCTCCTATTTCGCTCATAGTTTAGGCTAATGGAGGGCTAGCCTCTAAATGACTGTGTATGAAACTATAAACATACTACTTCTTGTCTGTGACATGCCACTTGATACAAAATGGTAGGTACCTACTACCCAAGGTAGGTCGTTCCTGTTAAGTCTTAATTTTAGAAAAACTCATGTTAAGGTTGATAGTTGCTTGAAAACAATTTTAAAAACGGTGTCTGATTTTTTTTTAAATTCGCTTCTATCAAAAGTCTGAGCTTTTCTGCTCGGTGAAATAAATTAATTTCCTCAAACCCTATAGGTTGGTACCAATCAACCTACATTATTGCATAATCTACTTCATCTTAGTCGCAATAATTTTACTAATTAACTGTATAATGGTTGTAAGTTTAGATCACGCGGGCGAGGATCGACAAGGAGGGTGCGGAGACGAGCAGTCCACAAGAACGGCGAATGCAACGTGACACAAGTGAGGATATCCAAGAGGCGACGAAGATACCTGCAGGTTAATATTCAAACACTTTCTCCTTTTAAAAAAAAGCCGAGTAGAGAGACTTCTTCCATTTTGAAGTCGATCAAAAATACACAACAGGTAGACGGACAAAATAATATCTTCTGCCTGTGCTATTGGCACAGCTTTCTCGTGAAAAACGTTCCGTAATTAGGAGAAGCCCTTGATCGTTTTGATATTTTTATAATCTGGCAATCAGCAACACGATAACAATTTTTCCTCATTATGAAACGTTTTTCACGATTTTACATGCGCCATGGCTACCAATGCAATGGTGTGATTTCGATGGTATTCATAGGGAACCATCTAGAAGGCCAGTCCCCAACTACAATATAAGTTTGAGTAGAATTAGGCCATCAGTTAGTGATGAATAGGTGTGCAGAAATTGTCACATTGATGCTAGCGCGGGGGCTACTATTGATCCGAAAGGGCTCAACATGTATAGGAGACCATCCATGTGTCGGGTTCCTTGGTCGGCGGTCTATGGGCGAATCTCGCTACACCTCCACAATTTTGATCCAATTTCGATTAAATTTTCAGGAATTTTGTAGGGTTAGCCCTAGATGGCATAGTGATACCAATCCTTTAAAGATCCTAGCTATCGGACAAATGGTAGCGTCTTGCAAGCACAAACGTGAATTTCTGCATACACCGGTTTCTCAAGATGAAGTCAGAACTACACAATCTTTTAGCTTGCTTACACTTAATAGTGAATGTCTTTTTAAAATTTGCGAAAAATGCCAAACCAATCTTGTGACGATGAAGGAGTTTTACCATGTCATTTCGACTGGTACACTTCCGACTCTTGAAAGCTACGGCGATCAGGATGATCAGCTCTGAACCAACAGTCCTGCATCTCCTCTCAGCTAAGCTAATTAATCTGAAAGTAGTTCCGAAAACGTTCAAACCGTCACATTTCTTTGTTTCTTGAGGCCTGGTGGAAGGGAAAACTAAATGCTGTATGGGCAGATGGTTTACCCCCTCCACCATGGCAATCTACTACTTGACTACAACTTTTTCTCCAAATTAATTTTAACTTCATCAACTTTCTTAAATTACGACGATTCCAGGACATATTCACTACGTTGGTGGATACGAAGTGGCGGTGGACACTTTTGGTGTTCACCCTGAGCTTCATCCTGTCGTGGCTCCTATTCGCCGTCATCTGGTGGGCGATCGCTTCCATCCACGGCGATTTGGATCCCCTCAACAGGGAGAAAGAAGATTTCATGCCTTGCGTCTCCTCCATCAACAACTTTGCCTCCTGCTTCCTCTTCAGCATCGAGACGCAGCACACGATCGGATACGGAGGAAGGAGCACCAACGAGGAGTGTCCGCAGGCCATCTTCGTCATGTGCCTTCAGAGCATCACCGGTGTCTTCATCCAGGTACCTACCTATGCAGCACATTTTAAGCAAGGTTAGGTGGGGTGATAAGGAACTTGCATGTTCTTTGATTACCTATATTATCTCCACTAAACCCAATGGTGTAAGCCACTGGAACTATGACATCCAAATTGTGATGACTGCGATGATTACTGCCTGCGTTAACCTTAATGGTTGTGGGTGCGGCAGGGACGATGTGGTTTTATGCTACAATAGAGCTGGTACGATAGGGAGAACATACAAGTCGGTTCATCCTGAGGAGAGTGTCGCTGTAAAACCTCATCTTTCTTGACTATAGTTTACAAAGGTATAAACAAGAAGGAACCGGTCAAAAGTCCGGAATGGTGGATTTCGCGTGGTTGTTCTGCCTATCGGATCAGCTCAGTGAATATTACTTTGTAGCATAGCGTGCATAGCTTTTGTAGCGTGAATTTTAAATACACTGTTTAAGAAACCCTACCGGTCCATTCTCTAATAAATTGTACCCTACCAAATAATGACCATAATAACTATGCAGTGTAACCCACGGATAATCCAACTAACTAGTGCTGATGTGTATGTTCTCACCTTGAAAATGTTGTCCTACTTTCTATGAGTCAGCTATTCTCGGCCAAAGAATTCATTCCTTCCTCCTATTAGATTACTTTTGAATATTATGAGTGTCATACTACAATTTAACATTTAACATATTGCATTTTATTGACGTGCAGGCCTTTATGACTGGGATCGTGTTCGCCAAGATGGCTCGACCCAAACAACGGACGCAGACCCTCCTGTTCAGCCGTAACGCCGTCGTGTGCATGCGAGACGGCGTCCTGAGCCTCATGTTCCGCGTCGGTGACATGAGAGAAAAATCTCACCTCATCTCCTCGTCCGTCCGCGCGCAGCTCGTCCGTCCCTACGTCACCAAGGAGGGTGAGGTTCTCTCGCCTTTCCTCTACGACCTCAAGGTCAGTTAACAGGTTAATAGATGCTATTCGATACGAAATAGGTATTGAAGTTGAACACTAAGAAGTATTGTTTACATCTGGGGTCCATCGTAATCCCCTTACCAGGTAGAGTAGGTACGGGAGGGGAGCGCTTTCGATGTAAGGAGGCCTTCGAGAGAGTCAGAAACCGATGGTCATAAACGGATTCGTATGATGTATAGGCTCCTTTCTCTCTCAACTTTGTGATGTCCTCTTTCGACGTAGATCGAAATGACAAGGACGTCCAGTCTTCCTACTGAGGATTGTCCTACACCAAAGTCAGCCAAATGGTGTGGCACATGGCTCTCTCGATGCACAGAGGCTGATATTTCTGACTGGGCTGGAATGTATAGGGAACCACCTAGTCTAACCACGCACAATCCTGAAAAGTTTAATCAAAATTGGATCAAAATTGTGAAAGTTATGAGTTGCAAGGATTGGGGGGCACAAAGACATGCACGTACGTCGTACAGACCGACAAATGGTGATAATACCTAGGTAGTTATCTCAACCATTTTGCCGACTTTCTTCGAAGAGGTAATTTGAATGTGAATTTTGAATATGTAATTGATGTTGCAGGTGAAAGCGGACAACTACGAGTCTGACGTCTTCATGATATGGCCGACGACGGTCGTACATGAAATCGACTGTGACAGCCCGCTGTACGAACTGAGTGCCTCCGATATGATCAACGAGCGCTTCGAGATCATCGTCATCCTCGAGGGTACGACGGAGAGCACCGGACAGACGACGCAGGCGCGAACGTCGTACGTCGCCTCGGAGATACTCTGGGGCCACCGCTTCCAGCCGCTCGTCTCGTTCAACAAGAACAAGGGCTCCTACTCTGTCAACTTTTCCCTCTTCCACAACACCTACCAGGTCGACACGCCTCTTTGCAGCGCCAAGGAACTGGAGAGCTTCCTCGAAGGGACTGACATCAACGTCTGAAACCCTTGATGAGTCAATTGCTGGGGAGGTATGAGTGATATAAATTCGGAAACATTTATGGTTTTATCGATCATTTCAGTCTGGGCCCAACGTGACTATTGGTTTAGTGTGCCCAAATTTTGAAAACTAAGAAGAAGGTCCTCAATTACCTACTGTTGAGCCCTGCTTGGATGGCGGGTTAAGGCGTCCCCACCACCCGAGCTGAGAACAGGCTACTACTGGCATTTTCACACCGCTTTGGCTCACAGCTCACACCCTCTAGTCTGCCTGGAGTCTTGACCAATTCTTTTGAACACCTCCTGAGTACACATTGACGTCAGCTTAGCTAGAGGCTCAGGCAACAGGAAGAATCGGAGGATGGTTTTGGGGAAACAAGTGGGTTCTACGTGATTTAGCATCCTTACCACCGAAGGTAGGAAGCTATGTATTCGTGCAAGAAGGAAACAAAGTGTCCTCCAAAATCGAGATTTCCACTTGCTTTTTGTGTTTCAAAGCTTTCTGAACAATAGTACAGTTAGTATAGCCTCTTTCAAACTGTCTGAAATGGTTGTAGGATAAGAATGTCACATCGTCAGCCTGATGGGAACCCCGCTCGCCTCTCGCGGCTTTCCTTCCTTGAGGGGTAGTTTACCTCAGTGTAAAGGAGGACTGCAAGAGGTCTCGAGTTCGATTCCCCGATTTACCTCGATTTATTTTAACTTTTCTCAGCCCAACTAAAAGGTGAAAGGAAAATGGTGCAATCGGCAGAAAACCCAACTTCTGAAACACCTCCTTGGAATGGTTTTGATCGACATCTGATCAACTTTCTCCTCGTTTTGGACTATGCACATAAGTGTATGAACACGATTGCAGCCGCTACGAAAATTATTTAAAAATTTATTGAACTGATTTCGTAGGTACAAGTCCGCAACACAGTGAGACATTTTCATGTCACTCCGCGGGTATACCCCTCAGCTGATCTCTGAGCTAAATTTTCGACTCATCTAGTCTTTTGCTCAATTTTCAACTCAGCTGATCCCTGAGATTAACGTCTCAGCTGATCTCTGAGCTCAATTAATCGACTCAGCTGATCTCAGAGCTAAATTTTTCAACGATTGGTTGAACATGAAAAGCTCGAGAAACAACCTTCTAACAACTGCTTTGTTTATCGGTTGCGTAACGGGTTTTCGTGACGATGTTCGAGTTTATGTGCCAAAACTAAGACATGAAAATATCAAAATTCTGATTTGAGGATTAGTTTCTCTTGTATGAGGATGAACCAGTAAGCCTCTCCAGGTTAATTTTTTATAAGAGGAACTAAGCAATAAAGGTGAAAAAATGTCGCTTTTAACACATTTTTGAGCTGTTAACCCAGAAATAAGGGTTACTATGGAAGCTTGACAACTATGGATACAGCTGTGACATTTCTCCCCCTATGTGTGATTTCTCCCTACTATAAAAATCTAAAGTCTATTAATTTATGCCCCCTTCTCCCACCATCCTACTCATACCATAGAACAGCAATGCAAAGCCTGTCCCATACGAAAAAACCAATCTCCACTGGCTTATCCTTCATTAACAGTATTTCGCATTCATTCCATGTTGTTGGCCTCACCGTATCAGATTCCCCAGAGCCGTCCCTGCGATTCTAACATAAACAACTTGAGGTCAAATTTGTCCAATACAAAATACGGAACTCGGAACATCTCAAGAGGCAAGATCTCCTCGACGGATGAGGGGAAAGAAATCGTCATATTGGGTCCCTACTGGAATGATAAAACCTCATCATACATTGTTAATAGGTATAATGTAAGTTACCTATTATGTAGATGCCATAAGTTGTTCCCGAATCGGATAGCCCAGCTCCTGGCCAACGAGACGTGTATATATTTCGAGGGTTATTTATCATATAAAGCTTTAACCGCTACGGGTGGCACGCAAATAATTTACTTGGGTGCATGTATACTTTATTCTGAGGAATTTGATTAGGTACTAGGGAAAATAAACAAGAAGAGGCAGGCAATCATGATGGCGCCTCATGTAGGTACGACATTGCTAGCTGACAGGTACCTACCTACCTAATTCGAATGTCTTCCAGCTGTTGCAAAAACGGTGTAATAATAATGTGCCAAAATTTGAACTTAAGAAAGTTACACGTAAGTAGGTATTATATTCCCTGAGTAAAAGTGTTCCCTATCGATAATAACACGAAGGCCAAAACATCAATTTAGGTACCTGCAGGCTCGTAACGCCTACCTACCTCCTCTAACGTCCCCTATTTCAAAACGTTGTCCACTTTTCGCCAAATCGTAACCTTCCAGTTGGGTGTTCGCATGTTTATCTAATAGTTTCCAAAATAAAATATTTTTCCAAAATTGCAAATTCTGATATGAAAAATGCTAAAGTTTTGAATAAATAAACTGGAATAAATTCAAATTCATGCACACAAGGAATAATTTTCTTGCTCACCCTGTGTAAAAACCCAGTGCATTCCCCTGCGAACAAGATAGAAGGATCGATCTTCAATTTTTCGTTCTTTCTCATTTTTTTCTTATTTTTAGATAATTATTTTAGTCTGGCTAGCGAAACCTTCCCCTTTCCTCAGGGTTATATTTCATTGTAAATAAGGATTGTGTATAAAATTTTGACAGAAAATTTGAAAACTACACGATAACACTGATTGTCGTATTGAAAACATTTTTTTACGCGTTCACGAACTCAATAGAAAGACGAGCTTTTGTTTTATGACAAGTCTGAATCTTAGAGATAATGAAATAGGTAACCTACCTATGTTATGAAATTGTATTTTCCAAGTCGAGCTTCCGAAGGTGTACCTACCATCAAAATAATGACCTACGTGTTTTAAATTTCACTTACCTTAGGGTAACCGATCAGTGGCGGCCGGTTCCGATTCCGACAGGAAGATTCGGGGTGTAATCAGTGGCGAACGATTATCGGCAGCAAAAGTCGGATTTTTCCACCAACATCGTTGTCAAACCATTTAAATATGGAGTTTTCACTAGAAAACGAGCGCTTAGAAGTGTAAGTTCGGCTCACTGGGCCTTTATTGACAATTTTCTGCGACATTTTGAAGGAAATGGAGCTATTGCGATGGATTGGTGATAATTGGATTGCAAATTTTCGAACATTTTCTCCGTGGAAATACGTTTTTAACCATTCTGAACAGATTCTAGAATAGTCAAGATTCCCCTGGATGAAGCCAAAATATCAATATAAAAACAAAAATGAGTTCGTTGACCACAATTTTTGGAACATTCTTAGCTTAGGAGTTAAATTTAGAGTAATTAGGGTTAAAATTCGCCAAAACCGCAGCTTTTGTGGTTTTCCGTGGAGGTTACTTTCTTAAATAGGTTACAGAAACATATTTCGGAATCAGTATTTCTTATGAATGACCCACCAAATATGAAAAATTAGTCATCGTCCTAAAACCGCTGAAAATGGCTTAAATGGCGCTTAAAATGGCTTTAAAATTCGCTCTTTGAGTCAGTGCACGGCTGGTTATTAAAATGTTCACTTCTAATCTCGAAAAAGAAACACTTAGCCGGGTGCGCGGGACTACGGGCTCGGGAGGCACCAAAAACCCGAAAAAAATGAGATTTCTATTTCATATTTGGAAGAAAACGGACCTAGAGAACAATTTTAACAGCCAGGAAAAAAAAAAGTTCCAGCCACGCAACATGAGTTGATGAGCGAATTTTCGATTTGTGTACCTACCATACATTTTTTTGAACTCTGCTATGAGTCATTCTTATAGGAACTTCTGTGCTGACTCCGAATGTACCTGCCATTATAAGGCATATTAAGCTCCTGTAAAAGAAATGGTAATTTCACCAAAAACCTTAAAAAACCAAAAATGTTTTAAACTCTATTGTGGCTAATTTTTATAGAAACCTTTAAAAAAAACCTTAAGAAAACCATAATTTTTTCAAACTCTTAAAAAACCATGAACTTTAAAAAGCCATAATCTTTTTAAACTCTTAGAAACCCTTAAACCTTAAAAACCTTAAACTCTTAAAAACCCCCTCAAACCTTAAACTAAACTCTAAAAAAAACCTTAACCCTTAAAAAAAACACCTTAAAACCAATAATTTTTTTAAACTGTCAAAAACCCTAATCCCTAAAAACCTTAGACTCTTGAAAAAAACCTCAAACCTTGAAAAAACCTTGAATCTTAAAAAAACTTTATAAAACTATGATTTTTTAAGCTCTTAAAAAACCTTAAACCTTAAAAACCAATAATTTGTTACGCTTAAAAAACCTTAAACTTTTAAAACCATAATTTTTTTAAACTCTGTTATGGGTCATTCTTATTTTAAAAAATGGTAATTTCACCCAAACCTTAAAAACCATAATTTTGTTTTAACTCTGTTACCTATGGGTCATTCTTATAGGAACTTTTGTGCTGATTCCGAATATACCTATAGTAATATGGCATATTATGCTCCTGTACCTAAAACGGTAATTTCACCAAAAACCTTTAAAAAAAACCTTTTTTTGCAATTTTCGACCCTTAGTTTTCAAAATATGAAAGAGTCAAAGACAATTTAAAACACAGAAAAGGTGAATTAATAGCGTTTTTTCATGTTGTAACGATTCTCTACGGTCCTAAAACCATGAAGGGCACGCTGATATTCACTAAGTATTTTGGTTAGGACCTAACAAACACAATGTGTTTCCTACGTATTTTACTAGGTAGGTACTTCTCAGACCACGGAAATTGTTTCTTCAAGTCGGGTTTTGAACAGTTTTTTTCACTATGTGCCAGAACAAGCGAGTTGGAATCGGACGCGACTACTTATCGGGCCTTCGTGGCACATACAGCCACTTTTGGCACAAGTGGCACATTTTGGTCTGGCTGGATCGGAATCGGCCGCTACTGATCGGCATCTACGAGGCAGGTCCTGTATTTTCCATTTCCTAGGTTCTTCCAAGTTTGATCATACCTCGTAGGAATATAACGATATGTGTATTTATATATTAGAAAGTTAATAATGTAGAACTAAGTTAATTGTATGTTTAAAAAAACAAGTGAAAACTGTTTCTGCCAATTTAAAGGCTTTATTTCGTAAATTCTACACGAAATACTTCGGTTTTTGTGATACAGCTATACAAGAAATGTAAATATACTTGCGGTGATTCATGTTTATAATAATAATAATGTTAAGAAGGTAAATAATATTTTAAACTCCTGCCACTCGTTCATGTTTACAACGTTAGACCTATTGATTCAATAAAAATCAAATCAAAAACAAAAAATAATAATAGCTAGACAACCTACCTACTCTATCCTCTGGATCTATGCCCAATGAGTAGGGAATTTCCGTCTATTTAAATTTAATTAATTTTCTGTGTTTACTAGAGAAAAGTCTGAGGGTAAAAAAGTGATAATCAGGTACCTACCAACTTTCATGTTAGGTATAGGTAGATACTTATTCTTCGAAACGGCTTTTCCTCGAGATATATACAATTAAAAATAACAGCTTTACGATAATATCAATAACTATAAATTCGCTTGTCGGAGTTTTTATGAATATTTCATATAGGTTCCTACTGTAAGTAGGTTTGGTGCCTTTCAGTGCACCTGGTGCAATTTGGAACAAGAAAAAGTATCGAATACCAAGGTAACATGAGTAAGCTACCTAATGAGCTGAAATTTTCAAGAATGGTCACGTTCAAATCTTATTATTCTCGCTATAAAATTACTGATTAATCCTTTCTTTTTTTTTTTCATTTTCACACAAAATTTAAGTGGGGAGTTTAAAAAATTCATTCATGCACTATTCAGTATAAATTACCTAACGATTGAATATTCAAAGACAAAGTCACTTTCCGACAACTTTTTATCAT
This sequence comes from Lygus lineolaris, assembly GCA_030264115.1. Lineage (NCBI taxonomy): Eukaryota > Metazoa > Arthropoda > Insecta > Hemiptera > Miridae > Lygus > Lygus lineolaris. Next base: position 12,576,497 of record JAEMON010000011.1, read on the forward strand.
TTATAATTTTATTGATTTATTATTATACTATAATTTTGTCTCTGAGAAAGAGCGGTCATCGGACTGACGTCTCGGCGCGAATATGGGCCAAATAAGATCAGAAACATCACACGTCTTTAAAGTTATTTGGAATGAGGATAGGTAGGTAAAACATTCTTATTTTGAAAATTTTTTACAATTCTAGAATCAAACCAACTCTAAAAACAGATTTGCTTGGAAAAATTATTTGTTAAATAACTAATTAAATTTATAATATTCTTGAACATACATTTCTTTTTACTCTTTCTCAATCGATTCTTCGAAAATTCGCTGTCTAGTTGAAAACTTCATATAGGGATGGAGTAAATACCTATCAAATAGGTATACAACTGGAGGTAACGCAAATATTTTTACTGCATAGGCACTCAAAACAATTATACCAGTGTGAATATTGTGATGAGTGAGAACTCTAAAATCTAGGTACATACCAAATTGAAAATCAAATTTAGTGAGTATAAATTGTGAAAAATAACTTACTATAAGCGGTGTTTTGAACACCACCTCAAATTACGAGTGAAAATATTACCTAATTTAAATATTTCATGTTGTTCTCTTTGAAAAAGAGGTTTCGTTGTAATTATTATGTCGCTACCCTAGTCATTTTATGTTGTTCTTACGCGTTTGTTGTAACTTGAATAAAATTCAAAAATTCATTTGATGACTACAAAGTGACCGGCGTGAATTAAAAATGCATCATTGTAAGGAACAAGACATGTTTTTCCATTTCTGAATAATTTGTATGATATTATTAATAAAAGCAGGTGCAAGATCTCGACCAGGTTTATTTTTGAAATTTAGCTTCATGAATGAAACGTCCGGTGAAAATTTGTAATATTTAATATAAAAATAAACACATTAAAAAACACACATTGGTGATTTAACATTTCGCGATTATCGCTTTATGAAAGTGAGTTTATAGGTTTTCCAAGTCAAATTCAGAATTTACCCGTTTCAAATTCAGAATTTTTCATTTCAAATTCGTATTGTTTTTTCAACTTTTCATGGCTTGAATACTGAAAATTTTTAAACATTTTGGTTTGGTAAGTTCTGAATTTGATTTGGAAATCCTGTTGGGTATAATCGTATGACGCCATTTTGAATGTGAAGAAAGTATGAAATATGTGACCGGTACCTACTCATATTATACAAAATAGTACATTACGTCCAAAAACGGTTCTGTGAGGATCCTTTGTGCAGGTGAACGTATTTCTCCTAAACAATGATTAGGCTGCAAATTTATCATGAATATTGAACGTTCTACACGTATAAAGCTGCGCTCATGTTGGGTGTTTAAATACAATTTAGTCGTACAGTATTTTGATATTTCACCGACAACACCAAGAATAAAGACATTATTTTTTGTTGCCTACTTAGTTGATGTTAAATATGTTATCGAATAAGTATACTTGATATGGTATGACTTTCCTCTCTGACAGGTACGTTTGAAAATTACAAAATTATACCTATTCTAACGTTGGCTAGTAATCATCAAAATAAGAAAGATTATCCCTGTGCGAAAGAATTTTATGAAGTCGTGTTATTTATGATGTGCAAAATAATTTATATCTGTCACTGTGGAGTGAAGCAATTCAATTTCACTGTGGTGAGCATTTCGTTGAACGTTGTAAATAGAGAATTAAATTAATTAAAAAAGTACTTTATAGAGACCAACTGTTTTCTTTTTGGATTGTTCCATAAATAAATTATCTACCTTTCTACCTCTTTTCTTCCGCTCATACAGGTACCCGCTCGTAGTACCTAATCGGTACCGAGGTCCCTATTAAAAGCACGTAAACAACTACGTACATAATACCTAGGTAGGCAGGTACTTTATTTTGTACATTATCAAAAGTGGGTGAGACTTGATTCCCACTTATTACATGACCGATGAAATATAGGTGTATACAGGGTGATCAACTGCGAAACTTCAGGGTTCGATTCTACATTCATCTAATTTGCAACAAAACGTTCCACCTAGAATTTTTGTTTCACCCCTTGTTTTTTGAAAAATGTCATATGTAAGATTTTTTCGTGTTTTCGACCTTATGACCTTATACGCCCATAACTCGCTTAAATTACAGTTTAACACTAAAAATAAGAACAAAATTCGAAAGAGCGTTAAATTTAAACACGTTTAAAGAAAAAGATGCACGAAGATAGGAAGTTTATAATAGTATATTCAGGGGAGAAGGGAAGAAAAATTAGGCTGAAAAAAAGTTTTCTCACATTTTTCAAAATGTGTTTCAAAACCTAAGGCGGTAAGGAAGAAACTATCCCAAAAGCTTTCAACGGTGTGGTTATTTTCTTTTTTTTATTGTATAAATTAAAGGAGAAAGATGAAGTTTGAATTGAGGAAATCGAGTGTTTGGGACGACTACAACTAGTAGGTAGGTACCCTCGACTCGACTTGACCATGGTTAGAGGAGTTAGGTACCTATCGTTTTTCACGCTGAATCGAATGGTGTCAAAGCTGATTCATTATGACCTACAAAAAAATTTATTTATGAACTGCATTGAGAATACTGCATTTATGAACACAACAGCTAGGAATACATCTTACCCATTTCTTGCTAAGTTACCTACTGAATAATTGAGATCAATCTGAACAATATTTCTATTTCATAAATTTCAATGAACACACAGATATTAGCAAATTATGAGAGGGGAATGCCGACCAAATTAACTCTTTTTCTTGGGAAATCAATTTTTATCAGACTAAATGAATCAGCTTGGTCACCATTCGATTCAACGTGAAAAATTAGGTGGAAAACTACTCTTAACTCCCCAAGTCCAGGCTATAGACATTTATGGTAGGTGCCTAGTAAGTCTCCTAGGTCCTTGGCATGGGAATAGGCCCTACTCCAAGGACACCTGATGGTCACCTGAGGATGATGAAAAATGATGATTCCAGTCTCTTTATCCTACCCCTTGGTGTTGGTACCTACAAATGTAGCACATTCCCTGACAGACAAGGCTCAGAGATGATTCCCTGAGATGAGGCTCAGTAAATTCACCCTTTGATCATACCTACAGCGACGAAATTCATAGGAGACTCTCAATAGCCTAATCCGCGCAATATCTGAAAACTTCAATGCCAAATATGAAAGGGTGGAAGTTTAGCGCCCAGGAAGGTTTGCGGAATCACAAAATAAAATAATGTAATAATAATTTTTCGCAACGTGAATAGGTCCACAGAAAGGTGGGAACCTAACCGTAAGAAGCAAAAGGGCATATTGATTTAGAAGGGAGAGAATAATTTTTTTTTCTCTCTTTTACCCTGGATTTTAATATTATATCCTGGGGGGGGATTATTTTATTTTTATTTACTTCTCAGATTCTGAGATTCTCAGATCAGATTTTGGACTCTAGTCCCCATGTTAGGCTTCTATTCACGTGATTAGAGGAGAAGAGCGATATAGCTGGTCGGATAAGCACATACAAACTTTTAGCGAATTTTCGAAGAAAATTAAGCTATTGTAATGCAAATTTTTGACAATTTTCTTCATGGAAATCC
>JAEMON010000011.1:12607767-12620756 GCA_030264115.1 Lygus lineolaris
CGCTTTTTCCATTGTAGAAACCTCAAAAGATGTGCCCGAACAAAGTATGAGCGACTCAAAAATCGAAGTGGTCGGTATTTCGTCTTCTTTTCACGTTGCACGACTTCAGCTAGGTCTTTCCCAACCCCATCGATTCGGCCAAGCATCCCACGTCAAAGTAAGTACCTAGAATAGAGTAATCCATTGGGTCTAAAAAAAATTATATTATGATTTGTGCAATATTTAGTTCAAGTAACTGTGAAAAGAATGCACTTATAGCATGGGAGAAGGTGAGAATTATTGTTTACCTAGTATAATAAAGGATATGCGAAATAAAGATGTTGGATGTTGTAAAAGCGCCGGTACTTCCTCTACATCGTGACACACCCATGTGTAGCATGTGTGGGTGCTTAGAAGTGGTTAGATAGTAATATAGTATAGTGATCGCAGTGATAAAGATCCACGCTCTTTCATTATGACATTGCTTCAGCATTCAAAAAGAGATAAAATTTTGTTCAACGAGTTTACTTGAATGCATTTAAAAAATAATTCAAGTCCTTCGATGAGTTTCTCTTTCTTCTGTGATCGCTCTGTCTCCCTTTTTCTCCCAATTAACTATGTGCCTAGTCTCACAAAAATTGAAGTGGTACTCTTGTCTTTTGGAGCCTCAGAGACATATGGATATAGCTCATATCACTAAACTGGAACTGGACTTCCGTTATCACCGATCCCACTACCACTGATGCGGGCTTCTCTCCTTTTTCTGCTTTGAGTGGGTTGGCGGTTTTTCAAACGCTCCTAATTCTTTGAGGTGAACCCATCTCTGTTGTGATCTCCGATAATCTTATCTCCTTAAATAACTTGTAGTGAATTAGTCAATAAACTTCTCCCTGTAATCAGCTTCAATACGGATACTTATGTTTTCTTTCAATCAGAGATAAAGCAGGCAGTGAATCACCTGTACGTCACAAGCCCGCCTTTTCTCAAATTCAAAATTACTATTTGCTTCTCAAATTGTATGTTAACATTTTCTGGATGAAGAGACATAATTTCCTCAACCCCAAGCTATATACTTTTTTGTAAATTGACCGGAATACACCATTACTCTAGGACCCTAGGTCTAAATTACCAAAAAATAAATTTTAACCACAATAGAATAATCGTAATCGTTTACTAGCCTAGTTTTACAAAATACCTCACACCATAGTTCCCAAACTCCTTCTAATTGCATTCTACATAAATTAAGAGAAAACAAGGGATAATAATTTATCACCACTGTGCATTATATAACCTTTTCTAATTTACTTACCTCTTCCAACTTATTCTTTATTTTTTGAGGATTTTTTGTCTTGTTTGTCTTGTTTTTGTCTGTAGATTGTCTTGAAAGCAGTGGCCCCAGTTCAAGTAGACGGTGAACCATGGTTGCAAGTTCCATGCGAGTTTGATGTGAGAGCGACGGACAAAGCTTTTGTGCTCTCAACGCCTGTCGATGAGTCCCCCGCTGAACCGATAGACTAGAAAACGCCGTGGCATCCATCAATACGCTCATTACCAACCACCATCATCACTTCTCATGATCAAGTAAACCTACTACTGTATAATCCTTCGTCGTTTACGCAAAAAAAACATAGTTTGTTTCAATAGGTACGTATTCCTGAAATGTAGTACAACGTATAATATTACCTACATGTACTTATGGTACATACATTACCTACATATTGTACCTAGTAACAAGGTACATTATTTGTTTTGATTTTCCATAGCTGGAAAACTTTGAGGGTGGAATTCCAAGTGATCCAGGTGCATACCTGCTGTAGGGTTGTACGCCAAACCCATGCCATCCCTATTGGGCTATAGTCTTGTGAGAGCCGAGAGGCTTTCATTCCAGTTTAGGGATGGGAAATCGGTATAAAGTATCGATTCTTTAATCGATTCAGAGTCGGATTCGAAAGATCGATTTTCTTATGAAATCGCCCAAAAGTATCGATTTTTCAAAAATCGATTTGAAAATTGTTTTCCAATAAATTATTAAATATTTTAATTTTAATTAGTGATTGTATATAGGTACTTATTTTATTAAAGAAATTTTTTATTCTAAAGATTCTACTATTCTGAAGGAAGTACCCAAGTATTTATAAAATAAATAAATGAAATAAACAGGAATTATAAGAAACTGCTTGAGTTTTCATGTATGTATGAGACAAACCTTCATAGGTTTATGTGACCGGATTTACGATTTTTATGAAAATTGGCATAAAAAAATCGATTCGTGTCTAAAATTGGAACCTGAAAATCGATTTTAAAAAATCAAAAAATTGTATTAAAAAAATCGTTTTTTTTTTCGAAAAAATTGGAAATCGAATCCCATCCCTATTCCTGTTACTGCTGACGGGGCTTTGGATCACACGAGCGGTCGTTCCCTTTTTTACTCATTTTCTGGATAGGAATGGCGTGAATTGGATTTTCTGGTTCGCACATCATCTAACCCGCCATTTTGGTTGTATCTGCCACCTGTTATTAAACGGGATTCGTAATTTTGAGTGGATTGTACACAAAAACATGGGAAATTTTGATGGAAAAAGACACAAGTGTAAATTATCCACCTCCAGAGATGCTCATGAAGTTCATGACACCTTCCATATTATCTTGGTCGATTTGAATGGGGAAGGAGAATTTCAATCCAGCCTTCTGGAACGTGCCAATGTGTACCTAATTGCCTATTTCGAACCTGTTTCATGATCGTTATATTTATACGTTGTCTGAATTACCTACCTTCCTATTATGTTTTGCACCACCAAAATTGAAAGCTCTTAAAACTGGTTTCCAGTTGGGACATTGCATTATTATTTTGTTTTCGTTGGTAGACATGGTTCATATTTTTGAAATGCACTGGAAATGTGATTTAAAGGTTTAGGGCGGGATTTATAGACGGTCCTCGAGTTTCAAGGAGACTTTGAGACGGTCTCCTCGGAATTTGGAATAAGGATTCGGCTCAAAGAATCCTTGAAACCCATCTCAAGGTCTCCTGGAAACTCGAGGACCGTCTATAAATCCCGCCCTTCAATTAATCAAGTCACTGGGTTAAAGTTGGCCTCTTCTGTGGAGGCAATGTTTTCATGCTGGGGGTATCAAATTTGATTGTAATATCTTATCGTCGTTGGTCTACATTTAATTATTTTGTTCCGGGAAGGCAAATCGGGAGGTTGTTGTAATTTCATAACATAACCGGTAGAACCAGTTTCGGTTTCACCGAAATTCTCGTCCAAACCTTTACTTGAGGAGCGTTCACGTTTGTAAACTGCTTAAGTTTTGATCTCGTTCGGAGCTATTAATTTTGTTTTAGTAATTTTTGCATTTTTTGGAACTTGCGCATTTTTACTCCTTACCTTTCTGTACGGACTCCACGTAGATTAGAATTCCCAACTCCTCATTTAAATTAATATATCCTTGAAGTTAGAAACCACTATCAAGACGATTATTATCGCTCAAAACATCCTCAAACACCGCTTTCATCAGCTACGAGTGTTAAAGGACGAATTGTCAGCATTTTTCCATGTATTCTTTCAACCAAATGCTACCAGCGGGTTCTTGGAAATGATTTACTTTCAAAATGGTGGACAACTTGTGAGAGTCCCTGTACCTTCTCATAGGTTGACAACTACATAAAATAATTTTCTTTCGTGGTCTTACTTTAAATTACAACTCTTAATTTTACTATCAAACTTGTTGATGTTGGTAAATGCATCGAGTGTTTTACTGGCTTGAAAATGTTCAAGAGTATTTTATATTTTGATTTTCCTTTGTTTTATATACTAATAGCATTTCCAAGTCAAATGATACCTCTTCTAAATCGAATGAAACTTCTTCTTTTTTTTTCAATCCTAACAACAAACTCACACGTACCTAGGGTACTTAGTTTTTGGTTTGGGGAAAACTGAGGGGGTCCAATTGGGGGCTATGATTCGATTTGGGAAAAGGCTTAATTTGACTTGGAAATGCTACATACAACTTACGACCTTGCAGGGTCATAAATTCATGCTACTTTAGCCAAAAAGATGACCGGGGTTCGGTTTATAAAACGAAATGTGATTGCGATACAGTGATAGAATTTGATTAATTTCAATTTCACTATTATTTTAGTCAAGACAACTGATAGTCCAGCTGTGGGGAACGGAAACCTAGTTATTATATTACAAATAGGCAGATTAAACTTACACTAATTAATTTGTTAACTGTCGGTTTGTTATAAGATGTGAACGAAACAAGAACGTTGGAGGAATCAATCAAAGATGTACAATTGCATGGAAAACCAGAGACGTTGTACTTAACTAGTTTAACAGACGAACGAACCCCTGTTCTTGTTGTACGAACATGAACACATTGAGCTGTACATCATTCTTGATTCAAATGTTCATGACAGGAGTTTTTGTTTTGCGACAAACCCGATATGGGCTATTGTTGAGCCACTTCCTAAATCTGGAGACTGTAATTCTCTCTTCTCAATGGTGAAGTCATCTATGTTATCGGAAAATAGCCCCTACTTCTAGAGGAATCTATTGGCGGCGCGTGGAACTAGGAAGGAAAATAGTTTTAAATGATTCTATACAGATTAATCGATACTGGTGCCGTGTCATATTGATTACCAGTCCACTTTTCAATCCTTGCGGTTTTCTCGAAAAATCCCTTCAAATAGACGCTATTCTGCAGTTATGAAGATCAACCCAACACAAAACTATTTCGTCAACTTAGATCGGGAATGGGGTCCACTGAAATATTTACCTTCTTCGCCCAGCTTTCGATAAATTTATTACCATCTTCAGGGCTCAAAGGGAATCCTACGGTGTGGACATTACACCTCTGTCTTCATTCATTTAAAAACCAGGCTGGTAAGTATCACCAAACACTAATACCAGTGAAAATGACAATGAGATAAAATGTTTTAAAAGTTTATTGCATTGTCATTCTCACTGGTATTAGTGTTTTTGGTGATACCAACCTGGGTTTCAAATGAATGAAGACAGAGGTGTAATGTCTACAACGTAGTATTTCCTTTGAGCACTGAAGAAGGTAATAAATTTATCGAAAGCTCGGCGAAGAAGGTGAATATTTCAGTGGACCCCATTCCCGATCCAACTTGACGAAATAGACGCTATTATAAACCTATCGATACCTACACTCCGCGAGAAATACTTAACTTGAGACGGCTCAAGTTATTTCTCAGAGAGTATAGTCAGCTAGTTTTTGGGCCGATATTATCGATACCTAGGAACTATCGATTGTTTTACTACACTACTCCTCAATTCTTACGAAATCACAATACAATAAGTACTTATGATCCTTCTCGTCCCCCGCTCATCTCCAACTGTTCTGAAAATACCAGGTACTGCTTTGTGTGTTGTTAGATCTGAGTTATTTGACTTCAACTGTATTTTACGCTTTCAATGTTGTATTAAGAGGTTCAATTTAAGAGGATTTGTTGAATGAAAATGACAAGATGTTACTATTTATTCAGCATTTATAGACTACTTAAAGTTAGTCAATACGATTTGAGATTCCTTAGATGGATTTTTTTTTTTCAATCGTAAACATACTACTGTATCAAATTGTACTACCAAGTAATTTAATGTACCTAACCTGTGACATTTAAAATTCCAGTAATTCCAAGCTGAGCATTTAATAGTTTGTTGTAGGTAATACGAGAATTCGTCAATCCTAAATTCCTTCTTTAAACGGAATCTGCTTTTAAGATCTCTAAAGAGACTTCAAGGAGTTTATAGATTAGCTAAATACAATATTATTTATTCGTTCATCTGTGAAGTTGAGTTTTAACCCTTCCACCTTGAAACATACCTACCTACTACAATTCGAAAATAATTTATTATTTAGCTAGGACCGTTGACGAGTACCTAAATTTGAGTAGGAACCAGCCGTACCACGAAGTAGTGACCAAGGCACATAATAGGCTTATTTTGCATTCTTTTATATTTGGCATAAACATGTAAAAATACGTACATGAATATAAAGATATCGATCTAGCTTAGATTGTACCTAATACATTAACATAAATCACATTTGAATGATAGATAATAAAGTAGCTACAACAGTCTACACATTAAGGGCCCGCAGACCCTGGGATATTTCAGTTTCTTCCGTATATCTTGGCTTCTATTCATTTGTCCTTCCTCAAAAAATGTCATGGCGCTTAGATCTCGTGGATCATACAAATCGGAAAACTGCAAAAATGCAGGGGCGAAGCAACTGAATTAAAAATGTTAAAAGAGAGTTTCCAATACTTACATATATATTATGATTGATTTGTAACACGTAGCTTAGACAATATCAAGATTTTACATTTCAACAATACCTAATATTTACAAAAACATAACATAGTTTGGTAAGTAGTGATAATTAAACGGTAATAAGCGATAACAATAAGTTATAAATAATTAGAGCAGAGATAAGGCTCTCGTAATAATTTTAAGGAAGGATGCAATAAAAATCAGACCATACCAGAATCGTAGGAACTTTCTGAACATGCAGCTCGAGGGAATATCAAATTATTTTATGTAATTAGTAGATTACTCTGAAAATAACAGATGATTACATTAGTATCTTGTGTCTGGGAACCAGTTTTGTCCTGAGCTTACCTGGATGCGTAAAAACTAACGTTGCCCGCCTGATCCATGAAAGAAGCATGGACCTAGTCGATAATCTTAGATAACATGTTGTATTCCAAAACGACTTTATCATACCGTTTTTCAGCTGCTCTGAGATTAATCTTGGCAGTCTCCAAATCAATTTCCGCTATTCGGACTCTTATTTTGCATTCTTCGATTTCAAGCGAGCTTTTTTCTTTTGAGTTTCCCAAATCGTGACTGCGTTGACGTTTGTTATACGAAGAGTTCGACGTTGACGATATACCGCTGTCTTGGCTCTCAGACGGAGGACTTGGGATGTTGAAGGACTGAGAGAACGTCTCGGGAAACAGTTCGGACGAAGAAGTTAACTCGAACAAGTCTGGCGGTGATAACGACGGCGGACTGAGATCATTTTCAGACATTGGCTCTAGATCGATGAGCAGGAAAGTTTCATTGGCTCGGGAGCTGTTATCACTTCCATTAGCTGTGAACAATAGGAAAGCTAAATAAATAACCAACAAAACCCCAAATAGATAAGCTTTTCAACTCAATATTAACCCTTTGGGTGGAACGCGGAATAATGCCCAGAGAGGATTATTTGAAGAAGGGACTTAATTAGAGTCGGATTAAAAAAAAAAAAAGTTCCATTCATACAGCATGAGTTGACGAGCGAATTTTTAAAGAATAATTGAGGACGTAGCTGCAATAAGGAGGTATGGTTACCTCCTTCGTGCGGAGATCACGTTTTTGAATTCCCCGCCATCTTAACTATAATCCTTCAAGTTTTCAGTGAGATATCTTGATTTGTCTTGTTGGTATGACTGTTTTCTTAACCTGCTCGCATTCCCCTTCTTCGATTGAACACTTCTTAAGAGGCATTAGAAAGTTGTGAAAAGTTTGAAGCTGATTAACTCAAAACACGATTTTCGATTATAACTCGTTATTGCAGCCATGTCCTCAATTTTAACCGATTTGGTGGGTGTTACCATATGTTCCCATGTTTAATACGGCAATTTACACAAAAATCTCAAAAAACACGTTTTTTGTTTTATAAGCGATTCTTGACTCAGAATTTTCAAAATTCGACCCCTTGGAGTACTCCAAAAATTCTGGCCAACAAACTCATCCTTTCTTTTGGTATTATTGACATTTTAAATTTGTTTGGATTTTTTATCTCGATTCCAGGGTCAGATATTGCCTGGAGTGATTTATAAGAAAAAGTGTTGAATTTCAGGAATTGTTTCAGAATGGTTTGAAACGGATTTCCATTTGGGAAATTTTCAAAAATTTGAATTACTAAAGTTTGTCTTCAAAAATTCGCTAACTGATGTGAAAGTGCTCCACTACAGAGACCCTCAGAACCCACGCCCTAACGAACAGAGCAACTCATGGCCAGTCCTGAGTCTTGTGATTCAGGCTAAACCAGTTGATCCTGACTCTCCAGACATTCAACTTAGGGGGAGAACCATCATAACCATAAGTTAAGCTGGGTTCACATTAGAGAGTTTTCACAAGCCAACGGGTGACGTTAGTGAAGGAGTCCCAGGAAGATACCCTAGAGCGAGCAAACGACGATGCTAACCACCTCCTGGAGGGGGGCCTGGCTGATAAGGATATGGCCCGTCAGTTTACAGGTTTAAAGTGACCCATGATCCGGGGGTCTCAAATGGGTGACTTTAAAAGAGCCATTTTACCGTCGCCCGTTTCTACTGTCTCGTCTAGGTCACGGGCCCCGGCTCTACGAGGACGTTCCACGTCACCCGTCAGTGGCATGCGAAAACTCTCTAATTAGCCACAACGACGTACTGAATCTGTAAAACCGTAATTGAATCTGATTGGGCAATTGGCTGTTTGCCATCATTACGGTCTTACGGCCCTACGAGTTTTAAACCAGACTCCTCGATTCAAAAATCTTGATATATACGGTGTTGCAGATCTGCGTGTTGGGTTCTGCTCAGTAAAGCAGAGCGTGTCCTTATCTATTTCGTTATCTTGCTTTCATCGTTTAGTGCGTTTATGTTGTTCGATCCATGTGAACGGTTTTATGGTTTTACGGCATTGCATTTTTGCGGACGTGAGTACAGCGTTGCGCCTCAATGTGAACCCAGCTTTAGAGGTGGGTAAGAATAGGTAGCTTAGTTATTTCACTCCTCAAATGGAGTAATTATTTTCAACTATCGCTCCAAGATGCTATAATCTCTTTATCTAGGCACTATTCAGGATCCACCTCATATGAACTAAAGGAACTATCATTCTGGGATACTATAAACTCCTTGTGCAGTATCCATCGTTCAATGAACTTGGAGAACTAAGTGATCGTTCGACCCCTAATGAGCTTGGAACTAAGCGATTGTTCGACTCCTTATTTACTATCATTTTGTAATATTATAAACTCGTGTATCTGGTATTGATCATTCAATGAACTAAGAAAATAACTAACTCAGTCCCCTGCCTGCTTCCAAATGGCTGATGAATTATCGTTCTGTGATGTACAATAAACTCCTCATGTAGTATTGATTGTCCAATGAACTAAGAAAAGAACTTAACTCCGTACGCTGCTAGCTCTAGACTCATCTGTAGTCGTAATGAACTACATACGTCCAGAAGTAGTTCATGACAAGTGACACGTACTAATTCTGCTCTTTCAACTACGATTGAATGGCTGACTCCTTCTCTGGCGTCTCGTTTTCAAGCTAATTTCAGCCCTTTTGTTTCTGGATACTCCAGTGAATTTCGTGAAAATCTTTGGTCTTTGGGAGTCAAGCCTGCGATTACTCCTCGAGTTTTTCGCCTATTCTGGTTCGTTTCTTCCCTGGGTATACAAAAATTGAACCAGGAGCACCCTACGTGTAGAAACCGCCAAATCGGGAATGTTTGATGTCTGAAGGACGTGAATAATATAGATATACAAACGTGACTAATCACTCAAGTATTGCATAAATCAGTACGTGGTCCGAATTTCAACACCTCTTTCAACAGGCATCACCCTATAAGTATAGAAAAATGTCAAATCCAGGGTTCGCTGCAGAATACCTATTTTCATAATAGAAAACATTATATCAACATAATAATATCATCAACATACCTAATAATAATCTAGAAAAAATAGGTAGCTGAAAAAAGTTTAAGAATTGAGTCTATAACAAGATCCTCATGAAGAGAAAAAGTAAGACAAGAGAAGCAGTTATAATTAAAGGAAACACGAAAATAAAAACTCTTTATTTCGAACTTTTCGATGAAGTCTGTGGTCAAAGCCGAAGTGTAGATAATAGAGAACGAACAACATCGTGGGAATGTTTGTTATCACCTGAAATGGACTCTTTGGCAGGATAGAAGAGGGATCGCATTAGCTTCTCCAGCTCAGGTGTATTGGCTTCCAGGATGTGTCTGTCCATTTGAGCTCTCACGTTTTTTATTCGACCCGCGAAGCCTTCCAAGGTCGGGCGATTGATCTTAACGAAGAGATTCATCTCTTTGTCCCAGAAAAATGGCAATGTCTGTCGTTCTAAGTACCATTGTAATTTCCCGAGGAACTGAAAAATAAATATCTCTAGTCATTCCCAGAAGTGAAGGAGTTACTGTCTTGGGAGGAAGTGAAGTGCAATAGTTCATAATTTTTAAAACTGGAGTTCCACATATCAACTTAGAATGGAGTGCGATCAGATTTAGAAGAACTCGGAGTAGCAACCTGTTGCTGTATCCGTGTATTCATCCAAAAATATGGATACCTCGACTACTATAGATTGTGTTTGATAGTGGTTTTATGCTACTGAGGAGCTGGGGTGGTAGGGGGAACAGCCGTGTCGATCCCCTCTGAGGAGAGTGCAACGTAACCCATGGCCTTCTTGATTATAGGTTAAATTACGTTAATCAAGAAGGAGCCGTGTCACAAGTCTGAAAGAGCGTGGATATTGCTTGTTACTTCTGCCTATCAGTTCAGCTCAGTAAATAAATAACAAACAAAACCCCAAATACTAGATCTGTGACCTGCACTCGAATCATTCAGGAGATCGCATAATTTGATCCTATGATCTTGTAGCTATCAATCCAATTGCACCTATTCACTGCCATGCAGAGGGAGTTGAAAAATAGTGATATACCTAGTATTCACTTAAATCACTTTTCACCTACATCACATTTTCAATAATCCACCAGGGTGCTACCCCAAGATACTCTCATCAGACCGGGTAGGCTGCTTAGAAGATAGGAATCCTAATGCAAATGTCAGTGGTATACCAGAGGATAACTAACATGATATGCTGCTTTTTGAGTGAAAGTTGAACTATCGACTATGAAAATTATGTAGAATATTGAATTGAATATTACATCAGGGGCAAGCTGAGTTGTGCATAAAAGTTGTAAGATATTATAGTATTCACACTAATCACTTCTCAGTGCTTGCTATTGTTGTTCAAGTATGTTGAGATCATAAAAAATACGATAGAACTACATAAATTATCCTAAACTATGGAATGACCATCCATAACTATACTTACTACATGTACAATACAACTATATAGGTACCTACTAACCTACTGTAACTAAGTAAGGTAGTAACAGGTACATATGGGATGAAGAGATACATGATATTATATCTATGTGAACTTACGTAAGCAAATAAGTACCCCAAATTTTTATTGAGGAACACTTCGTCTTTCTTTTCTTTCCTCTCGTGGGCCTCCCATAGGAAAATAGATTTGATATAATACGAGGCGAGAGGTCGCCAGTTGAAAACGTCACGCATCCTCTGCAACAGATAGACTACACAGTAATGCAAATAAGGTGGGTAGGGGTAGTATGTCAACTGAAGGAACCAGAGCTTCTTATTCTGTATCAGTGTTATACCAATTTTCAACAGTTTTTCAAAGTGATAATTTTATGAAGAATCATTGAATAGGAAGAAACTTGAAGAAAATCAAGGAGCACAATTTTCTGAGAAAGAAACAATCTACTGAACACGTAAAACATAAGTTGGCAACAATTTACAGAAGTGTGAAGAGCGTCATGGAAATAAGGTAACGTTAGGCTTCCCGCCAGGGGCTACTTTATTCAACTTTTTTACCCCTTAGCGCTGAAATGTCCTTCTTTTTTGCAAGATGAACACATTTTTATGAATATCCACTCAGTATAGGCCTATCAAGTACCTCTAATTACCCAATTTTCTTACCTTCAAGAAGCGATTGACCATTTTCAGTTTATTGAGACCATTCATTACTTTCCTTTCCTGATCAGGAAAACTCAGCCTCCACAATAATTCGTTGTCTTCTCTGGGCTTTGGGACTATGTACCAAACGCCCTCCTGAAAATGAATGAAATTCAATTCAACAAATTGTGCACTATGCTGTGCAGGCTTATGAGGCCACTTCCAATATCACGAATTTGTGAACTGTGTATAGGTAGGTAGAGGGGAACACCTTAAAGACACAAATCTCAGCTCTGCCCTACCTGAGCTGAAGGTTCAGTTTGCCCTCCACCCGATGGTCTCTGTCATAGATACATATTGACTAATGTAGTATACACTATGGTCTCAGGAGTCCCTTAATTGGCCAGAACCAGCAGGAAAAGGGAGGTTTTCCCCGCTTTCCCGTACAAACTTTTGGGAGATTTGGGCCTCTTTAACGTGGTCCAACTCTATGAGTCTACACTTCTATATCTCAGGGCCATTTTATTCCTATCGAGCAAAATTGTAAGTGCTTTTGCGCAATGTGCGTGCCAAAGTGACAAGGATTTCTCACCTGGTCTTTCCATCTGATGGGATGAGGTAGATTAACAGTCTTGGGGAACTCGATAACAGGAACAAGATCAACGTCAATATCTACGTTTTCCCCAGAGATGTGGGCTGTCATCGCTGGTCCCGATTTCTTGAAAGCTGTAATCTAAATCCAAACAAGAATCTTAGAGTACCAACATAATTTACTTCGTTTCATTTATCCATTCAATGAGAAATGTCTCGGAATTGAACAGTGTCATAGATAACTGTGCTATACTCCTGCAGAAACTTCTATGTGGTTGAGACCACCCTCTCCGCACGACCTTTTCTGCTGTTTCTGGTTCATCAGTGATGCCAACCTCACAGTGCCAAAATACCCTACGCCACCCCTCCTCAGTTTTTCTGTGATTGTCATCTAGTGCATTTTTCACGTAATAAACGTGATTGCTTTTTCATCTTGGCTTGTTTGTGCACCAAATGTTAACAGTTTGTAATAAACACGATGTTGATTTTGGCTTGTTCAGATGTTTTCAAGAAAAATCGGTGGGAGATATTCCCCATTCTTGGCAACCCTGGGTCGGAGGGAGCTGGAGGAGCTGTGGGCGGAAACCAACTTTCATTCAACCATGGAAGAAGGAGAAGGAAGGTTCACTCAATGTAAA
>JAEMON010000011.1:12765786-12776214 GCA_030264115.1 Lygus lineolaris
CGTCCCCTGAAATGCATGCATTACTAAACTATAATTATGTTTTAGAAAGATATCGTCTGGAATAACACATAAATATATATTATTTATATAAATGAATAAATATGCATTAATGGAAAAGTGTTCAATTTCAGGAATTGTTCTAGAATGGTCTGAAATGGTAGGTAGTTTGAAGATAATTTTAAAGAATTTGCATTACTAAAAATTTTAAGCCATTGCAATTTCTTCGAAAATTTAGTAAGTAAAACACGTTTCGTAGTAGGATTTGTTGCCAATAATATCTTTGCGAAGATTGAAAAATGTCTGCATGCAGCATCCTCACAAAACTGTGTGTATTGGGAAGTTATGTGTATATTTCTGTCAAGTATGAGGAGGTTGTACTCATATATAAAGATAGGTACCCATATTGAAATATACCTACTTACCTACACTCTTCTTCAAGTTAAGGAACCAAAATTAGCTTTCTCCGCATATCGCAGCGCCATAGCAAAAACATGCCCAAAGATCATCCCAACTTGCCGATTGGATGTTTTATTCAAGTTTTCTGAATTACCGTTAATGAGGGCCACGGATGGCTCGTTGACGCAAGCTAATAAGACTGGTGGAAGAGGACCATCAACAGCACGGATTTCCGACCCAGAGAGGCGCTCCTGACTTGAAAGGGGTCTTCTGGATTTCACAAGGATCAAAAACCTTGTGGAGGCCTCTCCTACAGGATATTTAGTTCTCAGTCCTCATTTCCTCTCGAATTTCTCCTTCCGCCTCAGCATCGCAGAAGAGCCGGCGACGCCTCTCTCCACGTACTCTTTTTGGAGGTTCAACAGAACTTTTGGGGATCGTTTTTCCTTTAAGAACCGGAGTTCTTCATAATATCGTCCGGGTAGATTAGAATTTTAATGAGAGGTAATTCAGCTATAAGAACTTTTTATGTTCATTTTCCTCTCACAGATTGTTTATGTACTACTATAGGAACTTCCATCACAAAGAACATGGTTTTCAAGTTTATCAATAATTTAGGTAAAGTCTCACAACGTGTCATCAAATCCACGTGGGTGTTAACGTCCAGTGATTTTTTAAAATTTTGGATCAATTGCGTACATAAATTTGTATACAGAAGAAAATAAAAGCATTCAACGATTTAAACATACTTTCATCAATAATTGTAACTTTGCTTATGAATACATTTTCAAGCTCATTTTTGGAATGGGGAACTTGCATGGTTATTTTTTATTTTGTAATTTGAAAGATCCTAGTGAGGGCTTTCCAAAAAGGTGGTATCTGAAGGGGTATCCGACGTTGAAACTTACCGAAAATGGGTTTTGTAATTCTAACCTAACTGACGTCACCGATCCCCCGCCTGCCTGGGCGGGTGCCTCAGTTCCTATCTTTTGCTGTACCTAAATGACGTCACGTGTTCCCTTCCAACCCGTTTGCTGGTCAAACCAGTCGTAATTTAAAGCTGAAAATTGGCACTAAGTGATTTTCAAGGGGGCTGAATCAGATTTTGAGGTTCAAAATGGAAATTTGCTACCTATGCAAGTCCCCTATTGTAAGTGTTATTGCTTAAAATATCCAATTACCTTATGATTAAATAGAGAGACACTCTAGGCATTGCAACGGGTCTATCTTTCTCAAACTCTTGAATTTTGACGTAGGAAAATATCTTGAATTCAATGATTATAAATGTGCAGCAGTAATTTCTTTACTCCGGCCTCACGTCTAGAAAAGGGTCTCATTACGGTGTTTCGAAACCGTACGATAAAATGTAGTTTGATCATATTACCTACCTATTGGTTTATAATATTATTTTCCCATGCAAATCCACAGTAAGTTGAAGAATGGTGTGTTTCCTGTTGCGACCACGGAACACATAAAATGTTTTTCACGATTGCCCCTTTATCGATCTATAGGTATGGAATTATTCGTAGTAAGTACCTATTATTTCATTGCCAATAAAATGACAGAGAGTTATTGGTTCCCAATTTTATGGCCACAATATTATATTAATTAGCTGCTTGTTATTGTTAAGGTCGTTCAACAACATTCAGAATAGCAACTCCAAAGAAGTTAATTGGTTTGCTTTGTATTGAGAAGCTCATAATGAAAACGACTGCGAGTTGAGGCTTTTTTCAGAATGGGATTATTCAAAGCGATAAATCTCCTCGAAGAACATTTCGTTTCCCCCTCTCCCGCGGTCTGATAAAGGCTTTGACGCAAAGGGAGGCCTTAGTATGCATAAATGGGCCGGGCTATCATTGAATATCATTTAGCAGGTTTTGTATGTGCGTAGGACTGTGTGCGTGTCAACCCTCCCACCTCATCATAACGCCGTCTCGATTTTCTTCAACCGATTCCCCTGTTTTCCATTTCGTGTATTGATCTACACGAACTCAGTGAACACAGGCTTGTTGGCATAAATATGTGAATGAAACGCAGTTAAAACACAGCATTAAAAAGTATTAAAGCAACATTTCCCTCCTCAAACAAGCTGATGATAGATAACTTACTCAGCACGTAGATACGGGCAATTCCGGTTATTAAATTTTATTCGTGTAACTGGGAGATTTCGTTGAGGGCTTTCGAAAATGGTGTTACATGTGGGGTATCCGATAATTGGGAGTGCACCTATCCACCTATGGGGAGCACCCTCCTCTCATCACTATCCATGACGCCATGCTTAATCTTCTCACACGTTTTGCAGACAACTTAGTAGGAATTTAGAGCTGAAAATCAGTAAGTCCAAAATAAAAAATTCCAACACACCAGAATATTTCGTTGTTCTGAAAGATTTGAAACAGAAAAATCAATAATTGGTCTTACAATTTCACATCTTTTTACATCGAATATGGACGAGATGCAAATCTCTGAAAAGAACTGTTTCCGACGAATTCAACGATACCAGAACCACTTTTGTGAGTTGAGCCGTTCAGCTTAAATTAATTGGAAAATATCGTTGAATAATAACAAAAAAATTGGTTTCTCAGTAGTTTAGTAGTAGTTCTCAGTAGAAATTCGGTTGGTTATTACGATCACATATTCGCAGTGTTGGTGTTTGAAAAATTAGGATCGTTCAAGTTTTGGTTGAACCGATTATGAAGGGGTTGTCTGATACTATGTTATTTTATTACCTACCTAAGAAATTAGTTTCCTACTTCCTCTCCTGTTCATCCTAGGTTGATGAAATTGGGTATTCAGCCCTTTGGTGACACTTGAATAAGGCTGACAGCAAATTTTATCAGATAAATGAGGGTTAAATCTAACTCATCTGTCTTCTAAATTTTAAAAATGGAAAAAAATTGTTTTTAAAATTAACTTTCTCTTTGCGTGTACTTGATCAACAGGTACGTATGAAAGATCCAAGAGGCCAATTAAATCATAATTTTATTATTTTCATCTGTTTATAGGCTTCCACTTCTGGATTAGTCCGGTTGTCTGGACCTTCACGCAGTCCGGTATGAATCCCGATCACATTCGATTCAACTATCTCTTAACAACATCCAAGAGCATCTAAAATCGGTTACAATACTGTCGGAGTTATTTGGTTTGATCGTATGACACTCATGCAACAGGGGCTCATCATTTCAGGAATTTGAAAAACGTAAGATGCAAAGAGGAAATGTTGATTTTGAGGGATACCATTTATTTCTCGCCTCCCAAAGTTCACTCGGAACCTTGTTAATTTGATATGCTTTCCTTTATTAGGTTGTATAAAGTTACTAAAAATTCGTCGAATCGCCGAAGTTTTCAACCGGATCGAGAATGAGTTCCGATCAACCTCCCGGGCTTTCACAATTGCCGTCGATGCTATATTGAACAACGAGATTGAATGAGCACGGCGTATTAATTTGAGCAGCAAATATTGATCTTATTGGAATCGGAGGCCCAAACACCGTACAGGTAATTGAATTTATAATACCTGCCTGTTCAATTGTCGAAGCAAAACCTGTTAGGCTAAACAAAGGGAAACCATTCTGCATAGGAGCGAGATTCGCCTTCATTTCGAACATAATTAAGTGAGTAGGTATTGTTAATAAAATAATGGATGCACTCGAAAGTAACTTTCTATTCGTTATTTATCTGTGATTGAGATAAATGGAAAATTTCATTACTTTGATTTTCAATTCTTTGGATTTTGTTCATTGCTTGCAGCATCATTCGTTCACTGGTGATGGCCACGATCGTCTTCTACGATGATAATCCACAAAATCCCTGAAAATTTCATCAAATTCCACCACAATAATTTTGTATAGCTTGCCCGGATGAAGGAATTGACCAAAGACAGATTAACGTAAACCGAACTAATATTGTTTTCCAGAAAGCTCTGAAATTCGCGAGAAAATTGTGATTAGGGGGGACAAATTTGTATATCCTCTAGCACGAATACAAGGTTTCCCTACCTGATGATGCGTGTGGGAAATAGCGTCCTTGTCCTACTCGAATATACCTAACACCCTGGTTAGACCTAACTCCTATAATAATCTGGTGATGTGTGGTAACGAAATGTGTAAAGTGAGGTGTTTGATCTGATGGCTAAAATTACACGTTCATCGAGATAAATTTAAAAATATTTATATCGCATATTGATCACCCAGGCATTACACGTCATATTACTTATAGGCTCTTGCGACTGATACATTTTTTTTGTTATACGATATTTATGTTAACAGCTAGAAGATCACGTAGTCGACTCGATCAACGACTTAAATGATTATTTCAAGGGTTGGATCAATCAATAATATTGGCTACTTCAAAGATCTATAATCAATCAACAATCTACAAAACTGATACCTACTCAAGAAGATCCAACTCGGTTTACACAATGTTAACTTTAATATGAACACCACTTTCCATTTCACCCCACTGAGCATTCACTGGGGGAAAATCCTCCTACGTCAGAACTCTCTTCAACGTCCAAAACCGTTAAATCGGCCGTAATAATAGGCCATCGAGAAAACCTGGACAGGAAAGTGGTCCGAATCTCATGAAGGAGCGAACGAAGTGGAGGGGGAAAAGTCGTTTAAAAAAATTACCTTCTCTCACCCCCGTCCTACCACTACTCCCTTGCCTTTCTGGAGTTCCATTAGTAATAATCGAAGAGATCGTAAAAAAAAGAAAAAAATCGGAGGAAAAGGGCGTTGGATGGAATGATAGACGTATAAGAGAATTGAGCTTGGAGCTTATAGTCAGGGATAGTCGTTCATTTATCTTTATCTTTTGTTACACCCCGGGAGATGAATGTTGAAAAAACCTCTTTTTTCCTCTCTGACGATTCGGCGCCTCGCTGAGAATATCTTATTAATTAAAACGGAAACGTTTCGTTTCATTCTCCGGAGGAATTCTCATTTTGATCCGATTATGTTATTTCTGAAATTAATGACCGGGAGAATAAAATGTGCCGATGCGAAATCGAAAGACTCCTCTTTTTGAGAGGCTTGGATACGAAGGTGAGCATAATATCGAATTCATGGGCACTCACAGGTATAGTGAGAAATACAATAATGGTGGTGATTGGTATCTCGCCCTTAGTTCAGAAATTTCAGCAGAAATCATGTTTTCAAATGCTAATGCACATCCATAAATGAGTTGTTAACCAAATTTTTATAAAAGTACGTGTAATTTATTATCATTCACCTAGAAATCAGTTACCTAATCACAGAAAGAGTTATGAAATTGTGGTTCGTTATACGAATATATTAACTCGTTGATGTGTGTTTTTTAAACTTCCATAGGACGACTTCAACCTGTAGAACAATAAGCCTACCTTGCTATATATAAAAAACGAACAGAGCACTAGACCATGAGGCAAAAAAACTAGTACATATAGTAGGCACCTACCAGACGACGTCTAGATCATTTTTTGGAATTTTGATTTAAGCAAACAGTATATTAATGATGCAGTGTAGAAGCCACTTCAGTATTCTATTACTGACTGTATTTTCAGCTTATACGAGACGCCTGGGCTGCAGTCAAATAGATGAAAGTTTCATTTTTGTTAATCTCTGTGAGACAGGCTTATCCCCAATCGCGTTCCCTACGTACCTCGCGTCTGACGAGAAAATTGAGACTAGGTTTTTACACCAATCGAGACTAAACCGTTTTTTCCCGCTTTTGTCCTGGAAAGACCGACCAGAAACTAGGAAATTTCTCCCTCAGCAGACGCGCGGTTTTCATAACACGAAACCACCGCTTTCACAACTCATTTACTTCGAGGCACGAGGCGGCAAAAATCCCAAAAAGTAAATGAACTTCCCCCAAGAAAACTCGACCCTAGTCGGTTTTCTTTGTGCTTCCTGAGGTCTTTTGTTTGTTGGTGAACCCTCCTGTGTGGGCGCCCTTCGTCTTTAGCGGTTCCGCAGGACTTCTTTGTGCGTGAAACTCCCATGGCTTATCGAACTCTTTGATGAGGGGACGTCCTCAAAGCTGCACAATCAGGTGAATGTGGGACGAAAGCTTCGTGGAATTCGTGGTGAAGGTATCGAATTATTTTTATTTTCCCGAGGAAGGTAGAAATAGAAGATTGCTCTGAACGGATAACTCCTACTCTGCCAACTTGGTTCCGATGATCTATATGTCAATAATCTAGACCAGCCAATAAGTTATTGTTATGCCTTCGAATACTGGAGATGAACTTTTGGGGAAGATGGGAGGAACTCAGTGAAAAGTGGATGAATCACAATCATTGTCAATGGAATAATAGAGTTTATTACAGAGAAAACCACATTGAAAATTATAAACCAAAAAGGGTTCCCCATTCGGCAATTTCATGATTTTCATCTATCACACGTGGTGGACAGATTCAAGTACACTTGACGCATTTTAAATTTATAGAAATTGATGGGGAAAAGATGTTCCTACATTTTTAAACGTTTTAGTTCCGAAAATCGGAATAAGAAAAAAACAACCGCTCAAAATATATTTTCCAGGCTTGTCAAGTAGAAGGTTAGATAATAACAATAATAACCTTTTAAAAAAACCATCCCCTCAAAAATGATATTAAAAGAAACCCTAACTAACTGCGCAGCCGACTTGCAAATCAGACATTTCGTCAAAATAAGGGTGCAAATTTATGATGGACACGTTTTGAGGTGGCTGCCAAGGCGCGTTATGCATTGTGATGCTGATTCAGTCGTCTCCTCGCCTCGTTGGGTCGTCAGCCAGCCCTCTTGCATTATCCACGCCTGGTCGCTCCTACAGTTACCAAATCCCTGCTTTGCTGAAGGTGAGGTCAGTCGCAGATTCTCACTATAACCAATCCCGCCTCCCGCCTCGCCCATTCACGCTTAGCAATGCATTATTCATGGAGTGCTGATTTCCATGGGTTTTACAGAGCAAAATTATATTATAAAATAAATTATATGATACGCTTTTCTTGGAGACGTGCCTTTATAGTACCTTTACAGTTCTTAGTTTTAACCATTAGGTACGGTTAAGTTTTGATTGAAGCGGTAATAATCTAACTATCATCTACGCGTTGTCTGTGTATGACTGTAAAGCACGTGACCTTATTCACCAACCGCGTAGGGAGGCGATTTGCGTTATTTACCCTGTATATAGGTTACCCTAGTCGTAATTTTTTATTGTGGGGTGTTTGTTATAAATAAAACCACCTGACTTTAGCCAAAATATTTATTCTTCGGTGACGTTTCCATCCAACAAGTGGATCCTATTCTTACCTTCCTAGAACATAATTAGCACAACAACTGTAGTTAGGTACTGTATAGCTATAAGTTCAGTGAGAAGTCAAAGTAGGAACAAAAGGGGTCTGACCTTACAGGTAGAGCGAAATTTGACAGATTGCACTGTTATAACTTATTGTTTGTTTAAGTATCACTATGTCTATTAAAAACTATTAAAACTTACTAAAGAGCTAGACTTAACTAATATTTTAACAATATGCATAGAATTAAAGTGGTAAAGAAAGTCAATTTTGGAATAAGACAGTGATGTGAGAAGTGAAAATTCAAAAGGTGTCATTGGTGTGGTTGACATTGGCAAATAAAAGCATCCAGAAAAATAGGTGAAGCTGGAGATAGGTGATACCTACAATATCCATGTAGTAATTGGGTTTTTTGTGTTTGGATGAGCGGTGTGTGGATGAAGATTGGTTGGTAGTGGTTCAAAAAGACTAAAATTGTAAGTAGGTAACTTCAAGGAGTTGTATTTTTATTAAATTGGTTTTAAGAGTCCTTGGTAAACCATATTAAAACCTCGGACATCCTGCTTAAAATTAACTGCTTTGTTTCTATTTAGAGAAATGTGGGCCAACTCTTTAAATTTCCTCTTAAAAATGTTGGTCTCTTAATTTTATTTAGAACAAAAAACCCACAATGATTTCAACTATCCAGCCGGGAAGATATCCCAAAAACTCAACCAAGTAATTTTTAATGATACCGATGCCCCACATACATCCTCTTCAACTGATAAGGAAGCACTACGAATTTGGAAAATCTGGAGATTCCCCATCACAGTAGCCTTATGTCGATGAGTCATCTCTATAGTTGGGTTGAGGTAGGAAGAAGAAATTCGATGAATCTACGTTCGTCCTCGAGGGACTAATAACTTTCAATATTTCGCATTATTAATGGCCTCTAACGAGTCAAGGGTGAGGATAAAGGGTTTGTTCCCATCTGATGTTCAGACCATGTTGCTCTCTTGCGAACAGAAGCAATACAGCAGTTGTTCACACAAGCAGCTCCCCAAACAATAGAGAACACGACGGTTTGTGGTTCCCCAGAGGCTGCAATACTTGAGTTGAGCCCCACAGCAAATATCGATTCTTTCTCTCTCTTCCTATGTCGGTGCTTCTAGGATCGGAAGTAATTGCTCGGGATTCGCCGTTCTTCTGCTTTGTTCTCGTCTGGTTCGCCACGTGCTCAGCCGCAGTCTGAAAACATCTTTCGCTGCCGTCGGCAAACAGTGGCTGCCGTTGGCGATGGCTTAATTAAATAAAGGGAAAAACTGCTACTGGTTGATTCCCGATCCCACGACCCATCTGGCAGTTGTAAACACAGCTCCTGCGGTCGTCAATGAAAATCCTGATTGCAAGACAATTTGGCAACGTGGCAATTCGTCCCTTCCACATGTCATTCACGCGTGCACAAACGAAATAGCAGAACCCGTTCGGATTATTTTTTAATCCGGGGAAGGGGAAGTGTAATTCACTGTTGGATTGTTATTGTATAAATATTTACTATGTCTGTAGGTACAGTATAAGTGACGATTTTTGTACTCGAATCGTTAGCGGGAAGACATTTGATCACGATCCGATAAAATGGCCTGTACTTCTATAAAAATAATCGAAGTTTTTGATCGATTGTAATTAGACTCATCCCCACATTCAAAAATTGAGACTCCATCTTATAGATCTTCAAATTTTGAACCATACCTTTCGGTGAATCAGGAAACAACTTTTATCTTCACCATTATTACTTACAGCAATAGTAAGTATTATAAAATGAAATAAAGGAAACAGTATAATGAAGTGCGGATGGTTGGTACCTACTAAAAGGTGTTTTTCAAACTTTTCTCAACCAATAATTTTTCCATTTTATTTGTTTTTGTAATTTACATTCTTTTTCACTTCCCGAGGACAATTTACTATCCAAACTTCAAATTTCGAAAATTTCAAAATAGGTAGGTTAATGCTAAAAATGGTTAGGGGAAGGGGGTATTAATTTTTTCAACTCATTAGTCCCTAGTAGTCATAAGGTTATAGTAAGAGTTCCTATAAACTCTTTGATAGCCGAGATTTAAGCATTTTGTGGACATTTTGAGTAGTGTCCGGACCTCATTAAGAAGCCTTTTTTGTGTGGGTTGAGCTATGCACGGGTAACCGGCTAGGCGGAGCTATAATCATTTATTGTCAAAAACGACATCTCAAAATGATGTGATGAACAGATGGTTGGTAAGTCTTTTGCGTTTAAGAGTACTAAGAAGGAGAGCGATACAGGGTAAGATCTCCGAGGTGCACATATGGATTGGAGCTGTATTGTTTATAATTGGCCCGAGGGCGGATATGTGTAGCAGTAACGAGGTTAGAGGCTGTTGGCTCAAGCAGTTAGCCGAAGGGCTGGTGGGGGCGGTGTTTGAAGGGGTTGATTGTGTTAAGTCCCCCCTCCCCTAGGCCTCACCACAGATGATCCACTTAGCCAAAAAGTGAATCATCTCATCAGCCAGAGGGGGGACGTCCCTGAGGGATACGTCGGCGCTACCGGGAGACGAAAACTGCGCGCATTTACTATGGATAGAGTTATTTATAATGCACGACGGCAAAAGGGTTTGCAACGATCTCGCGTTATACCGAAGCTGATTTATGGTAATTAGAAAAGCCCGAACATACCCGGCAGTGTATATATAGCCAGTCATAGCACCCTCCCCACCCCACCACCACGATCCCATCTTTGAAATTATTAATCGAAATCCGTCCTGAAG
>JAEMON010000011.1:12793329-12803978 GCA_030264115.1 Lygus lineolaris
TTAGGTACAGGTATAAGCTGCCTATCTGTTCGTTTGTTTATTTGTCCGCCAATAACGCTCGAACGGCTACTCCTCTCGATGAGGTTTTTTGCAAAACGATGGTTCTATATGTAAACCTTGTAGATATAGTACCTATAATTCAATAACCCCATAGTATAGAAATACTTATGCTGTGATAGATAAGTAGATAAATATTACTTATAGAGGTCGTACGCCTCCTTTCTCCATTTTTAAATGAAGCGGTAGACTAGAGACCCCATTTGCACATCCACTTTGTAGAAATCTATATTTTATGGATTTACTTATAATTTTTTTAATTTTTTTCAGTCAAACCAGGTGTGAATAAATTGGACAGAATCTCAGACCAAAGTTCGGTAACAATTCCGTTCGAGAGATCTTTCAGGAATCTGAGTCAGGCGCCCCAAGCTGGAGTGGCGTTGGACCGCTACATGTTCTGCGGGTGCGGATGGCCTCATCACATGCTCATTCCGAAGGGTACGGCTGACGGGCTCCCGTGCGATCTCTTCGTAATGGTGTCCAACTGGGCCGACGACAAGGTGACACTACAAATTTCGACCTTTATGACCTTAATATAATAGTAGCGACCCAGACAGAGACACACAATTTAGGGATGACTTGGATTAAATGTGTAGCAAAAATAGACTAACTTGGGCCACAGACTGAGTATTACTTTACTATGCATCTGCTTCCCCAATACTAATACTCCATACTATCTTGCAGGTTGAAGGAAGAGGGGACCCTGTGTGCGCAGACGCTGCCAGCTACTGCGGTGTGCGCGACTCTCTCTACCCAGACAAGCGCAGTATGGGCTACCCGTTCGATCGTCAGCCTCGGCCAGGAGTACTGACCCTTCAACAGTTCCTCACCCCCAACATGTTCATTCAGAATGTGAAGATAAAGTTCACCAACGAATACAAAAATCGCGACGAAGCTGGACCTCTCCCCCACAGGAATTAAAACTATCAAATGATCCTCGCATATATATAGCAATATAAAGCCAGCAACATCCAGAAATACATATTGATATATTATCATATCGTGCGATATTTATTGCTATGTTTATATAATTATGTACCTACCGCACTGCCAGACATCAAGTATGACAATCCTCAAAAATAAATCAGTGATGTAACTTAGTTCTTTTCTAATAATATCAATACTCCCTTAGAGTACTCTTCTTACTACTCTTCCTTCGGTCGGCAAAATGTTAGTCGATTTATTGAGATGCAATCATCGAGGCATTTGTAGTATAAAATATAATAGCGCTGAGTTGTATCAGAAGAAAAATTATTGTATAGATAGAGATAGTTATTGTATGTCCAACTTTGCTGGAAAGAAACGGGTTCACAGGTAGATTACTTACTTATGATTAACAAAAAACGAAACCAACAGAAATTTTGCAGTCAGAACGTTTGGAAAATGTTCATTGTAGTTACAAAAGTAGATTTTGAAAATAAATTAGTTTAATTTCAATTTAAAAATTAATAATATTAATAATAAATTAATTATAAAGAAGTTTTCCCTGAAATTTCAAAAGTTGTTGACAAAATATATATATAAAGATTCACTAGAACACAGAACTGAATTTCTTTAGAGGTTTGTACCGCAAGCTGGGACGGTTCCTTGTGAAATCGAATATTGAAGCTTCGCAAAACCTTCTGAGCACATTCAGAACTTGAATATTGTTTCAAGCACCAGGGCAAGTGTCGGAGTTCATCAATATTTTTATCCCTGAGGATGAGTTAGGTTAGCTTGAATACAGCTCTTATTAAAAAACAAAACAAAAATAAATCTGATAAGAAAAGCAACCCCAACTTCAACCGTCAGAAACTTTTAAAACCTGGATATTTTCGAAGTGGATGTTTTAGAACTGAATATTTTGCTAGTCGAACAAACCTTTGGCCATGATCCGACCTCAACACCAAATGAATCAAGTGACTTAAAACATCAATCTAGACATGTTGTAAACAAGTATACTACCTACTATTATCTTACTTCACGATTTGGACAAAGTCCAGTTCAAGCTGACTTATCCTCGCAGTAATCTCGTGATTTTAGGGAATTTATCCTTTTACCTATACCTGCGGAAAAATGTAGAGGGTCGTGGAGCAGACAAATGTCAGAGCTTGCTATCTTAATGGCGAAAAGTTGTTAGGGAAACCAAACCAGGAGTTATCGTGGCCGTAAGTGAAGAAAAACTCGACGAAGACGGTGGATCCCGTTTTTCTGGGATATATGGGCGTCAATTGGAGGGAATGGGAGCTATTGTTTTCGAAAAGGGAGGTCTTATGGCTGAGGGGAATAAGTGATACAGGTGGAAAAATCCGAGATCGAAGGGAAGGGCTTGAGTAGCACTCTCGGGATCTCCTCGCTGATTCTTGTTTATGTGTTTGAGGCTCCGGAGCCGAAACTCTCGGGAGAAAAATATTACTTTTCCCAAACCCGCCGTGCCAGTAGATCAGTTTTTCCCCAACACTGTTTGGGAAAGTATAGTAACTTCTTGCATCTCCGTCTTCCGTCTTGAGTAGCTGAGACTACGGACCGCCGGTTCTTGGTTTTTTTTTTTTTTGCGTTGGTTAGGTACCGTGCAAGTTTTGAAATACCTAATTTATCTTAAGTATCAGGCTACACGGGTTTCAAGATTTGTGAAGTGCTGCTACACCTCCATCTACAAGTCTAACAAGAGATGAGAACAACTCAATCATGTCTTCTGGTTTATGACTGCTCAGGGAGGTTTTCCTGTGACTTGGGACAAAGAATGAAAACACTAGGTTCTTTGTTTTTGCTTTCATCCTCAGTTGTGAGGACTTGTCTTTATTTTCATTGGTCGATACCGTTTTCAGTGAATCAACACCTTCATCAGGCGTCCTTAAGATGAAACAGATTGTCGATTCTTGATTTTTGGATACAATAGAATACCTGTGTCTTACAGATCCCGTAGGTGGGTAATTCAGTTTTCCCTTAAGTGCTAGTCACATGGTACTAATTTCTCAGTTTCAAGCCACACTTCCTCTTGACCAGAAAACGAAATTACTACTAACCTGCTACCCAAAACTGACCAGGATTCTGCTCGTCGGATTCTACTCGTAGGTTTGTGATTGAAGGATAATGGCATGAAAGTTATTATGTTTTTAGGATGTTACCGCATTCATAACCCAATTCACGTGTCCCTACTGTTGTACCTACCCAAGGAGGAAGGTGAACCCTGGGAACTTTGGGCCGTCGAATGACTGACGAGGCCCAAGGGTGTGATCGCATGACCCTTCCTTCTCTCTCTGAAAGCCTACTCGTGTTCCGAACACCCCGCTTCATCGCAGGGACACCAGCTCCAGAGTGGGCGAAGTTCATCCTTTAGGTCCCTAATTGACTTATTACCCCCCCTCCAGTACTTTATCCTTTGAAATGACTTCTCCTTTCCATTTCAGGGGGTTGAAATGTCTGTCTGGAGAACGTTAAAAACTTTCCTTTTATCCACCGTTAGAACTGATACCTATGGTGTAATATGGTGCTGCAAAATGTTGCGAACCTATTATTACTCGCCCACTCATAAATTTTTACTAACATAATCCTCCTATAAAAGGTCGAGGGATGTTGAATTACCGTAGTAAAAACTAATAGACCCTATAGTACTTATAAAAAGCAGAGGTAGTGTTCCCGTAAGACATCATACATTTAATATCATTAATAGCATTGTTGTTGGGAAACTTCGTCCGCAGGCAGGAACAGAGGTCTGCCGGGAATCATGGATACTTTTGAGTAGTTTACAGACATCTTATAATAAGGAATTCAAGAGTTTGAGTCCATGGTGTAGGTACTTCCAAAATAGGTAGGTATCTATATAGGTTTATTATTCGTCCACAATCTTTTCTCGGTATAACGGATAGCGTTTCTACCTGCGGTGCCAATGGTCCAAAGTTCGATTCCGCGTAAAGTTGTGACCCTGTGCCACTCTGCTCGAATTTATTTTCCTTTGGCCATGCGATTTGGTATTGCTACGCCCCACTTCCTACTTTGTTTTTAATTTACTGATGGCTAGATGTTGTAACTTTTCATGGCGAGCATCCAGATCACTCGATTAATGCAGAAGTTTTTACACCTGTAAGTTACCATTCCTTCTATGAATACTCGTTCTGCTTGCTTTCCATTTATGTTCCTGCTGGATCCGCAAGTCCGTTGGGATGATTCTATTTCCAAGTGATGTTATTATTGTACTGCATTGAGTGTGTTGCACTGTACGTGTCCCTTTTTGTGTAGTACATTAAATTCTTAACTAAAACTAGCAAATACCCGCTCGCTGCATTGAGTTACGTACTACGTACATTGAATTGTACCTAACTCGCACTGATGGTCTTCACCCGTCACTCATCGTCATCGCATTGCCGAGTGTACCAATGAGCACGGTGGAACCCGCAACTCATTCATGTCTTGCGGTATAGTAGCCTCGGCGAATGAGTATACTCAATACGTATTGATCGGAGAGGAGTTGAACGTTTCTCAATGAACATTAATTTATAGTTCGAATATCGACAACATGAAATGAACAATAAATCATGATCATTTCAGAGTTAAAACATTGTTTTTGTTCAGTTGAGGTTGGAGGAATCGTATCGTATAATTTTTTTCAAATCAGAACAGCTCTTCACCCAATTCCATTTGCGGTCCTATGAGACCTGAGGGATTCTCGAGGTCGAATTACAATTCAAGACCCACCGATGGGACGTCGTTGTGTTGATGATACAGTATGTAGGAAGCAATCGCCAAGACTGCCTCCTGATGCCCTATGTCCTATGAAAATTTCAGTCTTGGGGCCGCCACCTCAGGAGACCCCCGCCCACAGAATCTCCCTCGGGTCTGCCTTCGGCCTCCTGATGGAATTTTAGTTGTTTCATAAATGTATATGTGTGCTTGCTAGAAGGTCAACCTTCCTCTCTTTTGACGGTCTGAGTGCCCCCTTTTAACGTTTAAATTCCAAGCAATAACGGTGAATCTTATATAAGTGCTGTATACATAATATATAATGCGCTGTATAGGTGTACTAGGGTTCATTAAGAGGTGGTGTCACTGAAATCAACAAAAACTGGGGTGAATTAATGTTTCCAGGCTACGCATTGGGTTGTTATGTACTTACTTAGGTACTAGAACGATATACCTACGACTCTCCAGCTCTTTTGAATTGGTTCATTTTTTTGTTTATACCTGATAAACCTTTAGAATAAAGCAAGCTTTTTTCACCTAAGAAGGTACTCGTGGTTGAGAGCTGATAAGGCTATAGTCATGACCCATTCATAATTTACCAAAAATCCTTTATGCAGAAGAACCGTATATAATCATGATCCACTAACCTTCTTTTTGATACAGAATGTTTTTAAAATTTATTTAGATACATATCGACATAATAAAGTTGTGCTGCTTGTTAATTAAAGAGAATTAAATTACATTGAGATAGTCATATTCGCCAGAGAATAAAATCATGCTAATTTTAGGAAGTCTAATTATAGCCCAAAATCATCCATGATGAAAAAACATAAAAACTCAGTATTAAATTTGCTCGTGAATAGTAAATGCAGCCTAAACGGTAACTGTTTGTCAGTAACAAAAGTCAGCGTTATTATGATTAAATTATGAACTATGGACAGCAATGTATCAGACAGAATGAAAAGATCCTACCTGGAAACATGGAGCAACAAGTGACGCGCCTCAGCTAGTTTGAAAATGAATTCATGTTGAAGTTCCAAAATCATTCTCATTTACGAAACGTAAAAACAATATAACATACATAACAAACAATAACATAACATAAGACACAAGCAATAAAACATACCTAACAAGCCCTGCTTTGATTCATACAAAATAGTATGGGAATTCATATTATGAGAGCTATTTCGAATAAATTACTCGAACCAATCTAGTAGAGAAATGAGCACTTATGTAGATTACAAAATAAATATCATGTGGGCATGTATTGCTGGTTATTCCGAGTTCGGTTTGAGGTAGGAAGACGAGAGTAAAGTTACGTCAAACCCTTCACACTCCACGGCGTATTTTACTTCACAATTATTCTCTAAATGGGATCCGCTTCTATAGAGAAACTTTTGTTCGATTAATAATTATTATAACTTCCATTCATTCATATTCGAGAAGCCGACAAAATGTTTGGATACACTTGAACCTTTTCATCGCATCGACAATAAACAAACTTGGCTTTTCATTCAGAGTCGTTCGCGGTTGATACACACACGAAGTTGGCGTCACACCTCAGTTAAGCTTATTATATAAGATCCACAGAGGCTTCACAAAACGGATGTATTCAGCGGAGGAGAGTTTCGGGAAACTTCGAAATATTTGCAGAGAACTGAAGTTTAGTCGCTTCAATTTCTGAAGCGTCTCAAAGGTACTTTTGAAGATTCGAAAACGGTGGTCGCCTTGATTGTGTGTTGTGTGATTTGGAGACAAAACAAAAACGATACGCTTTCCCTACAGTTGAGGTACTTATTCACTGCGAATGCGAATGAGAAACAAAACCTTCACTGAAGGCAAAACCCGTTAGGGCCACAAATTTTAACTAACTACGAACTGGGAATGTATGAGGAAAGTCACTGAATAATAATAATTGATTCCATGCAAGTGTGGGATATCAACGTTTGGTTTACCTGTTTAGGATATCTAGTTAGGTAAAGTGATAAATTCAAAGTTTAAAAACTTCTACACATCAACTAGTAACTTTCGTGAGGTATCATGAAATTACGGGCGTAACGGATGTACACACAGCCACGCTCCCTGCACCAATCATAAACACTAGGGCTCATAGACATAGAGTTTCAGAAGAAGCGCAGAGGTAACCTCCTAAAAACGATCCAAAAGCGATTTGAGTTTCTCTCAAACTACCTCAACTACCATAGCCTGCTTGTAGCCTCCTCGGCAAATAACCTACTGAAGACAGAATGTCTCTTATTCGTAATTTGATCCCTAAATAACGAAAGTGCCCCCCTCCTAGAAAAATGTCTTCCCCTTCTAATCCCTCCACTTTACTGATTAAAAAAGTAAACAAAAATCGTGTTACCCGAATAAAATATTGCAGATGGATTTTCTACTTTTATTCACTCAAATCAGCCCACATATCTTCAAGAAGCTCAAAAACGACATTTTGGTATGTAAACAATATTTTACGACTTCCTACACGAACATACATACCTACCATTCCTATCTAACTCAATGAGGATCCCTACCTTAGGCTTACAGATCCTTACCAACTTACAGCTCCTTACAGCGTACAGAGCTTTTACCTTAAGCTATGAGATCTGACGGAAACGAAACAGACACCAAAATAAATTGAATGACTACCACGTAGAAATATGATAAGTTCCTATCTTGCTGATGGTATCAAAATCAAAATGGCCTTCAACGGATTGGTTAGAGATGGGTGAGACGGTAAGTGGGGGTTCTACCCATTTGGGCCGTAGATGATGCGTTTTTGGATGGAAATGATCTCGATAATCTTTGATCTTGAGGGAACGTCACATGTGTCTTTAATGGTTCAAAGAAATAATTGCTTTCACGTTCGAGCTTTTTGTGACTCAGCTCCGCTCCGACTAAGCGATGCTATGGGATCTCTTTCTTCAATCTTTTTCCTTAGTTTCGTCTAACACGTGACAAACTCTGTTGTGAATAGAACCCTAAGAATAGAATACCTTTGTAATAGACACCTGAGTAGTAGATACCATAGTAGAATATTGTACCCCACGTCTTGCCATAGTGTACCAACAAAATGGGGGTGTCGGAAAAATGAATAATATGTGGCAAATGAAAGTCTATTTTATGCCTTCATGCATGTTGGGACCAACATCAAGGTCTCCATGTGATTTTAAACAGGTGGCTGATGAGAGGGAGACTAAGGCAATTTAGAAGAGAAATAAAAATTGTATGAGAGTGAAAATGTTTGTGTATACCCGTCCGTTAAACGGAGGCAGGTATTTATGCCTGCTATAGATTGGTATTGAAAAAGATTGGTAGCCAAGGATCACATCAAAATCTGAAAGCTTTATCTCAAAGCTCGTCCTACACACTATAGGTACTTCGGGACTCTTATTAAGGCATCATATCTTCTTATCTCGTACGGACATGATTTCTTCTCTATCTGCAATAATGCTCACACCTATACAATAAATCTCAGACAAAACTTTAATTGGCCGCTAGTTTTTACTTTTTAACGTTTTATTTTTACTTTGAGGTGATGATAATGCATATAAAGTTAATCGTATAGGCCCATGCATGAGTTGGAACCATCATTCCTTTCGACGAGATCTGTAAATTACATTTGTGATGTAAAGAGGAAAACAAGAATAGAAATAATAGGTACAAATAAAATACAAACACCTCGAAATACAAACAACGTTCCCGTGATTCGAAAGTATGATATATGCTCTGGTGGAAGGTAATGGTTCCGAGGGAGGTGCCTCGGGAATATTAAGCGGGTGTGAGGATGGGACGGGATAAATGAAAAATATTAAGGTCCAGAATCTCGGATCATTGACGATGCATGAGATATATGGGAGCCCCTTGGGGGTGTAGTGTGAGAATATACCAGCCGATCGTGGTGTGTTCCTTTACTTATTGGATTCACGGCTAGCCAATAGGTTTACTAGGAGGTAACGTGGATCCAAAAAACTGAAATTTATATAATTATCTAATATAATATTATATCATTATTTTGTATTAATTATATTAGTTGGATGTAGACCTAAGCTTTCCATATCATGTTCTGCTGCTTTCTCATCACTTAACACTCAAAATCTGTTCTGGGAAAGAGATTCAATAATATGTACTACAAATCTGCCGCTGTATTGAAAATTGAAATTATCCCCCTACAGCCTAATACGCTGCACGGCTGACTCGAAACAATCTTCCTCTTGAGTGACTGATTCAAATAATAACTTCCCAGTCCCACGGCTTTGGCACAGGTCACACGCTCTTCACATCGACTTGATAAATAAAACAAAATAAAAATATGTGACAGCTTGTAGAGACTTCTCGGGAGCACTAATAGATAAGCATCGTAGGCCGTCTTAAACGTTAAGGCCCTTCATTGGGGTTAACAAAAAATAAGGCAAATCCGTCACAGTTGGTTCTACCTCAATTGATTGCGCCGACAAAGGACTAAAAACCCGAATGCCGCCACACCCACGAACCTCTTCTAGGGATGTGTTAGGTAGATCTGTACTTCTATCAACCTACTAAAGGACACATGTTATACCATATACCTACCAAGGGTTTTTTCGATCCGGTCTGTGGTCTGTCTCCCCTGATGAGTTCACTCCCTTCAAGGTAATCGGTCCACAATAGTAATCAACCAAGGGTGTTTCAGCCTAATTTATCCGTACCATTTTACTCCTATGGCTGTCCAGGGTGGTTCCGATTCATCCGTATTCAGACGTATAGATCTTTCAGAAATAATCGCATCACATTTCTTCATTTCACAAATATGGCAAAGATGTCACATTATGTACAACTCTAAAATAAAGGTTGTTGGAAAATTTATAATTCTGTGTCAAATGCAGGTTGTTTCGATTTTTAACCAATTTCCAGTTTGGCGAATTGACTGGTCACTTTCTACCATATCATAAAGTTTAAAAATATAATGGAAATTATTTAAAAGTGGAGAGCTGCAGTTGGTATCATTCGCCGCAGAATGAGACGCTATAGTTCGACACCTTGTGTGTGACTCTGATCTGGATACGTTGGGACAATCCCTAACCTAGGAAAATACCTCGAGGAAATGTTCGTTTCCTCAAGTTACCATCAGATTCGCCTTTGGAAATTCTGATATGCGGTTGAGTCTTGAGCGTCACAATGGTCAGTTGTTCACCGGATCTTCACTTTGTCGTTCGACTCCGTTTTTAGATGTTATCGCCAGGGAAGGAAAGCTGATCGTTCTCTACTTCCTTCCCTTCAGACGAAAGCCCCCAAGGAAGTATCGGGTTACCTTTAATTCCTCTATACTATTCAACGCCATCCACTTCCGGGAGCGTAATCTGGCGAGCTTCTAAGCCTCTTAACTCACGCTGGTATTAGCATCTGATGAACAACAACGCTGCAACAATACCCTGAGGCAGCTGAAGCTTTCATATCAACCAATAGGCTTTGATCGATCGCGAGGCTCTCATTCATTCAGACAAGAAGACAGACGTGGAATGTACAATGTGCATAAATTATAAATACCTACTCTCCCAAGTGGAAATGGCCCATATCTTCCTCGCGTTCAAGGAAATTTGAAACAAAAAACGTTGCAAATTTTTACACAATGGTTTCTGTACAGATAACCCATCTACAAAGATCCTATTGGCCTACACTGGGAGATTTGCTATTCGCACTCGTGTTTCTGCTCTTTTCCCCGTTCAATCCTTAAGTTCTTACAAGGAGCGAATGGTTGGTCCTAAAATGCTCCGCGAGGTCTCATTCGACACTAAAAATTGTGATCTATTTGAAATAGATGGAAAAAAATATGCCTTCCATTTTTTTGATGTTTACGAGCTAGGGCGTTTTGAAAATTTCATCCCCTGGTTTCTACCCCTTAGAAAGGACTGACGATAACACCCATCCTGGGCACAACTAGACCCCAATGGGGCCGGTAT
>JAEMON010000011.1:12809357-12820510 GCA_030264115.1 Lygus lineolaris
TGTTCTAAATAATAACTTCTCAACGATTGGCTCAATACTCGCAAGTAAATTCCAAAATCATCACACATTAGCGAACTTCAAACTTCCTTCAGCACTTCAATGATGACGTGGATGTTGGGGTATTGTAGAGAAGCGACCTTTCACTTTCGAGATGCCCAAACTCATTTTCCATTGCTTACAAGGTACTGAACTAAAACAGGCGATCCACTAGCTTCGGACAACGTTGCAGGTAATAAGTTAAAGAAAGAAGGCATCCTTCTAGTGTAAGTACCTATGTACATCGTTTGAATCGAATCTACCAACTAAACGATTTGGAATTTCTTGATGAAATTTAGCCATATTATGGACGAGTGGACCAGTTTTCTGCATTTCCCCTAAGAAGGGTATAATTATTTTTTATGAGTAAGACCGAAATTCACCAGCATTCTCAATTCAGACATTACGTAAGCTACATGGATTGTGAGTGGATTAGTTGAAACCATTCATTAAAAGAGGAGCAGGTAGGTGGCCATTGGTAGGCAATAAACGATACGTCATAGTGGATTTCCCGAACTAATTGCGGTGATCGAATTCTGCAACGAGCGACGTCCAAAGCTCCCGATATTAAATGAGGATTTGGATTTAATTAGGAGGGATAGGGAAGAAGGGAAATAACCGCGGGTTAGGGGAATAACCGTGGGTTAGAGAGAGCCCGATTCAGGGGTTTATAAGCCCTGGCGGGGATCACCAGGTAAACGGTCAGTGTTTAACTGAATTACTCGTCCCCTCCACATTGGCGAAGTTGGGGTTCGGAATCAGTTTTGTTGGGATGTAGATTGATTCTGAATGAACAAGTCCAATGAATCTGACTAGTCACGAATAAAGTGTAGGTACCTCATGCCATGATGCATGTCCCTAATTACCAGTGTTGTGTCAATTATGAACGATTTTGATATAGTTAGTTTGATGTAGTGGGGATCTATATAATATGATGGTCTAGCACGACTCCCTCTTCTGGTCATCCCGGTATCATATTCTTCTGGTATCGTCGAACTAATCAAAAACGTTCTTGTAGGTATATTATTGATTCTACGAAAACATGACCGAATTACGTTTCGTACGATTCATCGAAAAATACGATCCTCTGGTACTGTGGCCAAGAAGGATTAATTATTTTGAATCAACGTGGTGAGTAAAAAATGAAAACATTTTCCCTCCATTTTGTTAATTCTCGCGTTTCCTTTTTTCCTTGTTGTATCAAGAACAATGGAAAAATCAGTTCTCAGTTTTTTTTCTTACTTATAAGGTACTTTTCCGAATTGGGTGAAACGGGCTTTGTCGTTGTAAGAAGTACATTTAAAAAAATAATTTATCCATTTGTAAAGTTTTGGTTTTTAATTTTTTCTTTTATTTTTCTGCAAAGTCGTGAAACATTCAGTGAGAAATATTGATACCATATCTTAATGTGGGTATATTATCGATAGAATCGATGAGGAAGAAGGCGGAATATTGCGGCTCATAGTTTGTTTCCTTCGCTTACGTCACACTACTTATTTCAGTCCAACCGATTGCAAGTCGTCCAAGTTGTCAAAGAGAAGGATGAAAAGTGAAAGACTATAGGTGTGACAACACCAGTACTGATCCTCCTCTCCCTTCAATATTCGAGAGTTTCCCTCTCTGGAGGTATAGCTCCGTTACTGCGCTATCAGAGCTCATATCAGCTATTCCCTTTTGAGCTAGAGATACCCCCACGCAGGGGGAAAGAGGTGGCTGATGGAGTATATAGAGTGCAAATGAAAATGGAGTTTGAGAGGCACACACCTCATCAGCAACCCACCCCGGTTTATTTAGCATTCGCTCTGAGCTTTCAATGGTGCTCGGAGGGTGTCAAATAAATTTGGCATCGGCATGCCCTCTTGTATGCACCCGAGGTAAGCCAATTACCGCGTCTCGCTCGAGAGCATCACCTACCTGAATCGCATGTATGAGTGAATCGCGAATTGAGGTCTATTCTGCGTGGAGCGGGAGCACAATTGTGAGAGAATTCCTAAGTAAGTTTGGTGTAATAGGTACTACTTGTACTGAAATCTGAATGTTCCATAGTTTGTCATTAACTCATTAGTTTTATAAAATTCCTCTTATCCATCTCTATTGATATGTAGGTACGCCACAAGAGTATTTCTGTGGGCTTCCAACAGCTGAACCATTTTTGCGAAGCAGCTTCTTGCAATAAGTCGCACGACTAACCTTCGGACTTTATCCCCGTAGGCTTTACATGATTAGTCGAAATGTGAGGAGCAATAAACTCTGAATCCTTAAGCAAATGCAATACAAATATTTTCAGAGCATGCATTGATTCCGTCCGAAATTTTCCAATCGAGACGCCTGCGAACATCCATCCCAAGTGAGAATGAGAAAGAAGGGCACACTCTCCAGCCAGCTCACACCCTCCCATCCCCCCGTAGCAACAACATATGGTAATATGATTGTCACTTTGACTTTAACAGTTCATACTCTCAAACCTCCTTCCTCACATTCTGATGGGAGCACTTGGAAAAGGTCATATCATCAGATCATGTGGCCAGTTTTACGACAGCTCACCCAATTTATAGAGCGAAGAAAACCAATCCCCATAGTATCGACTCCTCACGAACCTAATCACTCCACACACCCGCAAGACCAAGAACTTAGTTTATGATTGCGTAGACAAGAATGATGTATCGAGTGATGGATCATCTTTTCTCGGAGATTGAAGACGGCCGGCTGTAGATTCACTGTTACCGACGCTTCGAAAATATAGAGAGTACCCACCAAGACAAAATGTAAACAAGGTCTTGTTCTTGTTCTTTCGCGGTAACTGAAATTTCCATAACTCCCCTTCCACGCTCTAGCACCCCCTGCGGGGGAGATATTGTAATTCAAAATATGATTAATAGACAGCTCACCAGTAGAGGGAGAATTTGAGGTGGGGTTTCGAGGCAGGACTTTCGGCGCTTCAATCAATCATCTTCGCTCTCTGGGCATTGACTGAAAAACTCTTTCGCCCGATAATCTTTTAATTAATAAAGCTTTTAAGGGCGCAAAATGGTATGAAGGTATCCTTTTCATTGAACTGACCATCTATCAACGTGTTTCTGTCGCTCTACAAACCTTCTTTGATAAAAGCAGCTGTATAGACAGTAGGTCCTGTGTTTTTTGGAACGAGCCCTTATAGTCACTCAGTTATGAGCTATCTATAATTTTTGTTCGAATATTGAACATCCATTCCCCGTACCTGGAATTAATCTATTTGTGTCCATATTGATATTATGCGCGTGGGTTGACCTACGAGTGAATTCAAAAAATTTATTTCAAGCCAAATACTTTACTTTACCTATACTTTACTATAGTTAAATAATATCTTTGAAAGTTAGAGAAAACTATGTCCATGGACTATCGAGCTTACCTGTTGATTGGATTATCTGAAACAGGGTGGAGACAAACATTCAAATAAGATTTGCTATGATATATTTATTTAAGTATGTTATTATATACATACAGAATGGATAGATACACATTGCTACAATAATGGAAACGTATCAAGTAAACTATGGATTCCAGAAGGATGGATTTTATTGTAAGTGTGCTCACGTCGCAACTATTCCAATCATTTTCCGCTTGAGTCTCCCTGATCGATTTGTACCTCTATTCATAAGACCGTGATTCGACCCCCTTGTACGCGTTCCCCCCATATCGTTTAAAATATTAATATATTCCCTACATCCATCACGGGCGACCACTTGCCAGACAATATACCGTAGAAGAGCATCTGTCTGTGGGGAAGCTAAAAGCAGGGGTAGCGGCATCGCGTTTTATTATTGCAAAGATTGACGCAGTGTCCAGGAATCTACAGACTGTTGTTATCTCTCTTCCAAGAGTATTGACGTCCCTTCACACGCACAAAACGAAACTACAGAGGGTTCTTCTGCGTCGAAAAATGTCACTCTTTTGAAATTCTTCCCCTTTGCATTTGAAGAAAATACGGGCGCAATGCATCTACATGCTCAATGTCATTAATATCAATAATCAACACCCGAGGGGATAGATTGTATTTGTAATACTGCTTCCAATTTTTTTATGAGTTGACGGACGAGAACACAAAAGTATGAGTAAGATTCAATATCAAATTGCTCCCAGCGTATTTCCGTTATGTTCATTCAATTAAGTATTACACTTCAACCGTCAAGCGTTTAGAAGTATTATAGTAGTTTCATTATAGGTATTATTATTACTATACATATTGTGGATACATAGACAAATCCAATGACAAATAAGTAAATTTAAAAAAGAATAGAAAAATGCAAATACCTGACCTGAAGATAGGCAGCTGTGAGCTACAAATAAAATTTAGTCTTAGCAAGTAAATACAATAAGTTATGGCTGGATGCTCATCTCACTGGAGAGTACCTAAATGATATACCGATTCAGCGCAACCAAATGGGTCTGAGATGAGGATTACTACGAGATTGACAAAGGACTGATGAAGGAGTTTTGCAGCCTCTTTCCTCTTCAAACGCCTTTTCAAAATCCCATCGAAGGCTTTTGGGATATCGCTAATGCCCATTGTTGTGATGAAAACCATCAGGTAGACGCTCTACGAGGGCATTCCCCGTTTCATCGGTTTTCCGAGGTCTGTCCAAACATTTCAGACTGAGCGTCAGGAATTGCATTAGCACGGCTCACTAGGCAAATCGCTTTTGACAAGAAGGCTGTAGGCATCCTTGGGAGGGGTTGGCATCTGCGAGCCTTTGGGATCTGCACAATGGAACGATAGCCTTTGAGTGGCCCCATTGACGAATAGCAAGTTGTAAGTAGCGTAGGTACCTACTTGGAGGTTTGGAGGAGAATGGAGAAGACCAGTTGAACGGAGAGAACTGAACATGGAGATA
Organism: Lygus lineolaris; assembly: GCA_030264115.1. Lineage (NCBI taxonomy): Eukaryota > Metazoa > Arthropoda > Insecta > Hemiptera > Miridae > Lygus > Lygus lineolaris. The sequence goes on from JAEMON010000011.1 coordinate 12,814,265, forward strand.
GTGGAGTATTATGTCACCGCGATCGACAACTGTAGAGGCATCAAACAACAAACATCGTTGTTTCAGTCATTGTGGTACGTTAGCCGCAACAATGGCTCACTCTTGTGAATGGACTCATGGAATCATTTCTGTCTTCACGATGCTATTATTTATCTATTTATTTAGGGGTGATGTTCGAAGATATTTTCTCCATCTTGGCTTTCATGGCCGAGGGGAAGGGGGGTAGTTATTTTGGTTTAGTTTTATTTATTTAGGTATATTAGGCTACCGGTACCTTTTCCAAGTCATACCAACTTCTACTGCTGACAGAACCTTGTATGTAATATCAAATCGTGCCTGCAATTGGACCTCATATCAAACCCAGCCCAACAGGCGTACGAAACAGATTTCAGTTTTACAAATTTTCTAATGACACGCAGCCTACAGATATATAATATGTAGTTGCAATATGTCTACAATCATATCTAAAATTGGCTTTTGGACCACATTGTACACTACACGTATATAAATTAATTAGTTACTATTACTAGAGGAGCCAAAGTAGGTATTAGGTAGGTATAGGTAGGAAATAAATGCGGTACCGCTGTCCAAGATTTATTTCGCCGCATTTTGATACCAGTACTTCCCCCACACCAGCGTTTACGTATACTACTCGGCATGAGTGATAGGGAGATTTGCCCCATGAGTACCGTATTTTTGTTTTATTTTTTCTTCTTTGATACGAATGTTTCTCTCAAGCAATCTGATGGCACAGCGAGGGGTCGCCCGAAGTATGGGAAGGCTCCTGATAGGGTTGGTGCTGGAAATTAAGACTCCTCGTCTTACGTAGCTACGGGTCCAGCTGATGGATGGAGGCTGCGGAATGAGCTTCTCTCCATCTCCCTCTCGCCTAACTGCACCTTTCCACGAGGAAATGGGATTCTTTAGAGGCGATTTCTCAACTCTTCCGTGTAATTATGTTTACCTGGGTCAGCCCCGAGCTCCAGCATCGACCTGGGAAGAGTCGCTGCATTGCACTAGGAGAAGGTACTCGACGAAAACCAGTTTCAAATGTCAGTGTTACGCGCAATCGTAAACTTACATGATGCACTGACTAGAATGTAAAATAGGCCACCGTTAGTACCTACGAACTCAAAACCTCAAAACTCGGTAGGTAGGTAGTAATATTTTCCGCTATTCCAATGTGGTGAAAAATGCGGCTATTATGAAATTATAGTAAATATATAGGTCTATATAACGGTGGTACGTAACTAGCCTATGGTTGTTAATTGCGATTCATTCCTTATATTTTGATAATTACATTTACTTAGTAAAAAAATAATAGGATAGAACCCACTTGCTTTCCGTGGTAACTTGCAGCTTATCCATCTATAACTTATTATAATTACTTATCACCAACGACTGATGCACACTCGATGTTTCCGTACCTAGCAAAAGAAGGGGGATAAAATTGAAGCAGATAAATTATACCCAGTGAATAGATACCAGTAGAACGCACCAAACTATAGAATAGAAGAACATCGAATGAACAATTCTTATTTTCAATAATATCCAAATACAAAACAACAATGTAAGTGTAGAGACCTAATTGAATTTCAAGCGATAAGCGACGGATGAGGGTACTATCTAATAATTTGTGGCCTACATTCATTGCCAATACTGCATCCTGCGGGATCCAGCGCAATTTTAGACGCGTAACAACTGATAATGCAGTGCTTGTAGAAGTAGAATATTCGGATATCATCTCTATCACCAATAGTATCTGATGCATAAGTGGTTGAAACTTGCTTCGTTGAACAGTGTATTTGACAAATTTCCTCACAAGTTCCCTTGAAAACCATGGACATTATGTTAATATGAAGTGTCCAAATGTGATATTCGAGACAAACACCGTACAGTTGAGGGATGCATTGATTCGAAGAGGGGCACCTGCCGGCCTCAGCTTATTCATATGGGAGACCCCTTTCAATGGTAATACCCCCAAGTCCGACCCCTCATACCACGATACAGTCATCCCTTTGGCCGCTGTTTTTCTCTAAACCGATCTCTTCCCCATGTTCATATTTTCCTCCCGACTTTATGAAGCTGTTTGATCAGCTTCGTTCCATTGAAATCCGCAGTCACCCCCTGTTGTCTACCTTTCTTTTTTCGTTTATGATTTACAACTTCCAACATGGGGTTGAAACATTACCGAAACAAAGATCGAAACGAGAAAAACCCTCGTCTCCCTATCCCATCTAATTTCCATATGTTTCATTAGTTGGTACATTGTCACTATTACTTTTTTGTTCGAGGGTATAAGGATGACGTGGAAGGATTAATAGTCCAGTTCGAACGATTCTGTTGGTACCAACATCAATATGGTTTTGATTAAGTTTTAAAGGCACCCCTCCACCTCCATCCTTCTGGCGGATCCAATGATTAATGACCTCAATAACAATAGTCACCAAGAACTTTATTGAACCGATGAAATCATGGTGACACAGAGCTAAACCAGATTATCAGCTGTGAGTCAGCGATTTGGCCTGATCGAGCTGTAAGGATCTTGCTGCGATAATTGATGGTGGTGGTATCCAACATCTGTGTCCAGCTACGAGATGATACCACCTTTTCTCCAGCTTGTCAATGAACGAGAATCACTGTGTGTTTTGACATATTTTCTGGGTATATTATTATTCATCTCTTGACTTAGGGTCAGTCATTGCGAATGTTGATAATAAGATCGAAATCCTAACGTTCTTGGGGAATATGCCAGTTGGGGCAATATGCCACTCGGTTTGAAGGGAGTTCAACTGTAGGCTCTGTTTGGTTTGAGAAAGTTTTAAATGTCGCCTCGATCTTGGCTTAACAAGGTTCCAATTGCGGACCTTGGTTACCAGAAGATTCCAACTTTAAACTCGAATTTTGCAATATCCCATGCAGGCTCGATATTGGGTTGAATTTGGTTTATACTGCTCAATCTTCGGCTTGGTTTGACAAGGTTCCAAGCGTAGACTTGAGCCTAGTTTTACAAGATTTCAAAGGCATATTGGATATTGGGCGTGACAAGGCTGCTGGCTCGACCTTGAATTATAAAGGTACCAAAAATGCAGCCTAGCGATTGGTTTGACAAAGGTAAGAACTGATAGCCTGAGGTCCCACATCAGATTACCATACACAACGCAATCGTACACAACGCTTGTATAATTCAAGAAATTATCAACTCTTTTGATCTTATTTTAACTTCATTCAAATTGCGTTGAAAAAAATGATTTTTATTCATTTTTGGTGATTGAACATATTAGGGACGTTTGAATCATGAACACATTGAATGGAGAACTGATTTGATAAGGTCGATCAAATTATTTCCCATCTGTCGAAATCTTGATTGATCTCTTCTTGATGTTATTTAGTTCGAGAACCCATCTTTAAAATTTGCATAATATGCAAATTTTAAGGATATTATCTTCTATTTTATTTGAATTCTTCTCTGTGCCACGAAGAAATGGAAAATCGATCTTTGAGAAAAGACTGCAGCGATGAAGGGCGAGTCTTAATGAAGAAATTAGAAAAGCAGTAAAATCGCTTTGTAATTCTGTAGACCGGCCGCCGGTAACACAAAGGTCCATTCAAATGATACTCCCCCCAGCACAAGGCTTTTCCATTACCCCCAGAAGGAAGCGGCAAATTGTGAAATGAGCCTTAAATTTATACAGGAAAACCTTTCCGTTCGTCGGGCCTGTTTTCCTCCCAATAGGCCCGGATCTCCACAAAAGAGCGAAAGGATGAGGGGAGTCCGGGATTGAAGCGCGGCGAGCAACTGTAGTGACCATCTGAAATGCAAATATTTTCCCTTCGGCCCGACAAAGGGCACTTCTGTTCGCTGCCTAATTACGTGCCTTCCCGCGGGTTCTTCTCTCCTTTCCCGTCCGTTTCCCTATTCATCGCCTCCTCCTTTTTCAACCCCCTTTTGAGTTTCCAACATCCTCCCTCCCTGAGGCCGACGGTTTTGTGCTTGCTTGCGAGCCCTTTTCTGCCCTTGACGGCATACAGACGGCCTACAGAGCTTGCCATTCATCCGTACATTGTATTTCTAGGGAGTTCATTATCCTTCCATATCCTTTTTTTCGTATAAAGGTCGAACGAGGCTTTGGAAGGCCTTTCCCTTTTGCTATAATTCCATCCTCTATGAATCTTTATTGCTTTGCCTAGAATAATAAAATATCACTGGACTGTGAATTAGAGCAACAAGTACCTAAAGCAGTTGAAAGAAACCCATCCTCCTGCAACCCATTTCTTAACTAGGATTACAATTCTTATTCTTTGTATACTTATACAGCTTTCTACAGAAAAATCGGTGAACAGCTGAATACTGAAGAAATCACCAGAAAACCCATGCTGAAGACATCGTTCTTGAACGAATACTTGAATTGATACTTCATAATCACTACTAAGAGTTGATATGTATTAATATGAACAAGGTCGACAATAAAACTTATTCGAACCAAAGTTCACAGATTATAAATTTCAGGTGAGATGTATTACAGGAGCCGAAGACTGCAATTCTTAACCGTTCGTCCTCTGTTATTATTCTCTATCTCTTATTATTGTCTTATTACAACTAATTACCTACCCAAACGGTAAGAAAAGCACATCAGCGCAATTCCAAGCACATTACCGCAACTTCCTGTCCCCCCCCCCCTCCCTTGAAATTTGCAGAAACGAAAGTTAGGTTTCTTATTATCATTAGATAATATTGATCCCTTTTATTCTGTGTGATTCTTCAGGTCGTAACATCCGTAACACGAAGGGGAATCTCTTCTGATAACATTTCACGTATCCTCCGGGTGTTTACAGGGTGTTAATACCCACCTAAGTTGTAAGAGCTTCGTTATCAGGACGATTGGTCGAAAGGGGAGCTAGAGAGCCCTGGTAGGGAACATCCCCCTCATTTGAGGGTAGATAAGGCCTAAGAACTGCAACTGCCATCTTCAAACTGTACTTGAGCTCCTCTGATCTCGGCTTCTAATTGATAAATCATATCAAGAAAGCCGTGTTCTTACCCTCGAAAGGTCACAATTGTCTCCCCCGAGTCTTATATAAGCAGACGTTAACTGGTACCTACCATTTAACACTGGCGCCTACGATATCCACATGGAAGCCGACGTTGGATCTGTGAGATTTTCTCCTACTGTTCCAACCTATACAAGTATTATCACATGCCATCACACTCCACGCATCATCACATGGTACTATGGGGTCATACTATTTATTGTAATTTCGTGTGTAATTATTTGGGTACCGAATGCTAGGTTTGTTCGCAGTGATCAACTTACCGGTAATAAAACCGTTTGCAACCACGTTCGGGCGTTCGCGCCGTTCGCAGTGACTTCTGATATTATGATCATTGCGGACGGTCTGAAGTATCCATGCTGGTCTCATTCGTTTTGTAAACGGTTTGTAAACCACTCGTAAATGACACAGCGAACAAAACCTATAATGTAAGCAAATATTGAGCAAATAAACCAAAATATTATGAACATATTGATGCAATTTAGTGCCTACTGTTAAGGTATCAAACTGGTTTCATGGTATCACGTACATTATGGTAGAGCCATATCAGCAAGATCGAAAGTTGTACGCATGCAGAAGTAGGACCTGCGTGGATAAGTCAAGTTCATTGAAACCAATAGTTGAGCTCATGTAATTGGTACCTATCCAATGTTTCAACTTCACTTGTTTAGCAAGTTAAAAAAAATATCAAACCGCTTCGATAATAAGCGAAGTAAGCCTTTCAACTAATAGGTAGATTGAATGTATTTCAGAATAACCTTCTGTGTACAAAGGCATGAGCTAAGTATAAGTGCAAAGCGTTTTAAACTCTTCTAGTCGCTCAAAAATAATTTTAATGCACGAAAATAGATAAATTCACTTACCCAGAAGCATTATTCACCATTTCATAAGAATGTATAAACAGCAAGTTATCCGATTTTGTCTATATTCATTCATGTTTTCCATAAGTTATTTTTCTTCCTTCCAGCCACAGTGGTGACCTAGTTTAGTTTATAGTAACTGGAAACTTTTATGATTCTACTATTATGATTCGATAATCGATGGATAAAATACATAGAAACATGTAGGTACGTTTTTTCGAATTTATTCGCGATGCGAAGAGTATTCAATAGAACACTGATAACGTAAAACTATCCATACTGAAGACAAAGAGACTGAACTATGCGATCAGAGAAGGTATTGCCAGCTGACCAT
>JAEMON010000011.1:12864722-12877303 GCA_030264115.1 Lygus lineolaris
CTAGAGAATTGATAAACCGGCCCTTATTATTGAAAATCGTAAACCATACCTACGCAAGTAGATTCGGATCGTCGCCGTCATTTTTAAGACATTGAAATATTTATGTGTGTGTTAATATTGCATAGTAGGTATAGTGATTAGCACCAAGGGTTTGGGAAAAAAACGGACGATAGACCTACGGTTCTACATTCAGATCATGATTAACAGTCATCGTAACGTAAAGATCGCGAGGTCTCATTTCATACCGTAACGTAACGGTCGAAAAGATAATAGAATTGTCCTGTTAATCATTAAATGATGAAAATCTTATTGTAGTCGACAGACTACGATATGCGATGTTAGAAGTATAAAGGTGTCACAAAAGTTGTGTTACGAATTTATTCTAGGTTCTACTGTACATAAATATTGGTGTAAAAAGTATAAATATGCCCCAAAATGCGTCACGAAATTTTTCGATAAGAGCGGTTAGAAGTATAAAGGTGTCACAAAAGTTGCGTTACGAATTCATTCTAGGTTCTACTGTACATAAATATTGGTGTAAAAAGTATAAATATGTCCCAAAATGCGTCACGAAATTTTACGATAAGAGCGGTTAGAAGTATAAAGGTGTCACAAAAGTTGCGTTACGAATTCATTCCAGGTTCTATACTATACATAAATATGAGGTGTAACAAGTATAAACAAATCCCAAAAATGCGTTACCAAATTTTTACGAAAAACGAGGTTAAAAGTATAAAGGTGTAACCAGAGTTGCGTTGCGAATGTATTCTAGGTGCTACTGTTTTAACTTTGTAACGTTGAAGTTTTTTTTTTTAATTTTGGCAGTAATGACTTTTGAAATGGATAATATGTCTATGGGCTGGCTGGGAGTCATGTGTTTTTTTAATTCAACCCAATTTTCAGATAAAAAATTATAACGCGAGACCGATGAACAAATTCGGTTAGTTCATAATGTGTTAGTCCATAATATGGATCCACCATTACGTACATGAACATAGACCATACATTTTCCTATGCTTAGATACATTAGTGTTTTGGACAGTTTTCGGTGGTCGGATTAAATTACAGAACCTATCTACTCCACAAGCAGGAACCTCGTGGCATGGATATGTATATTATACATATTATGTATATTATACATATCCATGCCACGGGGTTCCTGCTTGTAGAGTAGATAGGTTCTGTAATTCAATCCGACCACCGAAAACTGTCCAAAACACTAATGTATCTAAGCATAGGAAACCGTATGGTCCATGTCCATATACGTAATGGTGGATAATACCTTCCCCTTCATTGGAACTACCCGGTTTTTTCCCAAAGTAAGACAACACGATTATTTCTCTATCTGGGGACAGGAAAAGTCCCCCACCCGGTCGAACTTAATTCCGAAAAATGGATGTTAATTTACCTACTTAATGTCCTTCAATTCACAGTATGTTTATTTGTTTGGGATACGTTATGTAAAAACTTGAAAGACTAATTATTAGCAAGACAACCGATTAGATAAAGAGCTAATAATGTAACCGACAAATGCGTTTAACAAATAAAGTTAATATTGACCTATATTTCCAGATCCTATTTACAATATCGTTTATTACCTTTGACGCAACATAGTTTTCCCCTTCCAAAAGTTCAGACAGATCCCTAATTGGTCTCGTCTCTCCGCCTCCTGGAGTTTTCCGCTCTAATGTTGTCAGAAAACCATCTCATTATTTTCCGACTGATCGTCTGATCAAAAGCCGAAAATATCACTACCATTTCCGTCTCATTAGTTCCGAAGACAAGACCTTCTTTCCTCCCTTTTTATTACGAACGACATCAGTTTGTTTACCAACGTAAATATTCGACGTTTCAAGGGGTTGCTGGCTGACATTTTCGTTGTTGGCAAGCGAGTCCTTCGCCCTTGGAAAAGGTTGATATGCCTTTTTTCTCTCGATCAGGGGGGTATTATTTATATCAAGCACCAAACCCGAGAACACCTGAAGGTTGCACTCATAAAAGAAGTAGGGGCCCTTCGACATGACATAATGAGGAATATCTTGAAGTTATCCAATTCCAGGACTTCATTAAGTTGTGAGGGCGCACTCGGCTATTTAGAGCTTTGGGGTAAATTCTTAACAGAAAACACAATGAAATCTGGACAAAATAGAAAATGTATATATTACGACAGTACCTACTCAATTTTCTTTCACTGAGGGCCATTATTGTACCAAAAATGAAAAGCCATTCGCAAGGAGAGTTTGAATCTGAGAGAGAACAAGCATTTAAATGGTCCAAATTCCTAACTAAAGCTGCCTACCACGCAAACGAGCGTAGGTGTTCCCTCGTATGCCCACCAAGTATTGGTAGGAGCGTCAATAATGCAAATTGGAACCTCGGGCACCAGGAGTCCTCCTTGCGTCAGCAGACCTCCAAGAGTGTTCGCAGCTTTAGGTTCGTATATAAGTCCTTGAGTGGGGAAGGGTCCTCAGCAGATCACTCTAACTCGTCGATGGAGTATGGACCAAAAACTGACTGCATTGGAACTAATTTTATACTCATTTTGACCTCGGCATTCTTTAGATCCGATTTCGATACCACTGGTAATGTTATCTCGAATACTTTTCATCTTATCTCCGACTGGTATCGTAGCAGCAGCAGCAGCAGCCTACTTATCGAACCGTGTAATTTCCAGTTGATCTCAAGAGCTTCGTAATGTTCGATTGTTTACGATAATCGAAATCCGTTGTTGAAACCCTGGTGGGGACTTTCAAGTGATTAAAATGTCGTTGAAAAGAAAAGAAAAGAAAAAAGTCTACGTCCCAACGTAGCGAGCTAGGAGATAAAGTGCGGGCCGCGACTTGCATCCTTTCTCCATTGGAGTCTCTCCTCGAAGTAAAGAGACTGAAATTCTAGTCTCTTTACACTGAAGGCTATCAGGAAGGCTTTTAAGTTTTCTCGGGGGCTAATTAATTGGGGCGAAGCCTTTGGGGAGCTCCTTAAATCACGATAGTCGGAGGAATTATCGTTTTACTTCATTAACCCTCTCGAGACGGGAGCTTTCTGCGATCGGCAGCGGAATTTCTAAGCAGATAACCGCGATGGGGCCGTGAGGTCGACTCGCCTCACCTTCACCATACAAATCCGAGGAGTAGGTAACAAAACTCAGTGTTGCCAATCGGGGAGAAAATTTATCTCCTAGAAGGAATTTTATCAGCTTTCAGCAGCTTGAAGGGAAGCACCTGACAATAGGAAGGAGAATCCAGTGGTGAAGTGGGTCTTGTGCACTGTCATAATGCTATCTTATTTTAAATGTAACGACAAAAAATAATAGAAGATGAATTACCATAGGTGATTTTATACCTCCAATATTAGTGACATTTATATACAGCCTTGGCTGGTGGGTGATTGATAGGTTACAATGCCGACTAGTCTGACCGGAAATGGCTACGAAGACTACCCGAGACGAAGTCAAGCGAATATAAGTAAGGACAAACATCTAACATATTATTTAATAGGGTGAAACTCATCTCCATATCTACTATTGACTTTTGCCATGACTTGCCATGACCACTCCCAATTTAGGATAATTATGGCACCTACTGTTCTCAAAGGTTCCCACAATGATAGATAAGCGCAACAGGAATTTGAATGACTATAGGAGGTTTTCAAGAACTCTTGAACAAGCTTGGTGATTGCTTAATATTGAGGTCCCAAATAATCGTTACCTACCGTCTCCTATTAAATTCGTCTGACCATTTCTAACTCCTTGATAAATTGATTTCACAAGACCCTTGTAGTCCGCTTAAGTTAAATTCGGAAAGTCGTTAGGTTGCCACAGAAAGTTGCTCAAATTGATCCGAGCTGACTCAAATTTTGAGACCAGAAGGAGATTGGCCCACGGATCCGAATACCCTTACATTCCAATGCAGCTGTTTTCTCTACATTATTATATTGGTTCTGTACTAACAATAAGTATAGATATATCTTTATTGTTGAGTCGATAGTTGTCCCTCCTGGATCTCACTAGAATAAATAAAATCATGTGTTGATCTAAACAAATAATATAATGGTACTGAATAAACTTCATGATGAGTCACAACACAGACTTGTTGATGTTGATACTCCCAACGATCGTGTGAACAAAATACGATTATTATTACAGACTGGAACGTCGTCATCTTTTTCTGGCTACAAGGTGGATCTTGTATTGAAGGACTGACGTTTCCTGGGTAGTCAGACTGGTTGGGTCCGCCAGGTCCGGCATACCCATGTTTTCAAAGGCTGTCACTTTTCGACAGTTTTTGAAATCGGTCTGCCTCAGCAACTAACGATGAAAAACGTCCTCTCACACGGGTTGTAGTTTTCATGCCGGGCACCCTCTTGAAATTTAAACAGTAAACAAACTACAGTGAAATCGGAATACTGGGTCATCTTTCATCCTGGGCAAATTGTCTAGCCGAGGAACAATATTATTATTTTTAAATCAGGATTGAACAAGCTGACTGTCCAAATGTGAACTTCTAGATACAAGGGGCAAGCATCGACTCCCATGATCTAATGGTTTGCTTTTGTACCAAGTTAGCGTGCAAGGTGGAAATTGGTCATTACGTTATGATCCTTCCTGACATTTAATTCATCAATTTGTTCCACTATGTGCTGTTTTCATTAGCATTTTCGATATATCTAACGAACTTCAATTTCTCATGACCTAATTGATTGATTTTGGTGATTTCGCTCAAATTTGGAGGACGATTTCAGTTACATTCTCTCGCCTTTTACATATATATGCTGGCGGATACGTAAAATACCTGCCTATTCTATTATAACTTCCTTTTTACTCTATGTAGGCACGAGGAAGTTGGCGCGAGTCTTTGTTCAGCTTGCATACTCAACAATGTTTCCCAGTAATTATTTGGAATCTGAACTGTCAACTTGGTGAGTGCGGGGGAAGTTTTTCTCTTACAATATGCGATCCACTTATTCAATATAAGATTCTAGAGTCTATCAAGTACACGATTTAATAGAATACATAAATTTGTAGTTTATAGAATTTATTACATAGTAAGAAAACTAAATATAACTGAAAATAACGGAGAGGCTTTACGTTCTTAATATTTTACAGATTTTTACTGTGGATTGTGGGTCGATTATTATTTTTGTGTTGCAGAGAGTAAAGATTTATATTTCGATTGTATTTAAATTAGATTCAGATTTATATCTTTTTACGAGATATTATACCTACCTTCGTATTATACCTACCTCTAGAATTTTATCTCTAGAGACCGTCAACAGTTCAAGTTTCTATCGGTAGGTACCTATTATAATAAATTGCAAGTTTTATAGGTTTTTATAAGTTTTTATAGGTACCATCACAATTTATTTTTTAATAAATTCATGTTATGCTCCCTGTTAGTCATATGATTTCAATTTCACAACCACTAATGACCAAGACATATCGAAATCACTATTCGAAAAAGAAGGAAAGGGCCACAAGAAAAATGTCCAACCTCACCTTCCAACAACGATAAGAAACAACCCAAAGAAAACCAGATACCCGCTGGAAAGACTTCTCCATTCGGCGTTTTATAAAGCGAAGGTGCGCAAAGACAAGGACGGATGACTGACATTTTTCGTCCCGGTTTTTATTAACTCGACCTTTTCTTTTTTGCTTTACCCTCTCCACCTGCCAGCTCCCTCTTGAGTCTTCATTCTGCAAACGGCAGATCAGGGATTCCCATTGAGACGCCAATGCTGAGGAGTGACGGCCTATTTTTCACCAACCACGATGAACGTCCTAAATTAAAATTGATGAATAAGGCCTATCTGTATTCTGTATCCAGTAGTTGTTAATTTTTTGCATCCAGATATTTGATTATAGATTTTTCGAAGAATATGAATCTACTAGCTGATTTTCTTCACCTCACAGTGATGTAAAAAAAAAAAAAAAAAAAAACACAAGTTGCCGAAGGGGGTGTTTAGCCACCAGTGGTTTGTGTTCATAATGGTATATTTTCTGTCGAATGAAATCTGGTTGACACCCGGATTATTGCAGTTTAGATCAAGGACCAAAGCAAGGAAACATCGAACATGTTTTTCGAATAGGAACATAATAACGGAGAATATATAGATTTATGTAGAAAAAGTAAACTAGGTATAAATGATTTCCACTGTGCACTCTGAGAAGGACCGTTAGGAATGTCAAAGGTGGAAGTGAGAAGTTAGTGGAAGGATGGGGGATGGTCTGGCCTTCGGACAGGTTGGGGGGGGGGGGGGGGGGGGGGGGGGGGGGGGTGACGCACGCAGAACCCGGTTTACCTCCGTAAAAACATGCTCCATGTTAATAACAGAACACCTTATCCCTTTTGAGGGACGTTTATTTTTGCTTTCGAGTTGCTTTAATTGACCGTCGACTCGAGGTAAAAGAAGAGGATGAGGGTTATTCATCTATAGTGTGGCCTACAACCTCTGTTATGGCCTATAACCTGGAAATCGGAGTAGCCTTTTGAGCGGGCATGCAGATAGGAAAAATCACACTTCAAGGAATAGGTTGCCAAACTCAAAACTCTCGCAAATATTTGATGTATATATATATGCGAATTGTATTGAGCCTAATCCGTTTTAGGGTACCTATTCGGAATTCAACCGTTAGGTAGTTGATTGTTTTCATTGACGTATGAGTAGATCCTGCAACTGCAGAGACAACATCTTTCTGTGATTAGGAACAGTAAAAAAATCCATGGTGCCAAAATTTCATAATATCGAACGAAGAATGAATTCGAAAAATGTAGCCATTTCGGTGAATTCTGAGGGGTTAAATGTAAGAGATTGTTAGAGCTAATTTGAGCTGTAACTCGATAGGTCGTATCAATAACAAACTACGAAATTTGCTTTAAACATTTTATTATGAAAAAGAAATCAGCACTGAGAAAAACAAGAATATGGATATCTTTCCAAGCATGGATAATCTATATCCCCATTTCCTTGGGGTCCTTGGTGGTGGTTCACTTCTCAACAGAGATACAAATAGCTAAAAATATGGTTTGAAAATCAAATTAATTTCTAAAATTACTAGATGTTTAGGGTTTGGTGAAAATTACATAGGCAGGTACAGTGAAACTTTTGGCTTAATAGGAAACAGCTAACATTTCCCGCTAGAATGGCCCAGTAATCAATGTTGATCTGATTTCACGGTTAAAAACGTAAGTAGTATATGAAGACAGTAGATAAGTACACATTTAATATTGTCTTGAAGCTACTGGTAGATACAAATAATCCATTGTGTGATTTGGAAATTTGGAATAATCTAATTTTCCATTTTGCGGAGTCAGTCTCTCTCACCCAAGTTTTCTGTTCACTCTTTCGGTTTGTAAGGATAAAAACCCTGGTTTCCTCCAAGAGTATTCAATCTCCTTCAGTGAATAGGCCTTTTTCATTCAAATCTTTCCGCAAGAATAAAAACTGGAGAAAGAACTGCCTTCGAGCCCTTCAAACTTGTACCTACTTCGTTATTCCTTGTTTGTCAAGTGCCCGAACAGTGGAAGGTAAGGCAGCTAGGGGAAGATATCCAATGAATTTGGTCTCTTCCGACGTTTCCTCGACTCCGAACTTGTTTACAATTCCGATAATAATAAAAAAGAAACAATTGAATGTAAATTATGTTCTTATTTACCCCCACCTCTCTCGTTCTTGCCCTACAGTTCTTATTATGATTCATTTTCCTCCTCCTTCGCAGGAATTCGAAGGAAAAAAAGCAGAAGGGATTCGGATGAGAAATGTAGTGGAAAGTTCTGCGACGTTTTGCCCGTCACGGTTAACGGAATAACAATCCAATCTAAGGCTCCCGTATTTGTCTTGCTGATTTCATTCGATTACCCCTTTTTTGTCGTGAGAAAATCCAGGAATATTCGAGGGGCGATTGAGTTATTGAAATCTGCCAGGCTTACACGCTTACAGTGTTCTCTCCTCTATCTCCTCACGGTCTCTTCTCTATCAGCACTCCGAGTAGGTAGTTCATAATCATAATAAGAGATGAATGAGTGATCACACCTACTAGTGACTCTACCTATTGGTAACCTTCCACACAATTATTTGTCTATTTCTATGGTAAAAAATCGTATAATATACGAATGAATATAAAATCGGAATGAGGGTATGAAACCAGTGAAATTTCACTTGATTTTATATTGAACTCGCTCGTTCACTTGATTTTTTTTTTATATGCTTGATGAGATGAGTAGAGATGAAGTCAAAACCTGATTTGATTTCAATGGTAATGGATTTTAATTACGATTCATGCTTTTATGAAGTAGCAGAAAAGATACCCACAGCATTTCTGATTTTTAAGTGAAGGCGCCAGTAGCCAATATTAAAATGTGTAAATAGTGTGTATTTTTTAGTTTCCCCCGAATTTCTATAGTTCTAAGAGCCGAAATTGTGTTATTATGTTCTTTCATTCATCATACTTTACTTTTGAACAATGTCTGATTGGCTTGAGCCATTTCTTGGTACTATCCGGACAGAATGATTATGTCGATTATCCTTCGACTTCTCACAGTTCAACCAGCAATAATCAAGCTCGAGATCCCATGGGAAGGTCTCTTTAGCAATGTATGACGATCTCGACCACTTCAAATTAAACTATGTTTTGGGGGGTCTTGAGGGTTGGTCCGAATTGAGAAGACTCCTTTACGCCGACGTTTCAAACAAATTTATTGTTCATCTTCAGGGCTTAGGGAACAAACAAGTATTTTTGTTTTGCGAAAACGTCTCCATTCAAGCAATGGCTCAACTGTATTCCTGGGTAGCTTCATGTCCAAGTAATGTGTGATGTGAAATAGTGTGTCTACACTTAATTCCCTAAGCCCTGAAGGTGAACAATAAATTGTCTGAAACGTCGGCGTAAAGGAGTCTTCTCAATTCGGACCAACCCTCAAGATCCCCCAAAACATGGTCTCTTTAGCAGCAGAAATTGAAAAGATCGGAAGAATGTTCGGTTAGTCCATCTACTGAAAAAAAATCCACTCATTAAGTATGATGATGAGGAAATGTTCAACTAATCATATTTTGGGGAATGTCACCTTTCTTCATGATTTGGCCGGGTTAATGTTATTCAATTTCTATAAAAATGTTGTGCTGATCCGGACTTTGTTACTTCCTACAACATATTTTTTAACCTCGATTGTTTATTTCGTGATATTCCCCGAAAGTCTCAAATGAGCGATTTTCATTCATGTTCGATTCTTAATCATACGAATAGACCTCCACAAATACTGGCATATGAACTCATCCTCCCGTTCATCCTTTCCTTCACTCTTATTGACAATTTGGCACTATTTTTGGGATTTTTTTTTGTATTGTTGATAGTGTCAGAAAATGTCTGGTTTGTCTCATTAGGTACATAATACACGTATTATGAAAAATGGTTAACTCCATGGATTTGACTCTCGAAATGAGATTGAGTTCCTCAAAAATCCTGTTTTGAAATGAAATGCAACGCATAAGTGGTATTCAATTTCTAGATCATTTGCTTACTTCCTCATCTTCCAATCTTGAAAGATATTCCTGTAGGATGATATTCGCAGATTTTACCTTAAGAAAATTCGGGTAGGGCCTCTCAGTGTTTTATCAAGCTATTGGTAATTTATAGTGTTCATTAGTGTAGAAATGGGCTCGTTGTGATTTGTCGGAACGAATTTTCATCCCACGAGAACAATTTATGAATGAAATAAACAATGCTTAATTACGGTTGTTTAATTTCTTCATTATAATATTACTCTCGACACGAAGTTCGTGATTAAGTTTTAGCGTTGTATCAATTGAAACTCTCTGAATCCAGGGAATTTCGTAAAGGGCCAAAGTGTCGTGCAAGGCGGCGTAACATCTCATGACTGTTCTACCACGCTAAGTTCATTAAAATAAATACATTAGCGCCGTGTCGCGCACGCCAGGGCACCCTGCGCACGGCATTGTGGGTTTTTTTGTGAATCTAGTTTACGACCTGAGGCGACAGAGCACGTAGAATAATGCGAGATGAAGGGATGGTAAATAAATTCTCGATGTTACCCACGAACAGACCCGGGATGAAGGAGAGCAAGTCGGTATTTCTTCCATGATATATTTTGTACTTTTAACAGAGTATCTTTATGGGAACGACTGGATTGGATAATAATATTTATGTAAGTATTAGGTATATGCCTTATACATGGACTCTTGTCGAACGGTTCAATAATAATTTTGTCGGAATTTCTCGTAATTATGAAAGAGAAATTATCACTTTAGAAGTTCGACTGTAGAATTTATTGAAATATAAAACAAATAAACACATTCCTACCTCCCTCTTCCTTAAATCTCTACCTTCCACGAAAACGCTATAAATTATCACACAACGATTGTGTTCCCATAATAATAAGTAAATAACTGCGAAGGTAAATGTTCTTTTGTGGAAAAGAAATTATCATTTATTTCAAATTTTCATTGCCTACCCAGTAGGTACAGAAGAATGATTTCCGAAGACGTTCGCATTCGTACCTACATAGTATATAGACAAATTCGACGGTTGAGTGGGGATTAAAATATGTCATTTCACGCTCGATTCCAAAGGTTCATTACCGATTGAAAATAGAATGAACCCAAATTTTATATACCAACGGTGGTATCCTTGCTGGATACCTACTAAAAGATACCTACCGTGGTACCTACTAAAAGATAGGGGACAGTCTAGAGGCTAAAAACCACAATCCCCTAAAGTTTCTTTAAAATCGTTCGAATCGTTTGAGACGTTTTCGATATGGTCGCAAATTTCCAGATTGGGTGATCCAATTGCGTTGAAATTCAAAGGCAATCATATCCCTACCACCCTCGAAACCGAGCCAGTTAGGTCGTGAAAATACGCGAAAACCTGAACCTGGAAACCTGGTTTGACGTCAGTGAAATTAATTGAGAACCGAGAAGGGGCCAACTCGCACAATCCCTGAAATTCCCATCAAAATCGGGCTAATATTTGATACAGTTTCGCTTAAAACCGCAAAAAGCTTGCTGATTTTGGATGACAGTTTCTTTTCACTTCTTGCATGAAATGAGGCTTTTCTATACCTTCGGTCGAGAAGAAACAAAATGTGATAAAATCGAGTTTTCCACTGTCTGCAGTCTAGTACAAAAATAGTAGCAATTATTGTTTTAGAATAACCTGGAGACCCAATGTTCCTAAATTACCTCACTTGGATCCCACGGGCTCTTCACTTTGAAAATTTCTGTCACAAGAATAGGTAGGAACGATTTCCAGTAAATGACCAGGGGGGAACTTCTGAATGTGTTAGTAGGTGAAAATAACGTCACAGCAAAACACGTTACATTTCTGCCGTTGTGAAAGGATAGAACATTCCCCCTCCCCTTTCACCAAGTCCATTCACCCCTAACACAATACTCTCCCCAACAACTCCTCCCCATCATTGTCGCTGTACTGAATTTTTTACACTTTTCCTTCAGGGCCTTTTACTTTTTCCAGCTTTTTCTTTTTTCAGTTTTTTCTGTTGCATTTCCTCCTCCTACTTCTTTTTGTGTCCTCCGCTTCTGTAACGCAAAAACCTTCTTTTTTCCTTCCTTCTTTCTCTTTTTTTTGTTACGTCCTTTAAATAACTTCCACGCCTAAAGGTCCATTCAGGAACCACTTTTGTCCATTGGTGGAGCTTTTCCACGGCGAGTGAAAAATTAGGGAAATCCCGAAACTGAAACAAAACCTTGAAAGTAATTCGTAGTTAGGTAACCTTGGAAGTGAGAATAAGGTGCATTTAAGTGGACCAATTTTAATGACGATTGGACCTTTTATACACATTGATTGTAAAACCTATAAGCTATATCTTCTTCCATACTGTTTATTATAGTCTGACCGGTTTTGCGTGTTATCTCTTTTTGGACATGCATTGTGATCATTGTGTGTTTTCACAATATTGAATTGCTCAAGATTAGTTGAGAATGTGATTTTTACAAACCTTAATAAAATCCATTATGAATGGATTGTTCGATTTTTGTAATGAAACGAGATTTAAATGTCCAGTTAAAACGGGATATATTGGGGTTTGACAAATAATGTTTTGTAAAAAAAAAAAAAAAAAAATCTCTTAAGTTCTTGCCTCCGTATTATCTTTTCTTACTTTCATGTCATTCAGGTTTGGTTCCGTTTGCTAGGTCGTACTGCTCTGAAACTGAGACAGATGGTGATAATAAGGCAGATCTCAAGAAACCTCTTGAGTGGAGAAGGAGTTTTTTGTGGCCTTCAACTAAATTGTGTTTTACCATTTTATAGATAAAAAATGGAAATTCTCCTTTTAATTATATATCCTACACAAAATCATCACTATCTAGCTCAGATTCAGATCTTCACCTAAATTATGTAAATGAATGAGAGAATAATGTTGAAAGGGAGAATTAATTGAAACATTCACGGACACATTGTGCAACCACGAAATGATCACAATAACTATCCATGAAAAATCCCAGCAAGAAGTCGGACTTCCCTACTAAGATTTTGTTATCTTATTTGATAAATTAAGATTTTTTGTAGCAACTAAAAACTGCAGCGAATTTGCAATGCTGCTTACCTA
>JAEMON010000011.1:12893960-12905018 GCA_030264115.1 Lygus lineolaris
CCAAACCACCAGTAACTGCAAGACCAGCAGAAACCAATTGTAACTGCAAGAGCCGTCACCTCCTACAATGAGTATGGATTCAAACTATTATTGTTCAGGGTTCAGGGACTTAAGGAGTAATAAATACTACTGGATTGTTCACTCAATCGGTTCATTGTATCTGCTATATAACCGACTTTCTAATATCGATTTGTAGTTCTGCCATAAAAATAGTTTACAATGGAGATTGAGATTGAAAAAAGTTGTTAGTGTTATCTGTAAAAGCTTTCAATTATAGGTCCAACCTTTTCAACCGCCTGAATCATTACAAGCCGAGTCAACCGTATGAATAATAAACGGATTTACTTTTGATTATAAATACCACTCTGTCGATTTCAACAGCTAGACAAGCCGAGGGTGTTGAGCACAGGCGTTGTTGAATACAAAACCACTCTCGTGTTTCGCAGTTTTAATTAAACTGTTTGATTCGGAATTAAACGGCTGAAAAGGGCCGACGAGGTATCGCTAGTTAGTTTAATTGCGAAAATGGAAGGGGATCTCCAGGCTTGGAGGAACAGTAGCCTCAAGGCACAAAGGTAGAGCTAATTGTGGCCGTTGTTTGCCGATCTATCATTGATACGCCCATTGTCCCACGGTCTAATATCGTCTCGTGTTCCGACCTCTCGCTTCTTGTTTATTTCTACTGCCATTGTAATTATGGTGTTCCCGTTGCCTTTTCCTTCTACCCTTCAACTCTGTGATGCCTGACATCCCTTTACATACGTAGCATTAGGGTTGCTTTTCGTACCAACTCCTCCAAATTGTTACGTTCAAATAATTAGAATATCCCTTTCGAACAGGGTGTACAGGACATCCATTGCAATGCGTGGGCACCATCGATGTAGTGAATACACTACATGACTACGCTCACTGTATGTTTACTACATAGATGGTGAGCACGCGTCCCGGTCACGTCAGGTGATTGCACAAACCCATCAGCTGCTCCGGGGAATGCTGTCAGCCACTATTAGCACCTCTTCAGCCTATGTAAAATCCGTTGCCCGTTGGGTGACACCATGATAACACATTCCCTTTGTTTCATATTTATAGGCTGCTTCCTCCTTCATGGCCATGGCTCCGTTCTATTTGAAGATTCCATAAAGATTGAGTATTTTTGTAAAAGTCATAAGACAAAAAGACTGGTGGGTAGTCAAAGCCCAAATTATTGATTGTTTCCGATACACATTACTTGACACTAGTTTATGATTTCTAGTTAGGTATCAATAGTTTACCGCAGGTTTTACTCCTTGATTTCCCAATGTGACATAATGTGGCATGTGCGTACATTCCCGTAATTACATATTCATCTCCGTCTAGTAACCTTATTGGGTAACCATAGGATACTTCACAAGTGACCACGAACCAATTCCCCATTAATCCAATAATGAGAGCAGCGGGGTTAGTGCATTTCGCAAATCACAGAATAGAGTACCTACGTAAAAGAAACCAGATCGAAAACATAAGGACGCCACTCATTACTGAGGGACGTCCTAAAAAAATGAGCCGTCCCTAGAATTGAATCTACAATTTCAAAAACCTGAGTCTACAACCTAATCCACGACACCACTGGAGGCATTGGAAAACACTGATGTTGTTTTGTTGAAAACATCTTACATTTTTCAATTGCTTAGGTGTGCTATTGCAGTTCGATAGCAAAATATCGATACTATACCATACTAGGTTCTAACTTCGATAAATATAGGTAGCTTCATTGAAAGAGTTGTAATTTGTATTTTGTACTCGTTGGCATAGCAGAACAAGTTCCGCAACTGCGTTCCAGAGTTTTTACTATCGAGTGAACAGTTATATGGGAACTTGTACATTGAAGAGGAAGAATTACCGTATTTTCTGCTTAGAATATACAGCCTGCCAAGGAAAAAATGCATTCCTCCAGGTAGGCCATTGGTAGGTACTGCGCCGTTAAGAAAGACGAGTTGTTTACAACGGACGGGACCCACCTTCTCGATAACAAGTGGCCAGTGTTAGGAAGTTCCCAGCTTAGGGCTTTGCGATCGTTAAACGAAGCTGCGAACTGGGTGGACTTGTTAGGATCGTTCTTATGGCAACGGAAGGTTGGAAGCCCAGGTTTGGAGTTGGAGCTGAGCTTCGCCTCTTTCTTCACTACGAATAGAAATGCAAACTATAGAGTATACTAGACCAAGGCAGAGAGATGCGGGTAGTTAAGTATGCATTTCTCTGAGAAATGAGAAAAATACGAGTACGTTAGATAGAGTTTCTGGTTTTCATAGTTTGTTCCATTGCTCACTTCTATACGAACCAGAGGCCCTTGGTACTTACCTCTACATAATACTAAAATGCTACTTGACATTAATAGCTAACTCGACTTTATCTTAAGAAGCTTACTAATCGAAATTATCTGTGGAAATTTCACTCTATACTGGTACATTTACCTACCCTATTGTTGGTCCGGACTAGGTGAAGTTATCCTAATCTGCGGCGAATAAGGGAACTTGTTGAGATGGAAATTCTTCGATTTTCTAGTCAAATTGAAAATGATGAATTTATATGAACGTACAACTTCAACACAATAGAATTTATCTCATTCTAAATTAATAATTCCTTCGTTTGACAACTGGGTTTTTCAGACCGGAGAGGCGCTGAATAAACGTGGAAACGGAGGGTAAACAGTTTGTGTGGAACAAGGGCCTAAACGCATGCAGACAGGGCATGACTCAAACAGTGGATCATTATTACGAATTCCCCGACCCCCGCTAGACCCCCTTTTCTCACGCAATGCTTCCCCTCTGACTTCGATTTTAACCCGTGACGGAAACGTCACTGGAGACTTTGTCTTATTCTTCTTCAATCTTGGGGTAATTGAATGTAGGTATATTTTTGTCCAAGTCTGTCGGGGATTTAATATTTTCTTTTTGAGGCGTCGTCACGAATGTTCTTTGAGCGACTGTCTATAGGTACCTTTGCAGAGTAAACTAGATTTTGTGACATGAGCAGGACATAGGCACTGGAATGTGAATGATGCGTGAAATTGTGTGAAGAACGCGATAGAATTTTTATAATTAATTCATATTCTATTCCATAATTTATGTACCAAAAGGAATACGACGTCTCGTCTATGGACAAGATTTTGTCTTCATGCCACTCAGTTTGGAATAAGTTTGAGAGCGTCTGATTCAGGCGTGACATTGTGTGATCTTTGCTCCTCGCATCCATGATAGAAGCCAATCTTTCTTTTTCCGACCGTCGCTCATCCGAATGCGATTCCTACGAGCGTATTAGGCAGTAAAAGGCCAGCAGTTTGATTGCTTATCGCTCAAATGAGCATCGCACGTCTAGGAGTGATGGATGGACGGGGCGGCCAGAACCGATGCTGCCAATAACATTTGCATCCGTGCCCCTCTCGCTTTTCAAGGCTCAAGCTCCTCGGGAAGAGTCGATTTGCATCGTTATTGCATGTAGAACTGCATTTTATCCGAAGCTGAGTGTGGAATGATTGAGTGCGTCTTGGGTCGAGACCGCCTCCATGCAACATTGCTTGGGTCGCGACGGATGCTTGACACAGAGATTTCCGCAGTTCTATCCGGTCTGACCGGTGAACTAGTGGAAGAGTAATTTATTCTGTGATAGTGACCAGATATAAAGATATATTATGGGTAGAAATTTTTTCAGTATGAAACGAAGTTGAATGAGTAATTCCTAATAACTTATGGTTCTCTTGACCTGCATCGTCCTATATGCGCACAATGGCCCAGAGGAGAAAAAATTGAAAAAATGAACAGTGGTCGAAGAAAGTCCGAAGTAACATCATAGTACAGATTGATACCCAAATATGAGATCTTCATTGGAACCAAATCATGAAACCTGTGATACTTATTTTTTGAAACTGATGCCATACGCTCAAATTATATATAGCACTTCACTGTCAAATTTAGTTTTTCCCAACCTAATTTATTTTCCCCCCAAGCACATTGAGTGTTCTCTCATTGTCTTCTCTCTATGAATTGTTTCCCAACCAAATGAAGATGTTTCCCAACCGATTTCGAGGTGTTAAGCAGCCCTTACGACACTGCTTACCTTCAATTTGATTTAAAAAAAAACGCCTAAATTTGGTTAGAAAAACAAATATGTTTTTACCGGGAAATGCTATATCTCAAGCTATTCTCTTATAACGTTCAATTCATGTTTTTCATTCAGTTCACGTCTAGATGATGTCATAAATATTATGTTGGAATCATAATCTAACTCATTTTTAATGTCTCAGATCAGGTTCGAATTGTTTTTGAAAACAATGGGTCTGATGTGCCAATTTTCGAAAATAATGCGTCTGAAAATTGCTTTAAAAAACTTACATTTTTGTTCAGGTGTTTGTGGAAATTCCCACCTTGAGTATATCGCAAAATTTCCTGACTGCAGGGAGAACTGATTATGGCCCGAAAATTTCCATTTCTGAACCATTTTGGAGCATTGTGAGTGCATCCACGTTGGAGAGCATGCTGTCACTTCAAGAGTAGATGGCCATTCATTCATTTAGCTTCGTGCAAGGTCATTCAACCTTCCTCCCACTAACTGTGATAGAATCTACTTATTCGTTATTCTTTCATCTTCAGTTCTCGAGGGTCCTTTTAGTACACCTTTTATTCCTACCATCTCGCCATTGAAGACTCTAGTCCTTCACCAAGACCAGTCTTCAATGAGAATCTCATTTGAAATGACCGAGGGCAGTAGCCGAAGCCTTTTGTGACCGTCCCTGTTGTCTTCCGACTGCCCACAAAGGCCCCTTCGAGTTGATGGCTTTTGTGAGAGGGTTTTGTGTCCACACTTGTTGGAAATCGAATTTGATTGAGAGACGAGGTGGGGGTCTGCTTCGTTTTCCAGTTATCATCCCAATAACTACTTAAATAGACAAACTCCTTGTTCCTCCATCAGACCATCTCCTTGTTTCTCACTCTTGTACAGGGTAATCAGCCAATAGGTACCAATTAATTATTGATGTGCTGATTTGTGGCACTTATAGTGCCCACAAACTTTTATCTAAGAAGAAGAAAACAGCAATCTCCTTCTAGACATTCATTTAAACCAATTCTTGTATCATACTTGTAACTCCAAAAAATGGGTACACACTACTCGTATTGTCGAGATGAGGAGGGCGGAAGGCGCCAAGGCGAGGGTGGTGAATGGTTAATGACATCTCGTCAGTCAGCCGTTGACAAAGATGTGGGCTCGTTCCTCAAACAAAACGGTTTCTTTCCTAATTGTACGTGTCCGCCCGGTCTCATAAATATTGATCTGGAGCTCTCCCTCTTTGGTGTAAAGAGTTCTCCCAGAGCTCTTAGGACGTCCCCACAACCACCAAGACGATCGACCTTGTTGGTTCTATTCTATCTCTTCGGGGAGTAACTTGATCTATGTGGAGCCACCGGGGTAGTTCCATAGTAGAGAGAAGGGTCCTTTTTCTGTCCTTTAAATGAAAGTGCAACGGAGGTGACAGGCTTATGAATTTCATGGGCGGTGACTCAAGTCATACAACCCGAAAAGCGAAAAACAGGGTGAGACAGACCCTCCCAAGTAACTCCAATGGATGCTGCACATCTTCACTGTAGCTATAACTCAACCACAGACCTACAAAGTGGTCAGTTTTTTTGTTTTTTTTTACACCCCGCTACTATTTTTCTTGTGGAATAAGATATTTTCGAGGTGGACTCGTTATAAGGTTTGTTCCAACTGAAATCTACAATTCGAATAATATTCGAATAGTCTGAAAGTCGTTCCAAGGTCAATTTTGAGTGCGATATACCGGTTGAAGATTATTCGAATACTATTCGAATTGCAGATTTCAGTTCGAACGGAAAAGTGTGCAGACCGCTAATGCGAAAAATGTATCTTAGCGTGAAAACCTCGGATTCGAAAAAAGCATGGAAAAAGGCGTCGATTTTCGCACAGCGAACTATTCGAATATTCGTCCAGTTTGAACAAACCTAAGGACTTCTGGAATTCTCTGTATTGTTGCTGGTGCTAACTGTCATGTTAGTGTAAAAAAATTAACGTGAGGCACAGGAGACCACCTGTGTGTGCGGATCAAAAAGGTTTAAAATTCATTTATCTTAGATGACATACGTAAATAAAATGCGTATACTTACAACTACTGAATGGTCTACTGAAGATACAACAGGTACGGACGAAGCTGTAAGAAAATGCCTTGATGTACTACAGAGAGGTGCTCTCATCCCCTACATAGACTCCTGACTCGCTGAGATTCCAGGACCCCAAAGGCCAGCTACATGAAACGCCATAATCAAGAAGGTCGAGAGCACTCATATAGGTGGTACACTGAGGGAGTAAAACGACCTAAATTCGGTAATCGGCAACCTTACAAATCCGGTCAAAAGGTAACAACTATGTCCACTCGGTAAAAGCTCTCGGGAACACGGTAAAAGTCCTGATAGTCCTGAGGTCCTGAGGTTTTCCGACTTTTGGTGGGTTCACCGTGTTATGGGGCGGCATAGGCTTTTACTGTGTCTCGGTTCTTAGTTGGTCGAAGTTTTACGTGATTGTCGGTAAAACTTACTGATGTCACGGTTTTATAGACGTTTACCAGGAAACGACTACCGACTACTGCCAGCATAGGTACAGATATCTTGGGGGTTCTCTAAATGATGGGTTTCCCGTTTTTAATTCATCTCCCCAAACTTATGTTAGCTAAACGACCCAATAAATGAGGCAATTTTCCCAGACCAATGTGTGATGTACAATTATCACGCACAATTTAGGGTCTGCTACGCTCAATGGTATTTGCAACTGCTTCCATCAATAGGTCCACATAATTACATGAGGGCGGGCGACTGCCCCTTGAACGACGAAAAGGTGGGTGTCTGATGGCATTCCGATCTGCTTGACCCCCTTGGACATATGTTTAGGGTGAAGTCAATAACTCGCCAAGGGTCCCGCGAAAATAAATTGATCGTTATTGAGATTCCACCGTGACTAAACTTCCGTCCCTTTCTTTATTTCCGTCGGACTCCGTCACTACACAATGACTGTACAAGAATCCAAAAGCCGGACGTTTCCGAGGTCCTATTCGAAAATCCGATAATTATTGGGCCAACGAGAGGAGGAGTTGAACCACGAACAGAAGCGATATTGTAACTGGACCTGACCATAAATCAACCCCATCTGGAAGCCCAGTATTGACTGGCCCCCATTCCTTTAACAGGCTGCCCCTATAGCCTCTGAGAAACGCCCCTGTCTGAACAGACTTCACAGGAGTAATATCTGCTTTGTCACGCTCGACCGCCGGTCACTTTCAATTTTCTGGAGTAAAAATTGAAAAATGTGGGTTTCTGTGCCTTTATAGGGATTTGTTCTCCTTTTCTTTCCATTTCATATGACAGGGGGCCCCGTGAAGTGAATCTAAAAAGGAAATTACTCGATTATTAATGGAACGACGAACAAGCTTCCAATTCTGAGGATGTTCCACCAGCTGCGCGGCGACGAGTTCTTATGAAATATTAGATGTCATGAATATTTTAAGCGACTACCGAATGGAACTCACTTAAACAAAATTATGGCTTTCATGATCTACTGGAACTATTGGTCCAATTCGTTCTCAGTGAACAGAACATTTTGAGAGTAACATGAAAGCGAAACTTTATTACCCAAGCATACAACGCACCTCAGCAGACCTTCGAGCATTTAAACTAAATCCCAACTAAACAGAAAATGATGAAAACAGAAAAGTGCTTTTTATCCAAATAGTTCCTCACCTCCATCTTGAGCGTTATTTTGAATTAGATGAGTGAAAATTGGCAAAGTGCGGGGAAAAACCCGTTTTCAAATGAGACGAGGTGCAAGGTAAGAAATAGCGCGGCGCTCACGAATGCTGTTATGGCAAAATCTGCAGTCATGAAAATAGCATGTTATCCTTCATTGTTATGGCAAATTCTATAGTCTACAGTAGAATGTTATCTTTCATGTTTATGGCAAATTCTACAGTTTTGAAAATAGAATATTATCCTTCAATGTTATGATCAAGACTTAACGCAATGAAATTGCCTACACAATTGAATGATAGTTGTTGGGTTTATTACCAAAACTAGAAATGTGAGAGTTGGTTGAATTAGGCACATCCAGAGAAGCAAAAGTAACACCAAACCACCAGACGAATCTAGGGAAGTGAATATTACCAAATACACGATGTTTCGTAGGGGAATGAAGAATGTAAGTGGAAGTCCTCGTTTTCTGGTTGAATCCCGATGATAATCATCCATAAACTTCTACTATGCAGCCGACCAATTCAACCTCATTCATACTCCTGTTTAGTCATGGAGTATAGGTACTGATTCGATAGGTATGTACTATTCCTAACGCAGTCGTCTAGAAGTGGTGAAGTAGGTACCTGTAAGTTCCTTTTTTTGTTCATATCGTACCTCACCTCCACTTCGTATTGTTTTTCTGTCGCACTCTTACCCTCTTCGACTCCGTGACAGCCTTGGCAACGTCATCCCGTCACTGATGATCCTGTTAACCGAGTCACCCCGTCATCCCATTGTCAACCGTGAGACGCAGCTTCCCTCAGGCCACCCCAGGATCATAATCTTCCTATTGTCCTCTTCACACCTCCAAAGCAGATGTGACCCCCTGACATTCGGTCGTTTCTTACTACAAAACCCTTCCTGCACTATGAAATATGCTACAATTTCACGCCTTCTCCCCTTTCCACAGAAAATCCCTCAGTCTTTTATTCTTTAATCGCTTTAAAAGTTATTCTCAAACACTTTCCGTTTCCACCCTTATTCTAGGATTCGCGGCTCCGCACTAAAACATTTTACTGCTCTCTGTGGTATATCATTCTCCCTCAGGCCATAAAGACCGTGTTGAGTTCTCACGCTGAATACTTTCGTCTGAAAGGGAGAGTGACAGTAAAATTTTCATAACCTATTCAATGCATTCCCTTGGTAGGGTTGAGAAGCAACTGGTAGACAGTTCATTACATCCGAAACATCTTCCAGCTAACTTGGGTGGCTAAACCCCACTTCTTAAAGGTTCCCTTACGAGAAAAAACTTAGACATCGGAGCTCACCGTTGTTTGCGTTGTGAGAACGTATAAAAACAGTTTTATTCGCTTCAATCTTGTTGAGAACAGACTTTCAATTCTATTTCAAATCCAGCTCAACTACGCTAAAACTAGCAACCGACTTGATCAACAAACTGACACTAATAGTAGCCACCATAAAACCCTTGAAAAATCTATGTTCAGCTCACAATCATTATATGAATGGGTAATTATTTAGGTTGGAATATTTCGAGCTGCGTATGTGTATCTTATTTTCGCACAACCTGCTACTGCATTGATAAGGACGAACGAAAATGTTTCTCTGAAATGCTCTTTAATTTTTTAGCTTATAGCGCAAAATTTTTGAATTTTTGTTGGTTTTTTTCTTTCAAATGGATTTTGCCAAATGTTTAGATGCAATATATTATATCACCAAAAATATCTCGAAATTCCACTTGTTTGGGTTCTCTGCAAACAATATGGGTACACATTTCTGGGTAATAGCCCGCAACAGGGTTATGACTGATGTTTAAAAACATGATCGCCTGCGCCTGGAGGTGCTGAGCCGGTTGTCCAACTCAAGTTCAGAAAATAATACCTTTCAAGAAAGAGAGGAGCAAATTATATCAATGAAGTATTGTGCCGATTTTAGCTTATCACTAAACTATCCTGTGCAACGCACGTGTAAACTAGCTAGTCAGCTATAACAGGACTTAGCCCCCAGTAGGTATTCAAGGTTCTTTTCCGGTTCCGTGTTTATACTACCTAACCCCAACTTCGTTTTCGAATGAACGATTTTTATCTCGTTCGTCGTTTCAAATCGGGTTTTACGTCCAAGTCCGAAAATCTGTTCCTAGGATTATTTCAGTTTTGAGGATATTTGTATCTCGCCAGCAGGTAGAGGAGAAGAAACTATTCCGATCAAAGGGGAAAAGGACCTAAAATCACCGCCCTGCCGTAAACAACATAAACCCGGAGTTGGTTCTACATTATCAGGTGTTTATAGTGGGAAGGGTTTATTGACGCAGTCGATAGGGCAAAGACATTACAGTTTATTTTTGAAACACAGGCAGCGTGATAACGTCAGCCGAACCTCTACGTTTTCATCCAAAGCTGATGATTTGTACTGAATTGATTCCATCATAAACTGTTTATAACGGTGACCCTATAAATAGAAGGCATTATGTAGTTCGCAAGTTTACTTACTTAAATACTACTCGTACTTAGGTGATCGTCAAAATAATAAGTCTCAATACTGGATAAAAACTAATATTGTAGTGAGTAACAAATTTGAATTGTTAATGGAGAATATTTTTTCTCTCATGTAATATGGGAAATTTAGCTTGGAGATACAACAATGATTGCATATTTTTGATTCGATAAGCTTACCTATAAATTGTATGAGTGTCCCTGTAAGGTAGGATCGTAAAATATATTTAAAACTACATTGTTTAGGTAAGTACAAACTAGCAATGCCTATAAGTAAGTACAACGTACGTAAGAATCGCCTTTAGGTTGGCGATGGTATACTGGGGACTAATAGCACGCGCTCGGCAAGGGCGTTTTGGGGTAAATTTCCTGAGGCTGAGCCTCACTCTCTCAACAGTAGGAATAGGCTGCAATAATTGCAACGCAAGGATAACGTAAGTTTTTAACTTGAAAAACAGCAAAATTGAAGATTCTGGTTTGTCTAAGTTTGATGTGAGTGTGTGTGTTTTGTTTTATTTTCTGTTTAGGTTCTGAAAGGACTGAGACAGCTGTTGGATAATGGCTCGTTCAAGGCCTAGGTACTGTAAAGGCCATTTCACAACAATTCTGGATATTACGGTGTCGGTGATTTATTTCTACTAGTCATGAATTAATGACAGCTCCTCCATGGGGTGTCTTCCAAAAGATGTAGTAGCGCTATCAAAAAATGTTGTATGGAATCTCATTATCCTATAATTGGATGAACGAATCTCTCAAATCTGATTTGGGCCATTTTCCATTAA
>JAEMON010000011.1:12928386-12945044 GCA_030264115.1 Lygus lineolaris
ATACTTTCCTTTCACCTCATTCCAGGTGGGCTGAGGAAAGTAAAAAAAATCCGTCTGTCTAAAATAAATGAAATTTGGCATCCAATTCTCATTTGAGGTCTAGGGATCGGTTGTGAGTAAGAAAAAACTCATTAGATCACCGAATGATTCGTTTTCGCTATTCTAAGAGTATTTTAGTGTTCATGCCATTACCTCAAGTTTTCTTATTTAGAAATAATCATTATCATTTCGTTGAATTGTTTTTTGTTTTTTTTCAAAACTACTTTCCTTTTAACAACCTCCCTGCTCCTGCTAGATTGATATCGGTTCTATCAGTAGAAAGCAATCAGCAATAAAATATCGATAGGTACCGCTCGATTTCATATGGAAACTGGTCACAAAAAGTGGAATAACTTGACTTTCTTGATGAATGTTTTATGTACTGTTTGAATCCCATTAAAATCTCAATTACCCACGGGGAACATTTCATTTAGCGCTGAGCAGTTGAAAAACTGTTAGATAATGATTTCCGCCTGTCTTCATCTTCGTTGTATTCGCGGACTCGCGGTTAATGCCCTGAAACATAATGGTGTCCAGGATTGCTTTTTTTTAGAATCTGATATTATCAGTTCTGGTAGGAAAAACAAATAAATAAACTATAACGATCTGGAGCAACAAACACAAAAAAAAATGGACTGGGTAAGTAAAAGCCCTCGACGGGGAAGCAGTTTCCTGGACAAATTAGCGATATTTATACGTACCAACAAGGATTGGAAATTTTGCGCTGATTCAAATATACCTCATTTTCATTTACCTAAAATACTTAGTTATCCCCCGACAATCGTAAAAACACATTTTTTTCCACTTCCTGCATTTTTTAACTGTAGGAACTTACCAATAAATATTGTGATCCACAGAAACTTGAAGAGAATCAAATCCTGCCTTGATTGAGTTCGTTTTTTGACCATTTTGCTTTGACGTAGGTAAATGGAGATGTTCGAATAGTAGACTGATATGTGCGCAAATACTTGCAAAATGGAAAAACCATGTGTTTTCGAATGAGTCACACTACCATGTACGTAACGGATTTGATGTATTTTGCCACCATGGATTATGTTGTGAGGGCATTTTTTTTTTAAATTAAAGGCTAATTCACTTCGACAAATGATGGATTCCTATACCTTTGAAAATCTGATCGATTTTTGAGACCAAAAACCCCTCACCACATGATTTATAACGTGGAAAAATACCCCTAAAACTTGCAACACAGTTGATAGTTTGATGCATTCAGAAAACGCGAGGCTTTTTGCAATTTCGGGAGCTAATTATCTATTTCAAGCAAGAAACATGGGTTAGGTATATTCGGAATCTTTCTATAAGATTTTTCTATAAGAATTGTCCTGAAGTTAATCATCAGTTCTTTAGAATGTAAAGAACAGAAGGTAACTGTACTCGGATCACATAAACACGTTGTAGGGGAAAAACCAAAATGTCCCACATCTTTCCGGAAGGTGGGAATAGCAAATTTCGGTAGTGCAAAAGACAATGTTTTCTAGTACCTATATGCTATTCCGGGAGGATTTTTATTTATTCAATTGTTATAGAAAGGAGTAACTTCTATTCAATAATTTCAATTCCAATAGTGATTATTCCACAACGTTTGTTGGCTATACCCACCCTTAGCGTGCTGAATCAGAGGATGGTGTCATGGGATGAAACATTCGCGTGTTATAGCCGATTCCACGTAGCCTCATCGCTTTTAGGAGTCGCGATTAGATAAGTGGCCTGAGGTTAGTCAGACGCTGCTACTCAGAAGCAGGAATTAACGTGACCTGCATTGAAATGATGAAGTGTCTGCGATCTCCGTGAAAAGAGAAATTTGTTTTTTTGAGAAATCGGAGATGTCGACTTCCTCATCCTTTGTTGACTTTCGAGCACCATTCAACCTTGATAGACGGTGCAATCAACCAGTTGTCTACCTATCATTCATCAAACAAATGTACAGTCGGCTGCGCAATGAGAGTATTTATAGTGAGTGAAACTCTATGTTGATACGAGTATGTACGGTAAGTCATAAAATTGTTCCACTTTTCTCGCTGGAAAAGTGAAAATGAGTAACTATAGTTTTATCTCAACAACTCTCTCAATGGGGAATACGTCTTCGTCTCTATAAGCTATCGGTAGGTATATAGCTGACAACTGTGGTAGGAAATTGTGGACTTCAAGATCTTTTGAAATTAAATAATTTGTTTTTAGAAGTCAGTAATAATTCACAAAAAAAGTTCAGAAAAGCTGACAAACTTTTTACAAATAGGACTGAGGGGATTTGTGTTCGTGTTTCTGGTATTTCATCATGCACTAGGAATCTTGTCAAACTAGGGTGTGTCTGCACTGTGTACCTTGTTGAACTAGGATTGATGCTAAAGTTGGAAACTTCTTAAAAATATTATAGAGGTTGCAGTATAGGAACCTTGCCATGCTATAATAAGGTTCCAGCAAGCTGGAGGAAACAGAACTAAAATCGAGGCGATTCGTGTTCGTGTTTTTATTACTCCACCTTGCTCTATGTCAAAAAAATCAAATTTGAGCTTGCAGTTGAGACCTTGGTTGATCACGGTCGAGGCTGTAGTTGGAACCTTGTTGTAAACTAGGGTAGTGGCCTTGTGTTACTCTATAGAGTCCAGCCTAGTAGTGGCATCTTGTCAAACTGGAGGAAACAGAACCGAGGCGATTCGTGTTTCTTGTTACCGAGTCGTGTCTATACTCCACCTTGCTCTAGAAACCTTGTAGAACCAACATTGCAAGCCGACAGTTGGCACCTTCCCAATCCCGGTTGGAACATAAGTTTGAACGTGGTAAACTACAATTTGAGCCTGCGCTTTTGGAACCTCGTAATGTAAAACTAGGGTCGTTGGCTGTAGTTGGACCATTGTCATTACAGATGTAAAAATGTGAAACAGAACAGTAGTAAAACGGATCAACCAAGACTTTTCGCGTTATTATGGAAACTGTTCTCAAATTCAGGCCACGCAAAATACGGGAAAACATTACTGAATCTGTGTCGGAAGTCTAGATAAGGATCTATGAAGGCTTTAGAGAAATTTCTCATTCGTGACTACTTACGGTGAATTACGACATGGGTTTCCACGTTTTGCCACTTTGAGGCTCGGGAAAACTCGGGAACGGCGGTATTAGAGTATAAAACTGAATCAAGGAGAAAACAACAACTGTAATCTAATAAGGTCAGAAGGGCCGGTTAGGTTAATAATTATTATGGTCTGGCGTTGCAGGAAGGCTCCAAAAAACAGCGATAACTCGGTCCGACCCTGCGGAACTTTGGGGAATCGATGGGAGTGCGTGCCGCGAATACGATGATGTTTTCACCCTGTGGGAAACTCTTTTTTACGCGCATTAACCCCTTCGCTTCTCAACCAGTTGCAAGAAGAGGTCGTGAGTCGGAGTACAGCTGAACTCATCGGCTAATGTCTGAGGAGTTGTTGCAAAAAGTCAGAAGTGATGTTGGGGGTCTACTTTTCGTGATGGTGATGATATTTTGCGGTTCTTCATGAGGAATCCTTCAGGATGCCATCATTACTACAAACACTTAAACGAGCCTTGATGGAAGAGGGAACCAATCATTAGAGCCATTTGCACTTCGTCTATGAAAAACACATTATTTAGATCCATTTCAGGGGATGTCCTAATGGATGAATGGATGACGTACATTTTAATCCCTCAATATAAAATATGAACAGAGGATCATTCTTAATTCATCTAAAAATACATAGCTTCCTACCTTCGGTAGTGAGGAAGCAATATATATTCATGAATTTCTTGTGCTAAGCAGGTGCATTTAGATAGGTGACGCAATACTATTCTACAGCATAATTTATGTGATGGTCTCGAAATTAAGCAGCTATCCAAAATCCAAGATCAACGGTGGTGAAATAGGATTAAGGCTGCAGTTGAGACCTTGATAAACTGACGTCAAGGTTATAGTTCGAAACGTATAAAACCAAGGTCAAGACTGCATTCTGAACCTTATCGAATCACGGCCGAGCCTGTGTATGGAACCTTAATAAGCCAAGGTCGACCCCAGAAATGGAACTTATAGGTAAATATACAAACCAAAACAAACCAGAGCAAGCAGCAGTCTGAATCATGTTAAGCCGAAGATAGATATTGGAATCTTTTATCAAACCTCGAGGCTTAAATTCCACAACATACTCGTACATAAGAGTTTTTGATCATGCCTGCTACGTAAAGATATGAAGTGAAGATGTCATAAAAAAAAGACGAAGATGTCAGTGAGTAAAAGGCCAGCCAATTTCGGGTAGCGTCGGGGCCGGTCGGACTGATCTAGTATACCTACGTACGAACAGAAGTTTCGTACAAAACTAAGTGTAACGAAGAAATGAATGTTTTCAACATCATGGGTAATTACAGCTAGGTATCTGTAGCTAGTGTAATACGAGACGGGAGTCACGCGGGACGTATGGACCAAAACAGCACTGTCCCAGGAAAACGATTCAATACGAACACTATTTTTGGCACTCACTTAATTTTCATTGCTCGATGTTTGTATGGAACAAAACAGCACTGTCCCAGGAAAACGAGTCAATACGGACAATCTTTTTGGTACTCACTTAGTTTTTATTGCTCGATGTTTGTATGGACCAAAACAGCACTGTTCCAGGAAAACGAGTCAATACGGACACTCTTTTTGGCACTCACTTAATTTTCATTGCTCGATGTTTGTATGGAACAAGACAGCACTGTCCCAGGAAAACGAGTTAATATGGACACTCTTTTTGGCACTCACTTGATTTTTATTGCTCGATGTTTGTAGGATATAATATCTTAGCTACTTAACTTGCTTGGGAGTTTCTGAATTGTTTGATACATATATTATAAATGTCCGAGCAGGACTACGTCATCGTAGCGGTGCCTCTAATTTGATACGGAAGATTGAAAAAAATATTTTTCAAACCGACGCGGGCGGAAGCGGGTGCTGAGTCTGTAGTTGTGATGGATAGATCCGGAGTCATCTTGGCTTCAAGTCTGGACGCCGTTTGCCACTATATTTATCAAAGGAGGTTGAAGGGCTTCAGGAAATCTCCTTTTGATCTGATAGTCAGATGAGGTGCTGTCTCATAATTAGAAACGCTAATACCGTTTTGAGGACGAACATGAATCACGATGTCGGCTTTAAAACTGTTAATGCGAAGAAAAATTTGAATGAATCTCCGTCAATTTTGATCTCTCACGAAATAGAAGGACGCCGCTGTGGTTATTACACAACGGTTCATTATTTTTCTATGTACCAATTTGGTAATACTAAAGGAAAGTTGTAGGTACCTATGGACTTTCAGCATCCAAGGGAAGACTCAAAATAATATGACACCCAATTCGATGGAGAAGTAAAATTTGATATCATGGGATTTGATTTTCGATTCATTATCTTCTTGTCGTTAATTTTCTCGTACATTCCTTATGAGATGTTGTACCTCTGTTGAGCTGTGGATATTCTCATTGGTTCACTCTCAGGTTTCTTCTTACATCTATTGAAAGTTTTCCATCATTTTCATTCCTTAGTTTCCCATAACGTAACAGCTGTTTAGACGAGAAGATAAATTATGCCTATTTTGAGGTAGGGTCATTGGGAGGGAGCTTTCCAACGACTAGTGAACAACGATATTTGTGGGATGAAAACCATTGGAGTTACCTATAGAGACCAGACAAGCAGTAACCAGGTCACGATTGAGTAATGTTGCCAAGTTTCAGCTGATCTGGACCATTTCTTTAGAGGTATGTGTAGGCAAAGGGGCTAACAATAA
This sequence comes from Lygus lineolaris, assembly GCA_030264115.1. Taxonomy (NCBI): domain Eukaryota; kingdom Metazoa; phylum Arthropoda; class Insecta; order Hemiptera; family Miridae; genus Lygus; species Lygus lineolaris. Next base: position 12,934,203 of record JAEMON010000011.1, read on the forward strand.
CCATTGTGTCTCTAAATTGTCATTAAGCTGATGAACTATTCTCCTGTCTTTGAGAACTGATGAGAAAGGGGAGGCGTTATCGGCCGAAGTCTAAAGGGCATAATAGGGTGTAATGTCCCTCGTCAATTGTCACGAAAGCGTCGCCCTGCGGGGGTATACCTTCTCTGTGATGATGGAAGGTGGGGGATACCTTCTCAGGAGTTGGTATACCTTCTCGCTGACATAAAGCAAACCTAATGTGACAGCGGAGGCCTCGACGTGAGGAGTCCCGCGGACGTGGGAGATGATGAATGGCCTCATGTCCTGGCATTCCCTACCGCAGGCGGGAAGTCCGCTCCTCGGGCGGCAGTTGGAGGGGACCTTCTGGGGTCTTGTCCACAGGGAAGACTTCCAGTGATAAATGGACCGACGTGGGTTTCACTTAGTGTTCGCACTTGTCATAGTTAGTGACCACTCGCCACAACAACTCGGAATCGTTACCTACCACTTGCTACACCATGAAAAAGGAATAGTCCTAGAGTGTAACATGTTGTCTTCTACATGAAATATCTTAAAAGAACTGCGCACGAAACCTAAAAATCAATCACATGTGCTTTTTCTATTCGTGCACGTCCTTGTGGGAAGATTAATGATCGCCATACCTGGACTCTAAAACTAATCACTTACAGTGAATAAATACGAATATCAGGCACTAAGAATTTCCCTACTCTATCGTCAGCATGTATTGAACACGGAACTTGTATTAAAACAAAATATAACACATCATCTGTAATTACACCAGTGTGAACTCGGTGTATAATTTACGTATGTATTCAGAGTCAAAGAACAATTCCCTGTGTCTTTGAATTTCCGATCTGATCCTTCAAATCCAAGAATCGACTGCACAAACATTAATTCACGTTCTGCTCTACAAGTACGGAAACACGGATTCACCCCAGATCTGCTTGGAAAAGTAAAATTTATGTAAATGAGAATATTCATAAGGGATGCAGATGAATTTATAAGATGAGGAAGATGCAAGGGAGGAAACTGAGAGCTTTGGCAAGCATTTCCATTTTCACTAGAGGATTCCATTTGAATCTGGGTCGAAGTGCTGACGAATAATTCATTGAGAGGTCTGCTCGGCTTCCTTGCAACGCTCCGGCGTACCTGCCTCCATCCGCGCTCATCTGGCCTGCAAACCCTTTCTGTTTGGGGGAACATGAAAGATATCCTATTCCAGCTGTATAATCGAGAGTTTTCTAGTTTACATCAAGCAGTTACAGAGTATTCTAGAGTCAGTAAAACGTTAACGCATACTGCACAATAATTGTGGAACAGTTACAAGACTAGGTATGTTATATCTGCTATGCATAACGTGGTATCGTTGAAATTGAAAATAATCTTGATGTTTCTATAAACCCATTTAGTACGGGAGAACCATTGCCTGAATATGGCATGCTTACATGTCTTGAAAGTCGTCCACACGTGAATCTTACAACGACCAACCCTAATGGACCCAAGGATCCAAATTTTCGCCAAAATTATAATTTTTTAATCTGTTTTAGCCCAAAATGCTTCGAAACAAAGGATGTTAAAAAAATTTGTGTTCAAAAAGTGCAAATTCGTAAATGGTTTATTAGACTTTGGGCTCTTATGGTATTGGAAGATACACGACTTAGGTTACAAACTTTTTATTAAAACTTCATCATAATTATTACAAAGTGAGGTATACATCATAAGATGAATTACATCTTTTTAGATTTCAACTTTAGACAAGTATTTGTTGTTCAAGTTTTTAAGGCAAAAAAATTACATTGACTTAGAAGAATCGTCTTTACAGGATACACATCCTACTTTTGTTTGGAATGTACTTATTCACGAATATAGGCTAGGAAACACAGCCTCAACATATCTTATTTTACTTTAGGTAAAATAAGATATGTTGAGAAATAAGATAAAATAAGATAAGTTGTTTACTTTAGGTAACTAACAGGTTACCTACTTATGTTGGTAACTTTGGTAAATAATGAAAAGTGTCAAATAGCACAATTTATGAGAGCGAAACAAGAAGCTTGGAAATCAAACATTGAACCATGTGGGAAACTGTTATCAGTGATCAATAAGAGATCAAATAGGTGAGAGAAAAATGTGAGATCAAATAAAAATCTACATCTAAAATTGGGAACTAAGTATGCTTATAATCATGAAATATTTCATGGATATAAGCACTTCTGTGGAATTATGAGATGGATTCGTGAAATATTTTGAAATAATCCCGGCCGGGCACAAAACACAGGCGAATGCCACACTTTTTGCAGCAAACTTTGGTGATGTTTGTGTGGCATTGTCTGCAATTGGCTATGTTTCATAGAGTTCGTTGATTCTACGCTCCAATTCGATATCATCCACAGCTTCCTCCTCACTTTCGTCCTCATCCGACGGCATATTGCGTCTAGGGACAAGATATTAAATGTGTACCCCTCTGCTCTTGAAATTGTTCTGTAATACCAAAAATATGGAGTTGTAAAAAACGGTTGTTGCTGCTGTTTTAAAATCGTTAAAGACAATGAGTATTAAAATACACTTTGGGTTGTTTAGGGTTGAATTAATATGAAGAATTATGATACAACAAGTAGCTAAGTAGTTATCAGTAGACGTTACATTCAAAACCTGATGCGTGCTCGTGCTCATGCTGAACATGATGTTATAACAATCGGGCATTGAGTCGATATCGATTAGGCTTCAAAATTAGACTCAGGATGTTATTTCTCAAGGTAGAAAGTAAAATAAAAGTAAAAGTTATTCAGATTGCCAGTACTGTTACAACAAACTGTTACGTCCGTATGAGGGACAACTTATGGGCAAAGTGAATTGGCCACTGATAGCTGTAGTTGATTGTGACAAAACACACCGTGTGAGTAGTTATTAGTTGATCAATGGGTAATTTACAATTATTTACTAATCATCACAATAATCTTGCTACTTATAGAGGTATAAGTATATTTTTGTGTCCTTCAAAATGTTATTGGCCCTGTTCTTCAAAATAGCGCATTCTTATCAATGATGGTCCATCACCTATTATTTACTCATGAGCTGCCCAACTTCCTTGTTAACGCCGCCATTCTTAAATTTTTCCGTCTCAGTTATCAATTAAATGTATCTTCATGTGTTGATATAGCCATGAAGATGTCGAGTCAATTGAAATGAAACTCGGGAAACTCATCCTTTCGTTCTCAGGAGTAATGTAGGTAATGCATGATAACTTGCCAAATTAGATTGAATTATTGATTCATCTTGAGACTTGAGACCTACGAAGTCGTGAACTCATGAAATGGGCATCCCCCCGTGCGTATAAATGCATCTCGTGTCTGTACTGAAGGAGATCCCGTTTTCAAACTATTAAGATACATAAATGAATAATAAATTAACGCCTATCATTTCTAGACTAAATAATAACACGTCGGGTGGAGACGGGTAACGCCTGGAGAGTGTCACTAAACTCTCTCATTAAAATGTATAAGTCGAGGGTACCGTCACCTAACGACTTCCACGAAAAAACTCACCAGAGGGAGGCGCCAGGTCCGTGAGATGAAGATGAGCCCGATATAATGACAGGGCGGGAGTGCAACGGAGGTTGAATAGCTAAATAGCAGGTCAGATTCAGGAAGCACCGCAAGATCTGTGTTGCTACAAATGATTCAGATTCGGAATTACCATTTAGAGGTAACAAGGAAACCGAGGCATAGGCAGTCGCTGAAGATTGACGGTCTCTAAGCAATGTCAGTAGCTGCGCAATAATGGTCTCTAGGGAATGATTGTCACTGAGGGGAGACTGGGGTATTTCGTGGCCTATAAGCTGGACTGGGAGATTTGAGGTTCAGGAAGGCACTACATGACCTATGCTGCTAGCAATGATTCAGACACAGTTTGGAATGACCATTCAGTAGTCACAGGGAAACCGAGGCAAATGCAATTACTGAGGATTGACCGTCTCAAGCAATGACATACTGTGCAATGATGGTCTTTACGGAATGAAGGACACTGAGCTCTGACAGTGGGCAAAATTGGGGGAGGGGTGACTGGGCATTTCGCGGCCTCTAAGCTGGTACAGGGAGATGTGAGGTTCAGGAAGGCACAACAACATTTGTGGTGCTAGAAATGATTCAGATGCAGTTGGAAATAGCATCCAGTACTGACAGGGAAACCGAGGCAATGACAGTCAAAAATGAAGGTACCAACTAGCTGTTCAATGACATTGCCTGCGCGATGACGGTCTCTAGAGAATGAATGTCACTGGGCATTGACGAGAAGTTGAAAATGGCAGTAACTAGGGGTTTTCATGGCCTCTAAGCAATAGTATGTCAGGTTCAGGAAGGCACCTTAAGGTCTGCGCTGCTAGAAATGATTCAGACATTGTTGGAATGATATGTTTCATTTGGGGTTAGATGAGTAGACGAATAGTTATGGGATATTCAGGTTTAATACATGAATCGCTGATCCGAGACGTATGGGTTTCGATGTCGATCCTTTAATGCCCCTTCTTAATCATCCAGCTTCCTTATATAAACCTACATTCTCTAAAGACGGAGATGTTTCATACTGGGAATGCTGGATCCTCCTCTTAGTTATGCCTCTCTAGAATGCGTGGGAGACGCTTCGTCGGGCAAGGGGAAACACTATTATAGTAGGTATGCGTTTATAAAGTAGTTACATTTAGTTGTTACAGAGTAACCATGGCAAAGGCAGTTACTGAGCACTGATGGTCTCGAAGCAATGATGGTAACTGGGCAATGACAGTGACTGTGGTCTCTAGGAAATGAGGGTCAACAACAATGACAGCCATTGGGCACTTCATGGCCTCTAAGCGACGAGTGTAACTTGGCTGAGACGGTCTTTGGGCGATGATAGTCACTTGGCATTTACAGTATCTTGGTATTGACAGTCGGAAACAACTGTAACTGAGCAATGACAGGTTTTTTGGTCTAACGGCATTGATGATCGCCGGCATTGGTGGTCTCCAGGCGATGAAGGTCATTCGGCAAAGAGTGACACTGGGCATTGACAGAATTCTTTTTAAGTAATTATTACGGTCACTGAGCATTGACAGTCTCGAAGTGAAGACTAATTACGGTCACTGGACGTAATGGAGTAACACTATTTATTCTAATGGGTCTATACGTCCCATTTAATGTCCAATTGTCCCACGAAAGAGTTGAGAGTAATAAACACGCTTTTCGAACCCTCTGCAACATCTATGAGTTCAGAAAATAATAAACCGTTGTGTTGCTGTAACGCTTTCCCCTCATATTAAATAAAAAACAAATTTGAATTGTATTTATATTTTTTATTTAATTTTTATAAATTGATTTGTTTTGCTGATTCTCCATTAGCCTTGTCAAATTGTAGTGTGCCTAGCTAAATTAGTCCAAATTACAACTTTCCATTCAAGCAGGCCTGAGAGCTTGAGTAGTTTCGCTGTATAGAATAACGGGTATGATTATATCAAATAAGAGATAGTCCGCACTTTAACCTTCCCTAATAATTTCAACCCCACTTGTACTTTTAATACAGAATCAATCAATTCCAATAACAGTTTTGACAAACTTGAAATCAGATCTCTAACTGGAATAGACTTTGTTCCAAGAAATGCTTTTGACCCGCCGTAAAATATCCAAGTAAACTCGAAAGAAACATAAACATCGGTTTGAAAGCATAAGCAGGAGGCGGAAGGAGCATATTTTTCGATTGTGCCAAATTGGCAAACTTTTAATTGGAAGGGACAAGGGTGAAACACTTTACACAGAAGCCGGAGAAATAATTAGATACTTAAATGAAAGGGGAAAAAATTGTTTCTCCTCCAACTGAACTGCGATTCTCGAAAAGTTCTTTCGAGTAGGAAATTCTATTGGAAGTTGGCCAATTATATTTTGTCACTTCTCGCTGGTTTCCGAGTAAATGGGAGTCGATTGAACGAGTTTGGAAAGATTGTTTTGCAGCGGAAATTGCGAGCTTTCATCTACATTGCAATCTGTTCAGTAACACTGTATTTTTAGTTTGTGCCGCTTTGCATTACGTACTAATTTGGACATCTGGTGTTGAGTAATCCATGGATTAAATGGCTCGGCCCTGCTTTCGAGTATTAATTCCAACTAGGTACTAAGGTATCTACAATATAAGTCATCTGTCAAGTAGTAGGTGTGGCACATAGCTTGACATTTTGATGGATATTTGGTGTCACTATGGTGCCAAGAAATAAAGTTATATACTATGGCGCCCGGAATGTTAGGTAATTAATTTTTGGTCTTGTCTCAATTTTTCCCGTTTCGGGTGGTTTTGCGGATCAAAACATTATTTATCCACGTAGAGTCCGAATGTACAATAAAGAAGATTCCAGTCATGCAGCATGGTTAATGAGCGAATTTTCAAAGAATCATTTTAACTATTTTTGAACAACGAAAGGTTTCAATATTTTGTGGCTTATTCTTCTGGAAAATTCCGCAATGATTCAGAAATATACTCCATGTTTTCCAACTAAAATAACTAATTAGCTGCTAAACCATCGAAAAAATAGAAAATCGATAGTAAAATAGTAAAATGATAAATAGAAAATTCACGTTTTGACCACTTGAAGAATTGAGAATTCTAGATCGAATGAGACCATTGCCAGCTCACCAATACACTAGCCACGATTTTTGGTGATATTTGAAAGTCAATGATCACTGCCACTGTGTTGGTCTCATTCGACGCAGAATTCTCAGTTCATCAACTTTTCTTTGGCACACAAACATTCATGGAAGGTTATAATGGTCAAAAACGAGCCTTTTCTGTGGGTGTTCATGGTTTTGCAGGTAGTTAGCTATTTTAGGCTTATGAGCAAGTTGTTATATTTGGAGTCTGCACAAAATGTCTTAACAATTTAGAGCGCAGCTTAGTTTTTTGTCGGTTCGGCCCCACTGACGACCAGTTAGGTATCGTTGAACATTGATTTTATTATGTTGTTTCTTTTCATACCTATAAACGGTATAGGTAGTAAAAAATTTAATCATTTTAGCAGCTTGTTGGAAATAAGTTTTCAATTCGTCATGTAAAAGGACGACCCCCGTAATGCACGCGTTCCTAGATAACGTTTCTAATGTTTCATGAAATCCCGATTTTCAAACTTCTCCGCATTAAAGAAGGCATATTATTATCTCCGATTCGAAGCTATTTGCGCGTATTTCTCATGAACTTTTAAGAAAAAAGTTCACAAACCATGAAAATAATTGCCCATTCACGAAAGCAAAAGGTATAGAATTTCCTTTTTACGTGAGAGGGATGGCTAGGAGGTTGTGAAGGATCCAAGGGTGGGGGCAAAGAGGTTTTTCGGGAGTTGGTTTAAAGTAGGGCATTACCATTCGGATCGATTTCATTTAATCTGATTACATTAACCGGCGCCGTTTTCTCCCCTTCGGATTTCTGAGGAGGAATCAGATCGTGAGGATCCGTTTACCGCAAAGCCCTTTGCACGCGAACGTTTACGCAACTGAAATACCGACGTCGAAGTAGTAACGACAATTATAGATAGGATTGTTGTTAAGGTAGGATTGTTGTTAAGGAGAGGTGTCGAACAGTTTTTCAAACTTTTCTCAGCCAATAGTTTACCAATTTTGTTCGTAATTTTCCATTTTGGTTTATTATTTTCAATAATGAACCTTTGGAATCGAGCACGAAAAAAAATTTTTAAGCCCCCCTCAAACTTTGAGGTATTACCTTTCAAGATACGAAGAATCCAAAAATCGAAAAAAAAAAAAAAAATCCGTCCGTCCGCCGTACGCCGTACGAGGCACTTTCCTTAGTTATCTACCATGGACCAAAATTGGTGAAATTTGATATACCGGGCCCATTCGGGGTCTAGTTGTGCCGCGAAGCTTTTCGTTACCGCCAGTCTTCTCTAAGGGTTAGAAAATAGGGGATGAAATTTTCAAAACGCCCTAGCTCGAAAATTCCAAATAGGGATTTATATTTTTTCCATCGATTTAAACTAGAACATAATTTTTTGCGTCGAATGAGACCTTGCGGAGCGTTTTAGGACCAACCGTTCGCTCTGGTTTCGTTTTATCGGAATTTACGGGGAACCGAAGGTAGACATTGAAGTAAAACGATCGAACGACTTTCGTATCGCGTTACGTACCTCCTCTCCGCGGATAATTTAACCACGATAATAAGTTGACCACGATAATTATCGGGATGTCTCCGATAACAGCGTGCAAACATCCGTGTGAGTTTCACGGTAAAACTTTTCAGTTAAAAAAAAAAAGAAAAAAACCCGCGCAAGCTCGTCCCTCGCCGAGGGGTAACTCGACACCCCCTCTTTTCCTCTGGAGTGAACCACCAGCGTGCCTTGGGTACCATGAGGGTATCGGTACCTTGGCAGGCCGTCCCTCGTGACAAGGTTGAGGTCGACCTGAAGTCGCGAAGCCTTTCCAATGCGTCTATTCAATGCATCGGATCCTGAAGCCTCCCAAGTCTCGAGCGTCTGTGGAGTCCTGGATTTTTTTCTGTCTCCCGTCCTTCTCTCAATAGGTCTGTTCCAATAGCGGTGTTGCAGGTGCAATTCGAATATTTTCGCTGAGTAGAACCATCTGCGCACACTCTTATCAACATCAACAAAATATGCTAAAATGTGAACCTACCCAATATTAAAAGATATGCAAATTCGAAATTGAAACTTTTAGCTCAAGTCAGTTGGAAACGCTTTAGAACGTCTACATTGATTTTGCATTTCCCAGTTAAATACAGTTTTTCCCCATCAAATTTTTAATTTTTTCCAACCAAATATAGTTTCTTCCCAATCAAATTCAAGCCTTTATAATAGGACCTACCGTGAATTTGATTGGGAAAAAAGTAAAGTTGGTTGGGAAAAAAACTAAATTTGACTGAGAAATTCTATATATTATTATAGTACCTACCTATTGAACACTAGGTGCATCATGCAAGACTAAATTACCGGAAATTTGTTTTTTGGTTGAAACGTTGGAACTTTAAAATTCCCAACGAACTTCGAGTTTGAGGTCACTTGGCTTTGTTCGTGATAGGTAGGTTTTCCTTCTGTACACACAACAGATTGAAAAACTCCGAATCAGATCCAAACTCGATTTTTGTTTTCCTTCAAGTTAGCATAGCGGCGTACAGCAAATTTTCTTTTTTTTTGTCTAAAGTTTTCTCCCAAACATCGTTTTTGAGAGGTCGTTGAATTGTTTTGCGGGAATTAGTTCGCTCACCGGAAATCTCTGGAAACTGAAAAACACGGACCTGAGCGGCTTCACTCCTCATTCATATTCATGGACTTTGACCGCCGACCTCAGTTTTTCAATCTTTTCGTACTAAATTCAATACAATATTCATTTCTATCTGAGAGCTCTTCTCGCTAAACCTTCTATTCTTTTGATAGTGTAAAACTAGTAGGGCTACAGACCGAGCCCTCACGTTAAATAAGAAGGTGAGGGAGTTGTATATAATTTATGTCATAGTATGAATATGTGAATATCAGGTCCATCAGTGCCCCCTTGTTCCTCAGTCCTAGGGGGGCCCCAGCCTCCTCGGTTTAGTAAAATAAAACAATAATCAAAATTGGAAAACAATTAAAATGAATATAAATTAACGTAGGTGTACCTATCTAGTGCGTCAGGGATTGTTGGGCCCGTCTAAATGAACACTTTTTACTAACCCCCCCTCCCCACCCATCAAAAAATGGGGGCCCCGACTGGCCTTAGGGGTGTCTTATTTTCCACTGGGAACAAACCTAGTGGTAGGTGCCAACCCCAGTGGCCAGGGGGAGCCTTCGCCTCTCACTGAGGCACCACCACCCTCGGACCTGAGGGGCCCTCTATCTTCATGGGGAGGCTAAACCAGAGAACTGGTAATCAAGTGGGCACCACGAGCCACTGGTGGCTTCAATAGAGCCGAAGAACATAGAAGAAAGGTCTCCCATATGATTTTCCATTCGGTATCACTATACTATTATACTACGATATTACTATTAATTATTGAAGTGTTAGTGAATTCTATCATTGGTCGTTTTTTAACTTAAAAAAAAAACGGAAAAGGTACCTATCGAATTACGTTAAACAAATTAGGCACTCACTAATACTATACAAGGGAGATGTAACCACAGCTGTCAGACAGTATCATTGGCAGTTCATATAATCTTGACTCAACGATTACAATGCACGCCACATCACTCTATAAGTTACAAGGATGTTATAAAACCTAATCATTTTTGCTTGCAGCACTTTTTTTGTCGGTACGTCTTTGTCCTGTTGTGTTCAATGCCCCAGCCAGCCTACTGAATGTGCCGTAGATATAAATGATTAAAATGCGCCAATGAATAAAAAGTGTTCTCGTTTTAAAATAAAAAGAACAAATCGATTACCTATTTCGTATCTCCGAGTATCGTTTAAATTTATTCCCATCGTTTAAACTCAACTATAATATTAAGCGGTTTAATGGAGATGTAATAAAAATAAACGGAACTGCCATTCACTTGGTTTATTTTCACATTTAAAAACGAGAATCACCTCCGCTTATTGCCAGAAATTACCGTTCAGACGTAATAATTTGCCCAAGCCTCTAATTGGAGCTCCAGTGAAAGTTCGAGTTCATCTTGAAGGATAAAACGAAATATCAACAGTAAATCATTGCTCGACTTTAATTTGCCCGCGTTGTTGAGCGAGGTTATTAAAGGAATCGCAATTAAGTTGGCCCTATTTTCTTATGTGGTGCTAATTGGCGTCTTGACATTCACTTCTGGTGCTGGAGGAGTTACGGTCGGCGTAGAACACGATCTGATGAGAGAACAGTCGAGTAAATTTCGTTGGAAAG
>JAEMON010000011.1:12952726-12966054 GCA_030264115.1 Lygus lineolaris
AAATCGGTTGAGAATTAATGCCCTGAGGAGCGGAAATAGGATTTAGAAAAAAAAAGAATGTTTGTTTACCCTCCCTCTCTTACCCGCTCTAAATCCTAGAGAGGGAAGCCCTAAAAAGCAGAGATAGAAGAGAGCCAAATGACGAACACACAAACATAGTCAGTGCACACTGCATACACAAGTTTGAATTACGCAAGAGCTGTTGGTCAAATTTGGCTTGCATATCGACGGAAGTTGGAAGATATCCATATTATAGCCTATCTACTTCTAATATCAATCTCCTGAATTAATCGCAGTCCTTTAAGTTAATTTGTTACTGGAAACAGTATAGCGCTTGTTCCTATTCTCTTCTTCGTATGAGACGGTATAAAAGGTTTAGGATAATTATAATAATAAATTATTAAGTTCATCTTTCAGCTTTCATCTTATTCTCCATCAGATGCCTCCAGATATGTAGGTACCCACATATTAAATTTCCAAAATAGCAAAACACGGCATTTTTTCAATCGATGTGCGTCTGGTTCAGTGTCGTGGGTGGTTGTTTGTAGGGGTAATTCTAGGGAGAACCTTCCTGTCCCATCAATCATAGAGCAATGACTTTTCCGGGAATGAAACGCGTGACGGAGTGTAATTAGTCAACAACACGTTTCTCCCAGACTTCAGGAAAAGGGGGATTTTAAGGTTCCTCATTACGGAATGAAATACCTGACACAGACAGCGTTTGAACGAGTATACCCCTTTGACAGCCAACTTGTCAACTGCACCAACCCATACCAATGAGTTCTCCCCGAAAACCGACAACCTAGGGGAATACTGAAAAATCACATTTACCTACAGAAGTTTCATTTTTGTTCCTGTGGATCTCGTGATGACATTATCCTTAGTATTTAAAGGGCTGGAATGGCTGTAGCCACCCTCGAAATTTGAGTAGGTAAAACCCGACCAAAAGCTCTTCGGGTAACGATGTTCGGATTTACTCATTTGGTTAATTTTAATGGGAAATTCGACTATTGTCGACCTCTAATAAGACAATTCTCAGATATTTTGTCGTTCAGCAGATCCATTTGGCAGGTGAATAAATAATGCAATGCTTCTGACCTGTGTTTCCCCTTCTCCCCTACTTCCGATCAACAGAGGTCCTACTATTTTGGATTCCCTATCGAAGACCTTGTTTCTAACTTGAGGAGGTTTAGATCTCACAGAGGACACCTCAAGAAATTGAGAAATCCTTGTGACTTATTGGTTTTTTGGATCCAACCTGAATGAAATCCGACAACGGGGACAAGGACAAGGAGTTCGACACCTTTTGAACTGAAGATATTATGAAGACCAAAACTTGACTGCCTAACAATATGACAGCAGACAAAATTATTTTATCAAGCATTGTTATTTGTTGTAATAATATGATAAAAGAATGTATTGTGTATTGTAATATTATTCCTAGATAAATTTTAATGAAATCAAAATGTTGGTAAATTAGGTACATTAAGAAGGAATAGTTAATTTAGGTAGATAGGTATGCATAAATTCAACTGAATCTTGAAACGAATAAATTAGAAACGATATCATCAAAAAAACATTGAAAAAAAAACCAACATACTGTTTTTTGTTCAATTAGGGATTTAAACTAAGTATTTATTCCGAAACGCCATCGCGAGGGTTGAAAGAAAACTGACGCGCAAATGTGGACAGGACTCGCTTGCCTCTCGGGCATGCATCAGAGGCATGCCCCATGCGACAAGTTGAAAGACGTAAGTTCAAAGACGCAAGTTGACAGTTGAAAGGCGAAAGCGCACAAGTTTGGTCATACCTTTGGTGTGGAAGCAGCTCCCCTTTCTCTCCTTGAACGTTCGTCACCCCTGAGGCGACCCCCACTCACTCTTTCGATTGATACGATTGATTTACCCTTCACCTGTTGTGGATTTACTTTATGCACCATTATTTATTACATAATTGTGTTCTCTTGTACAATTTGATGCATTAGCTTCATGAAAATACAAGTTTCCGTCGACTCTATTTTCGAAATTTTGTGTGATTCGGTTATAGTAATTCAACGGGGTAGTGTTTGCTATACTATTTCCTCGGGGTCAGCCAAAGGATGACCGCAAATCTTAATTTACATACCAGCAAATTAAGCACTAGAATCAATCTTTCAATGTTCCCGTTCAATGCTGGATCTCAGGGGTGAATCATTAGGTAACCCTTGAAGATTTCATTTTCGTCTTCGGGTGAGGTAAGGAAAGGAAGGAAAAAAGAAAGTGAGAAATGGTATTCTCTTCCGTGAGTGGCACATTGATAATTTTCCATTGTACAATGTCTTATACTGATTAACAGGGTGCTTGATTAGAGGCTGCGAAGTTTTTGTGGAACATACAACCTAGAAATCTGAGCTGTATTTGGAATACCTACTATCCTCATATCCACGTGAAATATTATTATCCTTGTAAAGTTCTTACTCTATTAATTATTCATTTAAATGTCTCTCTCCTCTTATTTTAAAAGAATCAGTGTTCCATACACAAGAGATACAGTGAAATTCCTCTGGTAGAAAGTCGTGCCAATAGTTAGTTCCCCTGGTATGCTTACTTATTTCGATTGAATTTCGGGGGAACCCTTCGCAGCATTCGTTTTGAATGATTCGAGTCTAAGAACAAAGTAGAGGGTGATTTATACGTTGTATCGTCTCAACTAGGTAAGGTACTATGAATTTATAATAACAACCTAAACTGATAACATCTTCGTGCTCACAAAAACTATTAGTTTCTTTAGAACACTCCCTGGGGCCTGCGAGCTCTGACCACAGCCCTTCGAAGGGCTACTGCACACCCTTCGGACCGCTCCCAGAAGGGCACCAAGAGGTAATGAGGGAGGCCATAAACATGTCTTAGTTTTGCCTCCACCCTTGAAACGGTAATGGGCACCGTTGAAGTCTCTTATGGACCAGCATGTAACGAGATTCCCCTTTAACAACCGTATCATGGCAAAGTCCTTCTGGTCAGGTAGTGCATGTAAATCATCCAGTTATGGTGCACTGAGTAAAAAGGAGCGCAGTACAGATCCAAGAAACGTATATTTTTGTAGATTCGTGGTGGGGTTGAGAATGAGTTGGATATTTTACTGCGAGAATATTTTTACAGGAGATTTGACCATTTGACCGAATAACTATTATCTTCAATCATATTACGATTGTGCTTCCAAATTTATTGGCGTCTATTAGAATGAGAAACGGGAATAACAGACAAGGTCAATGAGACAGGCATTACTGGGACATGATGGGGCCTCTTCCGCTTGCCTTGAGTTGTCCCCCTTGCTGAATAGGACTGAAGAATGACACGGACTGGGTTGTGCACATTTTCCAAATCACAAGCTGTTGGTATCTTCTCCTCTTCAAACTTAGTTCTAAACCATGGTTCAAGTTGGTTAAAATGAACAAAGTCAAGACTACCATATAGGTGAGAGATCGAACTTATACATGTAAGTGTTGATTGGTTATGTATACCAAGATTTATGTCACATTGATGAATTGAAAAAGTAAATAAACCAGAGGGAACATAGTTATCAAAGAAGCTAGCTAGCAATAATTATCTTTTCCCTGGTGAAGAATTAGGCATAAAAGAGTGTTGGTTATTGCTTAAAAATCACCCACTGCTTAGAAATGCATGAATAATTAGAATTAGGTAAGTCCGACGGTACCGCTATGTTTGCAGGTCGAAGAATGCACCGTGAAACAGTGACCACAAAAAGCTCTTGAGGCAACCGAACCAGTTTTGTATCCTTTGAATGGAATTTCAACCTCCCACACCGGAGTTATTCTATTATTTCGAGTTCATTCCTCCGTTCAGTTCATTGGAAAATGCTTTAAATGTTTTCCTCTCCAGCTATTTTGCACAGTATCGTCCTAAATCCCCCTCTGTTCCTCCTTGAACTGCTTTGACGATGTTAATGCGCGCTTGTATTGGTCGGAAAATATCTCTCATATGAACCACCAGCCTCGGGGGTGCAGTTATCGAAATTTTCCATCGCTGCATGGATGAACTGGGGAAACTCACCTGTATCATGAAACATTCCCACCGGTTTTTCCTCCAGGTTTCACCCCTCTGTGTAGCGATATAAAATACCTTGCTTTATGTGCCTCGTCCCCCTGCGTAGGGTGCTGGGTGGAGCGTCGGGGCATAGAGCTATGGAAGGCTCAGCTGGGAATTTCTGGAGGTTTATTTATTATTGGAACGGCACGGCTGGGCGAAGAGAGCAGTAGGTGAGGACATCGAAAGAAAGTAACACGATTGTAATAGAATCCTACCAACTCCTGGGAGCCGCCCTTCGGCCAAGGGATTTTTTTGTACTCATCCCTTCTTGATGGGGGTGGCCAAGAAATGTGTTTCTATCACCTTACTCCCTTGAAATCAATACCTTCTGATATAAATGGTAGGTAGGTATAACACTTTTTGTGCTCCCCACCTTTCCATCATTGTTCCGAATCCGAAGTGTCGAGTAGTTTTCTCTTATAACAATGATACTATAAATTATTGGGTAATTTAATAATTTTACTAAAAGCTTGACAATTATCGAAAATCGTCACAATTCAAAAGGATTAAATCCTTATGTAGGTAAGTATTTGGCATTGTGTTTACCTGTTCAATAAGTTTTTGGCAGGCTATGAACTTTTTTTTTTAGAACTGTGGTGGTGACAGTTTTCCATTCTTCACGAAGGTAGAAAGCTAAGTATTCGTGCGAGAAGTAATACGACTTTGTCCCCCAAAATTCCCACTTGTTTTATGTGCTTCAAAGCGTTCTGAACAATCACTGAGTGAAATATTGTAGCGGATAAAAACTTTATGGCGGTTTCACAAGGTTTTACATGGATGAAGAACCTCCTGACCTAGCTGATCCTACCTTTCATTATTAATGTTTCAACAGCTGGAATCCATGTAGCCCGTGTAAGATTGTGTAAACATCATTAGAGAGAGAAATTATCAAGTGAGAAACATTGAGCATGGATTCGATCAAGAGAACGACTCTCGATCTATTTCTTCATAAAGGAAGCATAATATATATAGTGAGCCCGTGGGGTTCCCTGCACAGCGACGTTTCCTCTAAACATCTTGCCAACATCTTCTAGCTACTAAAATGGCCGGAATAGGATACAATTTTATTTTTAGAGTTTTTCTGGACAAAAGTCCAAGTAAAAGTTTTACATAGACAAAATTATCCGAATTGGTACCTTACTTGGTTGAGTTGTATCGGCATTCAGAAGTGATTAAGGATAAATATAACATTTTGATTATTATCTATAAACTTGAACTTGTGTCCAGCCATACTTTCCTTTCCTATAATTTTCGTAGCCTGTATAAGTCGGCAAGTTGATCCAACAAAAGGTCGCTGTATCGTTTTGTGCTGGCTCCAAAAGAGCCCAGACCTTTCCTAAGTTCGTTTACCCATCAGTTCTTGACCATACCAAAGTTACCTCGCCTCCCGTCATGTATCACGTATTGATCCATCAGTAAAATGCGCCTTGCAACCACCAATTTATTATTTGTATTGAGAGTTGGCTGAAGGAATGGCGTGCAGGTAAAGTCGTGACAATGAAAGACCCAGGTGCGGCTTCGATCAGCGAGATTGGTCAATTAATACCCTGTCAACTGCCGGGTGACGAACCCAGTTAGAAACAAACCCCTATATATATTGAATGGATGCGTTAGTCCGATAAAAAGCCGACAGGGGTGCGGGGTGTCAGAGAAACGTCACAGCTATTTTTCAAGGGTTATACTTGGTGACTGCGGGAGTCACTTTTTCGAAGCTTATGCGACCTTTTGTCGCAGCCTGACTCCCATTGAATCCTTTCACCTTTTCCATGGGCCTACCTCGACCCTCAGTTTTCCGATGTCAACTCGGTTCGTGAAGCTTCTCCTGCGTCAAGTCTGATCCAGTTCCTTTCAGATTCACTTGCTTTTAGAGTCTAAAATTCAGACTAGAGTGAATATAAGTGGCAAATAATAGGTATAATGAATTATGTTCTGGTTGCTACAGAACCGGGATTAAGCCAAATAAAATAATGGACATGAATTTCGGCCTACGTTAACTATAAGCAAACGCCAGCAAAAAATCTGTGTGTGAGTTCGTTTAAATACCTATGTAACTCGTGAATACTGCTGCGACCTATAACCAAAAAGGTAAGAAAAGTCCTATTTCAAGGCTTCATTTCTATAATACAAGAGGAACTTCCTGCAGTAACACCATCAGCTTTTTTAAAGCGATGTTTGTCAAAAATAATCACGTGAGTTATCTTTTCTTAGGTAAAATTTATTATATTCAGTATCTTTCATACCTAGAAAACTACCTTAAGAGCTGTAATTCATTACTAATAGAAAAAAGTCTAAAATTGTGATGGCCGTCTATCCGGATTGGCTCCATCTTGAGATTGGTATCACCTATTAAATAAATAATCACAAACGTTGTCTTCAATTAGATAAATGATGTCCATTGCTTTCCTCTTATACATAGGAAAATACTTTGCTGTAATAATGTTGAGGTAAAATATCTTAAATGCCCCTAGTAGTATTTGGCTCCGTACCAGATTTTCATCATGATGAAGATATGAATATTACCACACTAAATACCTCTGATGGTTCTAGTATAGTTTTCCGGAGAAAGTTTACCAACGCTTGAAAAAGGAATACATTATCAACGAAAACATAATCATTTTATACTGCTAACCTTAATAGGTCTTATCATAAAAATAAATGCTGTTGTCCGACGAATAAACCAACTAAGTAGGCGACTAGAAGAAAAAATTATGAAATAATAAAAAAAAAAAATCGAGGAAGCATGAAAAACACGGGAATTCCGAAGCCCATTAGAGCAAAAACTCCTGATCCTCCGTTAAGAACTGCCTAATTGTTAACAGCCGCCGAAAATTATTTCCAAGCAACAGCGATGGATGAGAGGACTTTGAAAAGAAAAGCGCCGTGAAGGGATATTTCCCCAACAGTCCCCTTTTTTCCCCGGAGGTTTTCCCTCAACTCCTGGAAATCCGGGAGCCCCTAATTAAAAGTTGCCCGAGTCCCTCCTGCCGGAAGCTTGTTAAGGTTGACTTACAATGGAAATCCTCGATGATTTTTTTTCTCCTCGGCCACCTTTCTCTCTATCTCGAGCGACCCCATTTTTCTTCGGTGATTCATGTTTGACCGGTTGGTAGAAAGCTATTGTTAGCTGAAACGGTTAGTGCAAGAGATGATGAGTTGGATGACCTGTGTTTTTGATTCAATGACTTGATTAAAATGCACAGAAACCAATAGGAATAAATTATTGTCAATCCATGAAAATATTGGTTGACTTTATAGTTCATTCAATCAACATTAATTTACGAAATGAACCAGACAAATTTGAGGTGAAAAAAAATTGAATTTGGTGATTTGAGGTGTTTTTGGTGTCCTCCAAAATTATAATAACCTCTCTCATCTTACTTTAAGGCCCTTTCCGAGCAAATTTGGTTCCGTGGTTCCGTGCCTGCCTTTGTGTTTGTGATTGTCCGCGAATACGTGTCACATACTTTCAACCACATTTTTCAACCTATTGCAACGAAATTTTCAGGGATCGTGTCGGATATTTGTCAGTTTAAAAGTATATAACATGATCAACTTTTTGTACAAGTCATTGAATACAAGAAAGCAATGTGCAGACGCTTTTTAAAAACTAATTT
The DNA here is from genome assembly GCA_030264115.1 of Lygus lineolaris. NCBI lineage: Eukaryota > Metazoa > Arthropoda > Insecta > Hemiptera > Miridae > Lygus > Lygus lineolaris. The sequence goes on from JAEMON010000011.1 coordinate 12,960,426, forward strand.
TTGCTTAAACTGATAGGTAATTTATCAAAATCCTAAGACCCATGACCATGACCGTCCCAAGGCCAATCTATGAACCTTCTTAGGACAAAAGTAAGGTTATGGACTGGTTGGTTGGCTCCTATATGACAATTCTATCCGAAATTGAATACATTAATACCAATGTGAACACTTTCTTCTATTAACCCTTGGAGTTACCCAAGTTCACCAAAAAATTTAATTTCTCGATTTATTATTTTGCAGGTAAGTTCCGGATCCTGATATCTCTGTCGTTATACCTACCTGTATAGGTGCTCACATCATCATGGTAAGTGCCAAATTTCGAGTGATAAATTATTGATGATGTAATTATTTTCTACATCAATGCCACTCACATTTCATTCATCCATGCCTATACTTTATTAATTAGTTTTTTTTTCTTCTTTGAGATTTGAAGATTGTCTTTCAATTAACCCCAACTTGAATGGCACACCATTATAATATCGGCAATTATGTCTCATATTTGACGAAATATAAAGACCAGATATGGTTTGACAAGGTTCCAGCTGCAGACTTGACCTTGGTTTGACACTTGAACAAGGTTTGGACTGTAGTCTCGACCATAGTTTTGAAAGGGACTATTCGCAAACCCCTTTGATTCGACGAGGTTCCAACCGCTAGCTCTACATTGGTTTTACAAGATTCTAACGGCAGACTCATGTAGGCAGACACACGTAGGTTCACCCTTGAATGATGACTCTCGGGATGATTCACACTTCTTACGGAATCGCATCGGTCTCGTATCAAACGCAGCCGTTAGCAGTGCGAACGACGCCCTTGTAAATCCGCAACCATAATTTTCGCACGACTCCCCCAAGAACGGTTCACCGCAGGCTTTCTCAATTTCATTACGAATTCCACTCAGACACCAGATGTCGAGCGGTCGAGATTTGATGTTAATCTCACAACATCGGAGGAGGAACATTTGGAAGCAAAATGGTAACAAGATGCATCGCTCCAGCTTGTTTTAATGTGATGGGGTTCTAGTCTCAACAAAATGAGGGACGCCTTCGGAAAGAAAAAAAAAGTTACCTACCTGTGTCCCGTTGTTTCACAAGGTAGATCGTTAAAGGTCGAAAGCGCCAAAAAACTATAAATTAACACCGAATAGGTGATACGATAAATTTAAAAAGACCGCTACCCCAGAGAGTTTTTTTGGTCCCCGCAACGGGGTGTCTTTTCTACCCCGTCCAGAAAAAGGTGATTACGTTTCAGAGGGAAAAAATCGGGGGTGGATATGCAGACAAAAACACAGAAACGCCGTCTAGGGAGTGGAAGCTATTAATGGCTGAACATAATTTGGCAGAATGGTCTGTCATCGGGCCGACTTAGGTTTGAGGGCAACAAAGGCACTTGTACCCTCGGACTGGGCAGAGTGCGGTATATAGGCGCCTTCAAGTGCTGAAGTCTCCGGTGAACAGATGGGCGTCGTTAATGTGTTGAAATGGTTGCGTTCCAGGTAGAAATGGGCTTCATGGCCTGAATTGGGGCGGGGAAGAAGAATTTTGGTTCGGGGATGATGATATTGTTGTAACTTGGAACCTGGTGAATATTGAATGGCTCAATGGAAGAACAGAGCTATGGACGTCGTGTATAGACTGGAAAGTTGTTCTTCCACTCAGCAGCTATGAATATTAATGAAATGAGTAACGAAGTGTCTTCACCTAGGTATCCATTGTTTTATTGATCTTCAATATTGTGAAAATGTTTCTCCGCAGTTTCTAGAAAGTTCGATTCCCGCGAGTCAATTATACAAATAGATGTAGACAAGATTTAAACATTAAATTCATTTGATTGACTCTATACAAGTATACACACGTTTTGTTTACTTCGGTACATACAGAACTCATTTACATACCTAGCGTTTCTACAGGGTTGTTCCAAGATCCAAATTCTTAAATTTCCTGACTGTTTCCTCACATCCCACGAGCATAAATCTGCTGTACAGAGATGAGGAATTGGAGAATAATGTCAATGTTTTACACTCCCAAGACCCCTCTCTCCCTTCACTCCTCCATTTGATGTTTGTACATATCCGCTAAGTACATTTTCGGTAACAGCCAGAAAATGCTGTATTTTCGCACTTTCTCGGTGTTTTTTGCAATTAAGTGGTCAGCGAGTTTGAATAATCTGGCATATGGTTTTCCTGACCCATTATGAAATCCAGACATTTCATTACTTTTCCTGACTCATTTTGAAATCCTGACTTTTCCTCATCTGTGACAATCTGGTTCTATAGGACTCATAAATTTTCTCAGCTGCGGGTTTATCAGTTGTATTCATCACTGTTGAGCAGCACATTTGGAGCTAAACGATCATCTGGCTTCTCCGATCATCTACTAGTACTTACTGAGATGATTAATCGATTTGTACCTAATAATTTTTAGCGTGTTCGTGCACGAGAGTACTTCTTCTCGCTAAAGTCTGAGAGGACTTACTGTCTGTTCTTTACTCTTACTTCGACATTGAAGTTCTAATTTACTCGGTTGCAGTTTGACATTCCATCGATTACTTTTGACACATTATGATCATAAATAAGGATAGGTATGTATTATACACGGAATGGTTCAGATATGAAAGTATACAGTCCTAAAAACGTAATAATAATTGTAATAATAATGTAATGACGATTGTAATTGCCTAATCTAGTAGTTGAAACATTAGGTACGAACAGAGTTCTACACCGGGAGTATTATTGGACATCACATCAAATGAATTCGTTATCGGATCATATTTCACTTAAAAGGCGAGGGAAACGGCGTTCAAATAAAATAAAAGCGGAACCTGTCGCAATAAAGGTTTGAATTATTGCCAGGATTTCGAGACGAAGGTAAAAGGTTTTGGGGGGTCCTGGGGGGGGGGGGGGGGGGGGGGGGGGGGGGGGGGGGGGGGGGGGGGGGGCTGGTAGAGGTGGTGCCCTGAGTTTGCTTGCCAAATCACTTCTCCAGGTGGGAGGAGGCGGATCGATATCACGAGCTGGGAGAGGCGGCAGCCGGACGCCGGTCTTTTCCGTACGATCCCATGACGTACCCAAACAATGAGCCTTAGAAGTTAGTATAAGATTGACTTGGTCAGTGTTTCCACGAATCAACGCAATGCTTAATACTATTACGGATGATGGGGCCCAATCTGAAGATGAACCGTTGTTTTTCCAGGTTATGGTTCCCATGTATGACATTCATGACGTACCCAAGTGATGAGCCATCACTGGATAAGTTAGCCAAAGAATTATCGTGGTTACGGTCAGTGTTTTTACAAATCAATGAAGAATCACCATATGGGTGGCAGTGTCAATACCATTCTGATTAAGACGATGAACCGTTGTAATTCCAGGATATGGTTCCCTCATAAAGTATTCAACAATAAATATTAGCCTTCACTGGAGAAATCAGCCAGAAAATGATCGTGGTTGGTGTTTCGACGAATCTCGAAGTAAAATCACTGTAATTCTGAGCTCTAGCTGTCTGCTTTTGAGCTCGGCCTCCTGATGTCCAATGCTCATACTACACCCTGGGGTGTTCAAACCTTACATGATTATTGATAAAACATTAATATAGAATCCGGCAGGGCCAAGGGTCGTGGTCCCAGTAGTGACTAATTCACGAGTGCATTTCGTCGATGAAATATTGCTACTGTTCTGAGATTTCTGATACTCAAACTGATAGGTAGGTACAGTTTTTCCAAAATCTTGATGCGAACCTGCTTAGGTTAGCAGCCTAACAAATTAGATCTCTGGAGAGCCGCAGACGACTGAATGAAAGTCTTGATTAAAACAAACATCATTTTCTCTTTTATTCGCGGGAATTCTCTCCAGACGGATTTTTTCGCGCTTTGCGTCTCTCGTCCTTGTATTTCCCTCTGAAGCAAAACCCTCGGTTTCTTTATATCGCTGAAAAGGAGTAAGGGAACACCTGTTTGCAGATTTGTAATGAGATCCTGGAGGGAGAGAGCGACAAAAGAAGGCTCTATAGATGAGGATGCTTTTGTTGGGGAGAAATTATAACCAGGGGCGTCAGAAAGAAATACCCGCTCTATATAAACTGCAGGGGGAGGTCCAAGCCTTCTATTCGGTTCGCGATTGAGATGGAGACATGCTATTGCGTCTTAAGTCCCCAGATCTCAATCAAACGAACAATGCCCTTCGTGCTATATGATTTTCACTGTTCCCAATCCAAAAGCGTACGATCTTATGGTTCGTATTGGGTGGAGGTTCTTTTCCAATGCATCGTCGTTTTTCAGGATTTCTCATTTCATCTTCTATAGTAATAAATTCAGGATATCCCAAGGTTCTTTTTCGGTATGCCCACCGCTGTGAGAGCAGATTGGTTTCCTACGTAACTTATCTGAGGCTAATGGAGAGATCAGCATAAATAAATTCGTTTCTGTTCACCTGAGCTGTGCACTATAAGAAGCTGCAATCGCTCGGTTATGAATCTCTTCTGGCTGATGAACTCCAAAAGAAAGGATGGCAGACATCAAGATCATAATAAACTTTATGTGCTTTACTCCTCTACTCAGGAATGGTTCACCAACGAGTTTTATTGAGTTGACAAACACCACACATTATATCATCATATATCAGGATATTCCTGAACGCTTCTGTGGATAAAGCTTCCATACGATTCCTCATTATTCCTCATGAAACCATATACGGGCACTGGGCTTTTTGATCCTATACCGATATGCCCACCGCTGAGCGAGTCTACATAATTTATCAGGTGCTAATGAAGAGATCAACAATAAAGTCCGGTATTAACATTCTGATCCTTGCTCCCCTCGTGCCGCGGTTTGTTTCGAAATCAACTTAATGTGGAAGGGAAATTTACGATCGGATTCCCGGATCGTTCGTGCACGATCGTCTGCCGGGCTCCAGCCCTACAATCGAGATTGCGCAAAAGCTTTGAAAAAAATCATTCGTGCGTTCCCAATACCAGGTTCTCCCCATGTTCCAGATCTCATCTCCAATACTCTCCGAGCCACATTGAGATCGTTATATTAATAAAGGAACAGTAGCAATGTCAACGATAAGCGTAGATTCATCCATCAGGGTCAGACAGAACATTGATGAATCCACCCAATGCCACAATATTTACTCTGTACTCCATAATCCATTGATGTATTAAAATAACTGAGATCTGAGAGATGTACATATATATCAAGGCCTTTCTCTTGCAGTTATGGGCTACGTGCTAAAATTACAATGTCTGAGGATACTGATATTCATTGCTGGAAATTTCTTCATTTCTTCCTTGATTCAATTGCATGGAAGTTCATCACTTCTGAATCACTGGTGGTTTTATTTACTAGTCCAACATGAATAATATTCACGAGGATATGAATGTGCTGCGAATGCACATAAAAATGTGACATATACAAATAGTTGAACTATCCGTGGTTTAAAAAACGCTGCAAATTATCACACAACGGTTTATTATGTGCTGTAGGTATATAGATCGCCCATCTACAAAGATCCTATTGACGTAAAATACCCATCCTACGGCGAGGTTCACGATCATCTCTTGGGGACAATATGAGTAGGTACCTTTTTGTAAATAATTATTATTATCGGAGAGTTGTATCATTCATTCTTAAT
>JAEMON010000011.1:13012799-13059189 GCA_030264115.1 Lygus lineolaris
TACCGTTATAATACAGATTAGCTTTAGTTGATTATATTTAACCATGCATCATTATATTACACATTGTTCTTGTGAGATTTAATTTCCGTAATATCCCGTATATAGGTAATAAGTGTAAAAATCGGCCAACTTCTTCGAATTCGATGAAATATGCAAGAGGAAATACATCGTTTTGTTCAACATCAACCCATCTGCCTGCAAGCGTACAACACGGAAAGTTCAGCTCGGGAACTTTTCAAATGAGAAGGCAAAAATGTAAATGGAGTTTCCACACTCGTGACGTCTCCTTCCTCCCGGTTCATTTGTTATTCGGCCACCCCACCGATCTCGTGGGTTCCAGTAGAGTGCGAGGCAGGTGCCGTATTCTTTGCATTTCAAACTCGGATGAATGGGCTCGCCTCGATGGTTTTATTATGTTAACCGCTCTCTTCACTTCAAACCCGGCGCAGTTCCGCTCAGAAATTTATCGCTTTCACACACCGAGGCAATTTTTTTTAAAAACAATCCACCGCTTTCGGTATCAGGTTTGGGGTGTTTATGCAGGTTTATGGGGTCCACCTGCAATCGACCGCATTGCAATGGTTAGAAATGAATGCCTGCAAGCTGCCCCACTACCTGAACAACGATGTATTCGACTGATTTGGATTCCTCTCTTTGTACCTTCATAAATATTACTGTGTGTCTCCAAGGTACGTTACCGGTTATATTATATACCTACAAACTATAAATACATTTAATTCCTTACATGGTGGTGAACTTAAAACTCATGATTTCTTCCGTGCTGCTTTACTGTGGATATTATATTAATTCTAAGACAACTTTTGATTTTGTACGGCTTATGTGAGCTGTGAGGATCATTTTCTATCATCATAATGGCTCGATGTGACGAACTGCTCTGGTAACTGACTGGGTACCCAACGGAGTCCATAGTTGAACGATAACCCTCTCTTTATAAGGAAAAAACGTCTACTCAAAGGTGGAAGGAAGAAAAATTAGATTTTAAAAAACGTGGTGGTGACATCACGGAGCACTCCTGCTGAGATTCCAAATTCTTCCACACCTGACGCCGCGCCGCCCCAGTCATAGTTGCAGCCCGGAGTCTAGACACCGCCAAGCCTGAAAATTATTGAGATTCTATCAATAGCAAGAAATCGTCAAAGTTATCATTATCAAATTTCACGAAAATAGGGGAAATCCATGATGTATTGTTTTCATGATTAGTTGTGTAAGTTATACGAGGACAGAACAGAAATCTTTATAAGGAAAGCAGAAAATTAGGATTTAGGAGGCCAATAATTCAGAAGATGTTCATCACAAGGGGGTCGTTACTAGTATGGATGGCACGGGTCATTGCACAAAGCGCCACCATCAGTCGTCTGAGTCACTGAGACAAGAATCCTCAGTGTCCCCTCTTGGATGGACCTCCTGGCGCCTCATAGATCCGTCGGTCGTTATGAACCAGATGAGAGCCTCCTCAGTAGATTTTGGGAGCTTTCAAGAGACAAAGCTCGATGTCCATTTTTCGATCGTACACCGTCCGTCCGCCCTTCCAGTCCAATTTCGTGATTTCACGGTTCTGGCCCGTAACACCCCTCAGACTACAGACAGCAACCCCTGCTCATCGCTTTTCTGATATGATGTTCAAGGGAGGGAGCGTCAGTGCATCTAACGAATGCTTTTCATTTCCTCATGCTTCGTATCCTCGACCCCCGAAACTTCGGGTTCTCTGTAGGGTGAGACCTTCCTCATCTTCGCCAACTGTCCTCCCTCCCACGTTGCATTATATATGTGAGTTCTTCACGCCTATCCTTCCCTTCATGCTGGCAGCAATACATCCTCGTACCGTGACTTGACTGATGAGTCTTAAGATGGGGTATGTTCATCGGTAGGAAAGTAATGGAATCTGATGGTAAACCCTATTGTTTCTTCTCAGACCTGCCAAAATAAAAGGAAACAGGATTGTTTGCAATGGTGTCTAAAGATTTATTGTCTCTTGCGGAATCTAGAGAGACACATGTGAAATGCAATAAAAATTATTGAAATCTGGGTTTGCCTTCTCTGACACTTGGATCCCCGCGTACATCACTGCTTTTATCGTGCTAGTATGTACCAAACATATACCAACAAAAATTTTGAATCAGCAACAGAAGACAAGTAAAAAGGCCCGCCAATCCAAATGTTTACAATACGTATGTTTGGCAATACCGAGCGATATTTCTGCTAATAATACGCACGCAATTTGTTAAAAAACACACAATTCACATTCGACGATTCACATTTTGAACAAGATAGAATTTAATAATCACGGAATAAACATATAGAGCACGATCCGTGACAAATGTTACTTACGGCAATGTGACAAAGTGTTCTTAACAAAAACTATTGAAATATTTTATTTATGTAAATATTCCTTCATCTTATTTGTTGGAATTTCACAGTAATTTGATGATGCACTCTTCAAATTATTACACCTTTTTATCACAAGTTTTAACGCTAATAAAGTTCATCATAATTGATTATTAATGTTCATTTTCATTTACCTGTTTTATTTATTTTGTAATTTCAGGATACTTTTGAACTTTGTTAAGTCCGTAAAAGTCGTGCAGTTGAGTCCTGAGTATACCTAATTAAAATATTGATTGCTAAACAAAAAAAAGCGATGGTGAAAATATTAAAGGATTTTGAATTATGGACTTGCAGTTGTACAACGTTTTATTCGCTAAAACGTTAATAATGAACGTACGGAATCGAGCACGAAAATTTTTGTTTTAACCCCACACCCTCCTCCCTCAAAGTTTGATGTTTTAGGTACCTACTATTATTTCAAGAGGTGCAACTTATCATTATATAATACATGATCACCCTCCTGAATAGATCCCATTTGTATATATTATATACGAATAGCATCTATTCAGGAGGGTGATCTATGTAGAAACTAATTAACCGTTGTGTAATAATTTGCAGCGTTTTTCATTTGGGTGATACAGTTAAAGTTTCTAACAGAAGTCGCTGAACTTCCAAATGTTTAGACGTCATTTATATACGTCGATGTACCAATAGAAGACAAACGTGTTTCCTTAAAAGGTATCTGAACGGAAAATGAACGGGCAGGAGCTAATAAAGAGAAGCGTGTTGGATTCCCTAACGACCATTGAGTTATAGTAATTGGTCTTAAGTGATACTGCGGAGCTATCTAGAGCGAAAGACCTGGCCACCTATTACAATAATAATTACAAACACATTTCCCAGGAGGAGTTGTAATTTATCAAAGAGCAGTTAAGGGTTATCTATGGAGGCAGAGGAGGCGATGGTCTTTTTATGTTACTCCTTCCACACTATCAACACGAAGGGGCGAGCAGCTTGATGGATCGGTCAACGAGGCCCAGAAGTTAGTTAAGAGTCCGACATTGGTCTGTAGTCAAGTAGATTAATATAGTTAGTTGAGAAATTACGTGTTTAAACTGGACCTGAACCACGCGGACGAAAAACCATGCGGCGCTAAGTTGCGTTAAACTGAATAATGTTAATCTAAGTTGATTTGGAAATATATTAATTTTAGCTCTTTTGTCGTGAATGTTTTTCGTTGAGGCTGAGGATTTATAGAGGCTTCTCCTCGGTATCGGATTGTATCTCTCATTTCACCAACAGATAATAAATATTATGTTTCAAATATATGTGCATAATATTTTTCATCTTGTTTTTGTTCACCCTACGTCGGCCTTTTTGTCAATTCACACCAACAACTAAAATAATATTACTACTAGATGTAAAATGTTACATTTCCATGTTTACTTTTCTATCTTTAGCGTAATAAGTATTGTAAGGTAAATCCAAAATGTTAAGTTTATTTACTACAGTTAAGTTGAATGAAGTAGGTTTTGAAAATATAGTTCTCTCCTCCATTTTCTTAGTTCCAACTCGTACAAAGGATGCTGTTTGTGATACAAACATTTTGTTTGACATCATCTCATCCAAATTTTCTTTTTGTTGCAGGTATTTGGAGACTATTATGAATCGTCACAAAGTATGTTTTTAACGATAATATGTACATGATGTAATAATGTATGTTGTGATACGGAAGAATACGTTGATACGTTTAGTGATTGCCAAATAAATATTAATTTTGAATAAGTTGATTTATTAGTCAAAATTAGGCCCCAAATGCCTTCCGCAAATGATTCGAACAGAAAATCGGAACAGGATGCAAGCTAAGGATAACGGAATGATATGTATCCCAGGTTCTTTAATCAGATCAATTAGGATCAATCCGTAGTGATGTGTATCCTGTGTAAGTGAATTCATTCCCATCATTCTATCGTTAGAATTTCAAGTTAACAGATCCTCCTAAGTTATTCATGAATGAACAACCAGGAAAATTATTTTCATGGACACTGAATTATGGAAATCTTAACATAAATTGTACGAATTTGGCGTTATCATGTGTGTCAATCGTAAGTGATAACAAACACACATAATATGTCAACATAAATTCAAGCTCGGTCAGGAATTTTGATGCGTAAAATGTATATGTATTTTCACTTTTAGGCGGCAACCTGTCCCACCTTTAGACGCGTTCTGAAAGGAAAAATTAAGAAATTCTTCAGCAATAAATTCTAATGTGAAAGTGATTTCCAATTGTTCTCAATCCATTTCCTCCCGACCGAATCCAGGAGCCTTCGTTTGTAGTTCTCTCATAACCTCCAAAACCTATTATTCATATTCAACCTAAGTTGTCCTGATATTGTAAGTAACACAAGTGTGCAATGTCCTGATCAGAAGAGTGACAGTAAATTGTTATATTACAATTAGTAGAGCTTGGTATATTACTAAAATGCCGAGACGTGGGTGATTATAATTAAATAAGTGAGTACCTAGGTATTACATTCTTGTAAAATTCATCGAGTTTTCACCTAAGCAAAGGAATTGATTTAACAATGAGGAACAAACTTGATTTCGACGAGATGAGTCGGGCTGGCGCTTTTGTCCATCAATAATGCTGTTCTTTATAAGGGACAGCAGACAAAGGGCAGATCGCTAAAGTGGACCTGCCGTTGACCCCTGACAATTCGTCTGGACTAATCAACTTCAAGGTTGAGCCAATTTATGGAACTAAAAAGTCGCTTTGTTCAGCTAATGACCACAAGAAACTCAAACCTACGTTTATACGAATAGGGAACTTTTTCGTTTATGAGCAGTTCACACACAACTCGACAACTATTAAACATTACATGCCTAGGCTGCCTGTTTGATCAATGCTGGCAAAACCCAACCAAAATAATTGTGGTTTTTTGAAAATCATCCTCCAGATTTGTATTTAGTGCAGGCTATGATAATCTACTGTCGAAATATATTGGAAAAACATAATGATAAACTCTTGCTATATTGAGTTGTACCTACCGAATCACTGTCCAACTAAATGTCCAACCAACCACCATGTTTTATCTCCTCAATAATTTATTATGAAGGGCGGGTGGTTGTGATTTGTTTGTGTTTCAACCGCGGTCGAGGGGCTACAACGACTTCCATGAGAGTTTATGCAAACCGGCAAAGTTCTTCGTCATCTAAGTAAGAGGGTATGGGAGAATATCCTCTTCCTCTCCTTTTACCTGGAATTGATTGACGTCCGGGTAAATTTTCATCTGTCTCTTGGGATTGGATGTTGTCTTTAGTATCATGATCATTTGACAGAGTTTCGAAAGCTTGACTTCAAACTATTCTACCTCTACGCACTAGGAATCAGATAGTCAGCAATGTTAACCTTAAATGTAGTAGTATACTTTTTCATTCAATCATGAGATTCAATAAATCGATAGGTACAGGTATAAGTATAGTATTAGCGCGAGTTGTCTTCACGAGTGTTACTCATGTGTCGCCAAACGGGAGCCATGGAGTAAGAATCGCCAACTTTTCAAGTGGTTACATCCGACACAAGAAACTTTGGCGGTTATTATGAATCATATCTCGTTACCCGGGTGGTTCTTGAGATAGAATTTATGAAGATGGATGCGGCCAGCCGAAACGTCCCTCCGCCCAGACAATATTTCCCTCATTGGATAATAACCCGTCTGCCGAGTTGGACGTACTCATAAAAGGAGACGGCACTATTCATATTCCATCTTCCCTGTTTGTGGAGAGATATCAGACTTGTTCTTGGAACTACCATCACATTATACACGGAAGATCATAATCTTCCGTTGATTCAAAACAAATGGCTAAGACCACAGTTGAATTATTAGGTCTGATTGTGTTTTGAGTTGTGCCTAGTACTCAACGCGTGGCATATTCCAGGAGTTTTGTTTATGAAACCCTCTAATTTGACCAAAAAATGCTATAAAACTTCCTAATTTTACATTCATCCTAGAATCATTTTTGCCCTGTGGATTGGTAGTCACTCATCTGGGCATAATTTAAAATTTTCTGAGCCAAGAATAATTTAAAAAAACAGTTTTGGCTCCTTCCAAACCTTCGAAAACAATATTTGGATTGGAAGGATAAATTAAAATTACTTATGCATCTCATTTCCCATTTCAAATAGGGGAATTCTGAAGAAATGAGGATTCGTTCGATTTTCGCTCCTGAGTACTACAAAAGAGTTCAGGGAAAGAAGACAACAGTACTCACAGCCAGACGTTCCACTCCCCGCATTTTCCCAGACTTGAAGAAAAATAGTCCCTCGTTTCGCCAGAAAGCAAGAGCCAACAACAAACACCCCCTTGAAAGGTTCGTTCTACATCCCACATTCCCCGTCGCGTGACCCACTCCCGACATCCAGATTTACCCCTCTTGAACGAATCCTTCAATACAACTCCTTGTTTTTCCTTCTCTCTTATCCCACTGAATAGAGGGGAAATATCCCTACCAACGAATGCCCTTCGTTCCACCTTCGGATGCCCTTCGTTTCACCTTCACGGTTTCCCAACGCTGTGTCTTTCTGTTAGTTCAACCACCCCTCTCCCTCCTTTCGACCTCAGTGCGCTTTGGATCCCTCAATCTTATTTCAAACTAAGTCTTTTTGACAAAAGAAACGAACGAAAAAAGGATTTGCTCTCGAGGTATTCTCTGTTTTTTCATCCAATCGTGACTGCTCTTCTTTTTTAAGAGAATTCCCTTCTTTGTGTCGGGATAAATAATCTTTTCGCTCTGTCTTCCGAAGGGATGTTTCACATAGCAGTCTGGGATTCGTTGATCTAAATGTCGAAGTGCGTCAGCGTATATCATTAAAGTCCAACTATGGAACAATCAATAAATAATGTAGATGACCCAGTTGCAGAAAGGCCCATTTCCGCGATCATCATTCATTGGAAACGTACCCTTCATACTCGTATTAACATTTTTATAAAGCTCTGAAATTGAGATTGAATGACTATTGAGCAAATAAGATTAACTTTGTGGAATATCCTCTTTTGCTATTAATGTAAGGATTATTGTAATTGTCAACATCACTCGGTATTATTACTTACTTTCGGTATAGTACTTGCAAGGAAAAACTCCGTGAGATTTAGGGATAACGGATGATGAAGGTAAAACTCATACATGGGGAAAAATGTATTTTAAGAAACGAGAAAAATTGAATAAGATTATGTGTGCTTTGCATGGAAATTTCTTCCGGAATAAGCATTCTTCAAGCGAAATGGAAGGTTCAAAAAGATTATGGAGGGGGGGCGCTCTCCACCCTAGGGCGGTTATAACTCTCCCAGGGCACGAGCTACCTACTTCTTTCGAGCATGATCGGCAAACACTTGATATGCTAATATTCCCGCCCTCGTACCCCGGAGCCAAGTTCGGGTTCTTCAGCACGGTAATGGAACGTGGAAATACGATGTTAACACACTTGGTAAAAATAGTATGCGCTTATGCTTCCTCTCCTACTCTCTCGCTGAGATATTTTTAGAAATATTTTTTTTACTTCGATCTATTTCCGTTATGGCAGGTGCTTTGAAGGCTTATCTGCTGGACGAAGTGCAAGTAACTTTCATTCTTCATCGCCTTTGTAAAGATAGTAGTCTAGTTTTGCATTTGGAGAATCTAAACATTGCATCTTAAAGACTCTAAACATTGCATTTTGGAGACTCTAAACATTGTATACCTACTCCATTTAGAAGGAACCACTTCAGAGAAACTTTTGGGATGGGAGATGAATCAATTTATCCAGTCTATCCAATTTATCAATACAAGCAATGACGATCATATCCATCTATGCCTATGCAGTTTTGGTTTACTGTTTTACTTATGATTACCTCAGGTATTTTCCGATTTCCGCAGAAATATTATTTCCCGTGTAACATACCTCTTAATTACAGTTAATCCATTCCCATCGCACCAACAACCACCCGGATCTATTAATGGATGTAGTGTTTTGAACATGAATCTATTGTCTTGTGTGCATGTGAAAAGACACATGTAATTATAAAATTACTGCAGCCTTTTCTACTATTCCATCCATGTAGACTGTTCGTAGGAACAGCGCTCATTACGGGATTAAACAATCTTGCTGGGGGAGTTTAGTTTATTCTTGTCTAATCCGACTCCAGACATGTCATGAGGAATGCATGGTTAGGTTTTGATGTCACTAATTCAATCTCACCCTAAACCCTATAACTTCTGAGAGTCCGAACCATATCTCGAAGGCAGTCCCCTCGGGGACGGCCCTTTCCCGCAATACATTAGACGATTAATATAATCATTGCGACCAGAAACAGGAAGGAGAGGGATCGTGGGAGGAGGCAACATTTGGCCAAAGCATATGGCACGTGGAGCGCATTGACCACAGAGGAGGGTTCGGGAGTAATGTATTCCTGCTCTGTGGAAGGTAACGCCCCTCCCTCCTTCTCACCTCGTGTTGCCGCTAATAAATGCAGCGATTCTCCCCAGAGTATGAACGGGTCCGAACCCGATCGGAAGGATTTGAAATCAGTTACCGATAATATAATCGATGAAGACGATTTCGGATACAAATTCATGGTATAATATCATGAATAAATAGTAGGTATCAGAGGTTTGTGCTACTTTCGACTCATCTGAGTGTGTACAGTTGTTCACTTCGTGTACTCATAGTTCGTGAACCTTAGTTTTGGACTGGAAGTATGCAGTCCCTTCATCAAAGTTTCATAATAGTTGATCTTGAAGTAGGTAAAACTAATTCGAGTTTTCGACATGATCATTCTTCGTTCACCTTAAATGCATTCATCTATTCGTCCCAATGCCTTCTGGTTTGGATATTTCAATAATAAATATTTGAATGAATGCATCAGTTAATAATCATAAAGAATACAAAGTGCAATGCACATATTAGCAAGAAAAAGAATGTTTTGACCCAAAACATTTGATTTTTCGCATTTCAAGATACGCAAAATCCGAATTAGATTTTTTTAAATTGTTCTTCCGTCGTACGTTGTCCTCGGCACGTTGCTTAGTTACCATAGATGAAATTCCATGAACATTGTATGGAGTACGTCCCATCGGGGGTACAGTTGTGCAGCGAAGCTCGGGGTAGATCTATTCAGAAAATAATGAACCGTTGTGTAATCATTAGAATATTCTTTTTGAATAATATTCACCGCAACCAGCTCATCGAAGTCTAGGTAACTAAGTGTCGTTGAAATGTGGCACTTAATACATCAAATACCTATTCACTTATTACTACGTATCTATTTCTCACTAAACAAAAAATTCTATCGTGTATTATCTTTACGATTCTCAATGGATCAGGATTCAAAGCTAACAAGACTCCCCTCTCATCTCGGGGAGCTTCAGCGAGCTTGGAGAAGAAGTCTTTTTTGAGTTAGAAAGCGAGGTTAGAAGAACACCGAGTTAATTAAATTTCCTTCAAACAAGAAACTTCAGGCAAGGAGTCGGGAAGCTAAAGATGATGGAAGCCGGAAAACCCTCGAGAAGTTGAGGTGAACCCCAATGTCGGTAAGTTACGAAGAGCATGGATGTAGCTAATTCCCCCTGGCAGGAGGATTAATGTGCCTTGCGAGAACAATGAAGAGGCATTCATATGATTATTCAATCACTTACTCAAGAATTACTTTGAAGATCCGTCTTTGACATTCACAGATCACATTTGACTTGAGGGAATTGAAGTATCTATACCTGCCTATTGTTAGTTGGAATCATGTACCTAGAAGGAAAGTTACTTCTTGGGATTCCTTCTAGGTCTTTGGAAGAAATCGGAAATTATATACAATTGTACTCTACAATTGTACTTGTACCTACCTATAGTTATTAGAGAGTAAGCCCATTCTTGATTCATAGCTACTGCGTCATTGTAGTGTTACACACTCCCATTCCAGGAAATCTTGATGGTGGCCTATCTTAATGTGCAAAAGGTATCTTGAAATAACATTGATAATTATTTTAATTTATGCAGTCAGTCTCACTTTTTCGAAGACATGCAATCCATTGCTGTTTGTATTACCTAGACATATAAGTATATCCTTCTGCGCTGGATGAGAATGACAAAAGAAGGGAGAACTTACCTGATAATAAGATTATCCGTGTAAAAGGAAGTGTTTTCGTTAGCATACAATTGGCGTACCTCGGGAAGACCCCCGTAACTCGATTTATTTCGTCGGATGATAATTTTACCGAGGGTTAGGCAGAAGTCCAACTTCTGGAGGGACAGGCAGAAAGCGAGCGCCTTCATCTCATCCCTCCGCTTCCTAATCTAATATGGAAGGGAAAGGGGTTCGTCCTGTGAGGGCACGTACGTCCCTAGGCTTCAGAGCTTCTGAGGCTCCTTCGCTGAAGACCTTACGGGGGAAAGGGATGGCGAAGTGGTGGAAAGGAGATGCGAGTAATGGAATCATGGCTGCGGTTTGGAGGAGTTAGGCCCTTCCCCGGACTCCGTTGGAAAATGCCAGTCCACCCTGCTGTACCAAAGCTACCATGATTATAGAATCATTAGCTCCTTTTGTTTGATTCCTTTCATGGGAAAAGTTCGCTGTGAGGATGTCCAGTACGAATCCAATGTGAAACATGGACCCCATTCAATGGTTTGAAAGCCTCCTAATGGTTTTGATGGCACATTATTGATGAATAACTTATTCAATGCACCATATAGATGCACAACAGAAGCCTCAAAACTGATGTAGATGATGCAGAGTTGATTAAATGCAGGAGTTATGCATCATTGATACAAAACAGCAACCAATTCTTAAGTTGACGCGTTTTTCATTATTTAAAGGTTTCGCCCCAATTCCTGATTGATGTTATCGAACTCAACCAGAAATATCAAAGAAAGAGTATGGTTCTTCTCATGTCAAGCGGCTAGGTTACTATACTAGACCTGCTCAAAAGGAAGTTTTTATGGAACTCCATTAATACAGATAACTTCCAATCAACCTACAAGGATGATAACACGAGCTCTGTTTGACCTGGTAATTAGTTTTAACGGGAGAACAAACGACATTCCATCCACGGTCCAGTTCATCAACTCGAATGAAAGGTGATGGCGTTATGGACTCCAGTGTTGAAGCTTGAAGGTTCAAAGCTACAATTACGCCACCTACACGGCTGACGAGCAGCGTAGGAAGCGTTGAAAAATTAATTGACTGTTCAGAGCTTATCTCAGATCAATTGATGTAGAACGAATAACGTGGGAAGTCGTACTTATTTTTATTCTTCCAATAAAGATTCTTACATGAAAAAAAACCTGTCTCGGGGTAATATATTATATAGCTTCTTTGTGGCTACATTATAGTACCATCTGTATTGATTCGAACGACTATACTATGACAAATCCTTTGACTTAGCGCCCGAATTTTGATGAAGTTCTGACCAGTCGCTTATGACATTTTCAGAGTTTGAGGAATTTCAAGCAGTAACTATTATTATAATTTTAAATGACTGGGATGATTTTGAAATCATATAGGTAATCAATCAAGCGTAAACTTTCCACCACGAAGGCTTTCCAACTGTGATTTATATTGAGAGTTCCCCGAATGGTGTGCTGCTGTTACATGCCCCTATAACTCTTCTGATCTAGGAAATTGTAACCACTCTTTCAAAAGCAAGTGTATTTACTTCGTTCCTGTTTACGCTTGGAAAACTGTACAGAACTATACTGATAAATCTCCAGTTAGGTTAAATGAAGTGTTTCGCAAACTTACGTTCTTCCATCCTTGAGTCCACCCTCGGTCCTTGAGTTCACTTCAGACGTTGTTAGGACGTTGTCCCTTACTTCCAGAAATAGGTACGAACTCCAGTAACAAACAAGAACTTCTTGTATAAGAAGAAGTGACGATGATCTAACCTTCGCAAGCGATTGAACTTTATCGCTTATTATTTTCGTGGAACTAGATGTTTTCATTGACAGCACAATAAGTTTATTTTACCGTCCTTGCACATAAAAACTCAATAATAGGTACCCTGAGATGAAGAACTAAAACCACAATAGAAATTACGTTTTCTAATTGGTCCTTTGAATATATACGTAGGATGTACGCTGCTGTTGCTAATAATTGTCCAATATGTCTTCTCCAACCATGTTGATTCGAAAATCCATCAGTTCGTGTGGTCCCTAATAAGCCATTGATCAGGCTCAAGTTCTACGATTTTAAAAACTGGTTTCCACGCTATTGAACTTTACCTGATATCTGAAATGAAACTCATTATTCCTCAACGTAAGGTAACATAGCTGTGTCTTCAAAACTAAATCCTATCTAATCGCTGATACTCGAATGTACAGCATTCTCCCAGTGCTGTTCTCTTATCAATGCTCAGAACGCACCTTCCAATGTTTGTACATTCCATTTCTCGTGGTTTTAGAACGTTCCGCTTTATTCAGATTCATCGATATGGACTGTAAAATCACCATCCCGGAAGGAGTGAACTGGAACATGAAAGAACCGCGATGGGAACTATTTACACAAAAGAAGGACTTTTTAGTGGTCTTTTCCAGTAAAAGGGCAACTCGGTTTTATCGCGAATGGCGGCCTCAGTCATGTAGCAGCTTTTTTCGGTCGGACCTCTTTTTATTCCCCGTTTCTTTTCAACTTTTAAATATATATAATCTGGTCCTTTGAAGGGAGCGATCGCTGGTGGGGTTATCCGTTTCTGTGGGGGCCCTTCCTGCACTTTCATAGACCTGATGGGGTTTTTTCAAGCCCTTATCTGTGGAACCCTTTCGGCTCGCCATTCTTCCGCACGCTCTTTCGTGCAGCCACTCAGTTCGGTTATAGACCTCGTATTCAAAGGGGTTTCGGCAGTAGGGTGTGGGGATATATCGTTCCATGAGAGGATAGCCAGACTGTACAGAATGTAGGCAGAGGTACCAACATTTTCCTCTACCTCTCGAGATTACTCCTCCCAGTAAAAAAAAACCAAGTGTACCTATGTGATGCCCATAATTGACATTATGAATACCCTGACCCATTCCCTATAATAAACCCTTCAAAATCGAACGAGATCGTGGAATATTGAGAGAATGTAAGTTTTCTGATTGAAATGAAATTCACTGAGCCATTCCCCCCGGGTCAGGACAAAATCAGAACATGAGGAAAGGACATTATTAATAATATTCAGAATTCGAAAGGTATGAGGGTAACGTGTTTCGGACAAATGTCCGGCCCCCACGATAATGATGAAAAGTGTCCTATGTCGAGGCAAGGTTTCTAGATGTATGAGGATGAACCATCAAGAATTTCAGCTCTCCAAATTTATTTTCTGGGGGAAACACGCAAAATATGTTTAAAAGACAAAAATAGCACATTTTGAGCATTTTCCCGAAAATCCCAGGAGATTTTTATGACATCCACAGGATTTACTCTTTTATTGAAGTAAAAACAATTTCCAATACCTATCATCCCCTGAGAGTCGAAATTAGTGTTAAAATTCACAGAAATAACCATTTCCAGGTTAAAACAGGAGGAAATTAGTGTGAAGTATCGCACCAGATGCAAATGTGGTGACGCACTACCTATGCTCATTCGGCATTAAAAAAAAAAAAAAAAAGATCACTGCTGACACTAATTTCAAGGAAAAAATTTAAGAGGTATATCACCTTGATGTCAAATGACAACGTTTACAATTCGAATTAGAGATCATCGCTACTTAAAACAATTAATCTGAACCTCAATCTTTCTTAATCCTCACTTCCTCCCTCCGCCTCTCTGCTCTTCGTCTGAGTGTTTCTCCCTGATTACCCTTCCCTTTCTAATCCGACGGGATTATTGTATTAAAGCAAACCCCCGCAATTAGATCAGCGGTTGACAGCTGTCCTCAACGCTCTTCTCGCTAAATGCTGCCTTCCCTCTTCCTATAATTTCCCGCTTCATTCATAATAATTCTCCCTGCCGTCCTGACACAGCCCCTTCTATTCATATTTAAAACACACGTTTCCACCACCTCTAGAGTCCTCTAATAGCGTATCATCTACGGGAAGTCTAAAAGCCATTCAAGAGGGAACGGGACCGCAAAAGGCGTGGGATTGACAATCCGCTCTGGCGTTTCTCTCTGTGTTTCTCCCATAAATTCATCTGCTGCGGCGTAAATGGTTGGATGAGCTTTGCACCCCCTCAAAGGGCTGCCTTCATAACGTTATTTCCCCCTCCCTGGGCAGACCTCTACAAGCCAACCTGAGATTATGAATAGGTGTTTGCACAAGGGCCAAATAGAAATTTTGCTCGTGTTTCTCATCCACCACTGAATGATTTGAAATAACATTTAACCCTTTGGTGATCTGTAGGGGATGAGATGAAAGTTCACTCAGCTGTGGGATCCTTGAATATATGCAGTTATTCGTACATACGCAATTAAGTAAAAGCCTTTTGAGTGAAGTAAACGCCTGGCTGTGTGACTTCCTCACAATTGTTATAAAGGAAGGGGTCGTTGATTCAACGGAAAGCTGATCAAAACTCCTTTCATAAAATTAAAACTGTGAACAATAATAGTATTTGTTGACCATAATCCGGTCTTGATCAGTCTACAGAATGGCCCAGAAATACTTACCATGGGGAATTGAGCTCAATTGATTCTGTGTAGCACCCAGCTGTCACCACATTGCAGCTTTGAAGCTGTAGCGTGGGCATTATAAATTACCTATCGATGAACCGCCGAACTTTGTGGGAGATCATCAATCTGTTATACGACCAATGGGCGGACTCAAGGACACGGAACGACACTTCCAAGAAAACTCACTTCCCAGAGGGAAGCTCCTATATTGTAGAATACGTACCTACCCAATAATGCATAGGTAATATAAAATTTTGGAATGTTAAGGAGCTTGGCACAACGGAAAAATAGGAGATTGCTGAAGAGTTCACATTTAACTCGTTGAGATTCGTTGGATTTATTACCAAAATCACACAACTTATCATTTAGGCCAACTTTAGGTGACCTAAAAAAATACTCTGTGCTATTAGATGGGTACTTACTCCATCCAATTTTTTAGGAAAAGCGTCAATTTAGATTGCACTCAATTCCAGCGTATGATGAATCGTATGCCGACATGTCTGAAGGATTTTGCCATCTGAAGCTGAATTGCAAGCAGTGCAGTTCCCCTCCACACATGCGCGCAATTTTACAACCGCATTTCAATTTATTCTGAGCCATCCAAACGAGCGTGCAATATTTTACAGCTGATCGAATCAGTGCGGGTGCCCCACTGTGTTTGAGCGCAAAAAAACCTCTGGCATAAGGGAGCAGGAGCCTTGATTAATATGAGTTATTCTACATAAAGGATTAAGTTACCGCCTGATTGGCTCGAATTTAATCCTTCAGATAAGCCCTCAATGCGTGGCGGGAGGGCTGGTGGGGCTCAACGTGGAAAAGCAAACATTCGCTATATTTGGGATTTGAATTGCAAAGTTCGTTCAACGCTGCACCGCAGGATATCGATGAGGGAGGCAAGTTGCGATCAGACTCGCGGGAAAGCAGCCAATGACATATTCCAGTGGCATATTTCAGACGGACGATCCTGTATTCAGTTCATTTTACAATACCCACCTAAGTATGGTTGTGTAGTATTTTCTTGTGAATAATTCATAGTTTCCTATTGCATTCACCTCCTTATCCGCTGACCTCGTACTATTGGGCTGGCAATTCCAACATTCTCATCCTTAAATTTTCAATTCCTCTCATCTAAACAAGGTTTAATAAACGTGCAATAGATTACCAACGTAATCAGTATTCGTAGGTACCCAAAACCATTCTTTAGAATCCCTCAGGTTTTGATTTTTCAAGTAAGATCTGCACCTATTTGATACAAAATTTTCGATAGATTTGACTGCAGATACTATTTTTTTATATCTTCGCTTCATTACAGAAGATTTGAGTCCATTAACAAATGATTGAGTACCTACATAATATACGTATCTATATTACTTTGGAAATATTTCTCCAGACGCTTTTCCTGCATCAGGTGCTATTTAGTTCGCCTTGGGGAAGGTAGAACTCATTACCCAGGATCCACAACCTAATTGTGAGGGCCTATCGAACTACTTTGATGGGAACCTTGATAGCCAGGACTTGGATGTCACCTCTTCAGCACCTGGTCAAACGAGGCCTTTACCGTCCACCGTACTGAGGAGACAATAGGGCAGGGATGCGATGTAGTCGAGGTGGAGGGAGAGGGGGATATGGCAGGTAATGTACTTGAGGTACCAGATGTGTCCAGACCGACCTCCGTCCAGCTGCCGCCAAGACAAAGAGGCACCCTCTAATCATGGCCTCAGTCCTTCCTACCGTATTACGCCTACAAGACCCATCAGAGTCGCCTCTAACCCTGTTACCCCATTACACCCTCTTGAGGCAACCTTTTTGGAATGAAACCTCACCGCTATTCGCGGTTTCGCCCCCTTTCTAGCCATTGCCGCTCAGTTCTGGCCAAAGTCCCCCAGATCGTCTCTGGAAGCAGTTTATTAAAATTAGAAGCGCCTCCTACACCACCCCTACTAAAGTGGTTACTGCCCGCGGCCCACTTCTTCCCCTCCAAACCAAATTACTCGACCATTAAAGACATCAAGTGGACGCCACACTCGAGAGGGTTCCACTTCATTTTCCCGTTAGTGCCCCGGAAAAGCGATCGGACCGAAATTCGCTCGTAATGGCTCGAAATGTTTTCCTCAAGTTTATTTACTGGCTGCGCGTGGAGAGAAAACCAATTTCCGAAGTCCCCGTCCTTGTGGCTCCCAAGCCATAACAAACCTAATTGGCCTATTTTCACCATTTAGATTTGTGAATGTCTTGTGAACAGCTCAAAGCTGCTCAGGATTTTACCTCAGAGTCCACCTTCTAAGCTAGCGATCATGGATCACATCATTCTAATTATAGGTGGTTCATTTTTGAGCTCCGATGTGAAAATTCCCATTCATTTACGATTTCCATTCTTCCACGAGCTTTCTCAACCAGGTTCTAGTGTTGAATACATTTTTGTTTGTCTAAGTCTACAAATGAATCCTAGCTGATGGCACAACTTCCTCTATTATACCTACCTGTTATTCATTCTTATAACCTTGACTAGAAGACTTGATAGTTTATTATCATAAACACATTAATTGAATATTTTTTTCTGTTTCAGGTAAGCCACTGTTCGGAAATCATACAATCATGTTCGGTAGAGCTGACGAAGGTACCTATATCTCTATTGGTACCTGGGTAAGACTTCTCTTTCTTTTTGTACGTTACGTAAGGAAGTGATATGGGTCAGTTAGGGTTACAAAATGTCGTTTTTTTTTTCAATCATATTTTTCATTACCGCTCGAGTGAATTCACAGTAGCAATTCGGCACCATCTCGTGAAATACTGACAACTTCTATAATTGATCAGACGGACCCACAAATTTTGACGCAACTTAAATTTACAAGCAGAGAGAGAGAGAGAGAGCCTGTTCTAGTTAGCCTCAGTCTGTTTCCATGTTAATCGTTAGGCTAAAGGTTAAGATTAGGATAATGCGTGTGATGACTTCTCTCGTTTTGGCCTAAGCATGCCCTATTTTACTACAGATGCTCGGCAATTCTGTTAAAAATTCTATCTCTGCGCAGGGTGGACGTAAAAACTAAGGAACAAACTGTTTATGTGGTGGATTGACTATTCCTCAGCTTGACTGTGCGAAAAGGGCAAGGGGGAGAAAGGATGGATGTAACGATCTGTATTCGCGTCGTCACCCTTTGGCCCACGACAGGAAAACTTCGCTCTGATTGCCCTGACACGCACCTTCAAAACCCTTTCGCTCTATCACCTGTCGAAATGTCTTCGCCACCTCCGTCGTGTCGTTCCCTTCGCATTGACATCACGTTTTCGCCAGTATAGGTGATTCTCCACTTCCTTTGTGACTTGGACGGCTTGAGAGTGTTGGGTACAAAGTTCCTGGAACTGTTTCTTATGACTGGTTAATCGATTCCGTTCGATTTGTGTCCAGTCGAATGTTGATTCCCTACTGAAATCGAAGGCCAGGGCTCATATTCGAATTGCTCCTGGAAACTATTATTTGTTCAGTAGTATATCGATCTCACTGGTCTGGATTCATATTTGCATTCCTCGTGAAACAATTAATTCTTCGTTGTCCATCGGTCTCGTTTCAAGCTCGATCTTCTGATCTCATTAGCGGATTCCTTAGTACTTTCTGGTCTATTGATTTAACTCAAAATTTGATGGTCTATCATACAATTATGTAGAATTGTTGTGGGATTATCAATTCTATGCATTATTTCATAAACCTAGTTACTAGAGGATTAACTGGCAAACAGACTTTCCACATCATACGTTCCATAACAAAATAGCAATCATGAATATTATGTCATAACATGAATTTCCGTTGATTTCATATTTTATATCTTCATAAATGAAAAATCTTCACGAAAACATTGTAATGGTAACATGAATTCGCCACAATGTTATTTTCGTTGGATAACCTGCTGCTGCATTCCAGAGTTTCTATTTTTGTTTAGTCGACGTTTTCAAACAGATTTTACATTTTCTAAATAATAATGTAAAGATAAGTAATCCCTTCCTTCGAGACCCAAAACTTTGATTGTTAAAAGGCTTTCACTCCTTTGGTTCTGGTTGGTTTCACTTGTTGTTCAGGTAAAGATGTAAAACCTGGGAGTGAAAACTCATAAATCATCCTCGTTGCTCTAACTGCGGCTGTAAGAAATCTCTTTCAAACGGAGAGAAAGAACAAGTAGAAAACCTGAGCTGATATTAAAACACGGGTGATGTATGGCTGTGTTGTAACTAAGGATAAAAGTCAGGAAAATTGTTAGGAAAATCACGAAGTAGGTACTGAGAAATGCGGTAAAGATTTGAGGTGGCTGAGGAGGGGTCAGCAAGGGAGAAAAAGAAAAAGGTATAGGAAACATTGTAGGACGGGATTGGGGGAAGTTTTCCAATCCATCAACAGTTCGCACTCAGATGGAAATACTCGTTCAGGTCATTTGACGCCAATGGGGGCGAGAATTCTCTTGGGGTTGAGCCTTTTTTTCAGGACAATGAAGAAATAACTGCAACCTGGAAGGTTTGAGGTGGGGGTGCCATTGATCGGCTTCGGCTGTTCTCTCTGGACGGCCGCGGAATTGTCTAAATTTATTGCAGATGGAAGCAGATTCAGGGTTAAAACGTGGAAGTTTCTCAATTCATTTTGTAGGACATTCCTTGATTTTTGTTTAGTGTAAAAGAGAAATTTCACAATGTTTATAAATTTATGATGGCAATTTACCATGAATCTATTGTTTGATTTGGAACAGTGTGAGTAGTGTGGTAATTACTTGATGAAGTATGTAGTTGACTTCAATTGGTCTCATCCCGACGATCACAATGACTAGGTGAGATGACGTTGATTTGGACTAGGACATTCATGATTCTTACACTTGCACTATGTTGAAGTATATCTCTTGCAATACGACATCAACTCGAAAAAATAAGTCATCTTCAGAATAAATTTCCACAATTCTTATTGCAAAAATACGAGAAAATTCGTGTTCATGTTACTTTCACCCTATTAGAGAATACACTCATCCTATTCTTCCACCTATATAGAATCGATGGTCTACACATCGAAAATCAGCTAGTTATGTAAAGTTTGCTAGTATGTCCAAAAATTAAGAAGGTACTTTTAATCTATGTGTTGGGCCTATTGTGTAAGTGATAGGTGATTCCTAAAACCCATCTTGCAAGAGACGTACACCAAACCCTAGTCTCCTCCTCGAATAATTCAATAATAAGACTCTAATGGTCCTCTCCAGCTCCCTGATCATCTTCACTCTGTAATCTCCCGAGATGGATATGGAAGTGAATCCTCCCGTCTTCAAAGAAAAGCCCACAACTTCTGTAGTTCCAAACCTCTACAAAGGGACGGGATGAGTCTGAGGGGCTCCGAGCAGAGATTAATGTGGCACTGGCTGTGTCATTCACTCGAAGCTCCTTCACAGCCCTAATTGGGAAGAGCTCTCCCCGCTTGCCTTGTAAACAACCGTAAATCACTTCGTCCTCCTCCAGCATAAAATCTCCTCAAATAATCTTAACACGAAGTTAATATTCTGTTTTATGAGTCCACCCGAAAAACAATTTTGGTTGAGGTTTTATTGATAGGGTGCCGCTTTCTGAGCGAACGTGTCACCATCGGGTTTGAATC
This sequence comes from Lygus lineolaris, assembly GCA_030264115.1. Taxonomy (NCBI): domain Eukaryota; kingdom Metazoa; phylum Arthropoda; class Insecta; order Hemiptera; family Miridae; genus Lygus; species Lygus lineolaris. Next base: position 13,033,372 of record JAEMON010000011.1, read on the forward strand.
ACCTCGTAAATGTCTGCTGATTGTTATGGAATGAGATTTCTTCACTTTTTCATCGACGGCTCCCAAATGTTATAACTCTGTTCGTAATTTGAACTTTTCGTAATGTGAGTGAGTTATTCGTGTTGGATTGGTTTTCAGCTTCTCCATCACTTTCAGTAATAATTGTTGATATTTTCTTGGTTATTAACAGCTATTTGATCAGAAGTGATAGTATAGGTACGTGTAAGTCTTTATTAATTTTGATGTTTTAAATCATGTTAAACTTTGTTTGACCTATATTGACACTGTCAGTCACTTCAGGTTTCAGATTTAGCTGTTATTTCGTCATCACGATGGGGAACTTACTTGGGTAGTAATTTTGCAGTAAGAACCTCAAAATCTGAATTAGTGCCCTTGAAAACTCCCTGGTGCCAGTTTTCAGCTTGAAATTACGACTGGTTTGATCAAAAAACGGGTTGGAAGGGAACGAGGGACGTCATTTAGGTTACGCCAAAGATGGCCCGGTGGGGAGGGGGTCGTGTCGTTCGGTTACGTCAGTTAGTGCAAAATAACAAAAACCGTTTTCGGTAACTTTCAAACGTCGGATACCCCTCGTATACCACTTTTTTGCAAAGTAATCACTAAGACCTTTCAAATTGCAAAATAAAAATTAACCATGCAAGTTCTCCTTTTCCAAATATTCAGTCGTCTGAACGTGCAGTGTAGGTAAATCACTCCTAAGACGTTCAATTACTTATAAGACGTTCAAATTTATATGAATTTGTGTAATAAATTAGGTGAAACCACTATATTATTATGTATATAAATCAATTCACAAGAGCTGAACTGAAATCTAATTCCGTTTACCCGACAGTTCGCTATTGTTGAAAATGAGTGTTTCGGCTCTCTCCATTGTACCGAAAACCAATAACGAGCCTTCAATTTGCTCACACCTTGACAGGTCATTTAGCCGCCGAGTAATTTACATCCTTTCCAGGAGTAATTTACCCTAAAATGATTTATAAAGGGGGAAAACCGCCTTCAAGTTCCTTCCCGAAACGCTGGGGAGGGAGGAAACGGGATTTTCTCATCACTATAAATCCCCCAGTAGGACTTAAGTCTGCGGGAAAACGCGGGGTGAAGAACCGCACACACATCACCTAATCCTTTTCGCGGCAACTTTCTAATGACAAGCTGCCAGCCTCTTGACGGTCCTCCCACGTCGAGTCACTCCGTTCGCAGTCATTCACCACCGAGTTGTTGGTTCAAATCCTGAAATAATCACTTATGTATGTATTCACATTATTTTTGACTGAATATTTGAATAATCGTGGATGGAGGTCTGTTAGAGTGAATGGAAACAAATTCCATTAATGAGGTTTCAAAAACACTTGTCAACTTGTACATTGCAACACTAGGAAGAAATTGAGAGGGTTCCCGCTGTTTCAAAACAACATTGTGAATAAAAGCGTCCTTCGAGGACTACGTGTTTTCGTCATTTTGGAGATCTGAAAACTCAAAGTATTTCCCCGATATTCTTCTCCTTGTACTAAACAAATATTTTCGATTTATCCCTACTTAACCTCATTACCAGCCTATCAACCCGGAATGCGCATTCATGTAAAATGTGTAATTTTTTTAAAATAATGAATTCATGAATATCTATCACACAGTTTAGGCCGTTTGGGTATCCCGGAATACCTCATTGTGTTGTAGACAATGAGCTAGGGGCTTCAATAATTTGGATTATCTATAAATTTACCATATTAGGGAATTTTGCATTAATTTGTTAAGAAGTTAGCAAGCTAAAACTGCTCATTAGGATCGAAATCCCATAACATGGATTGTAACTTGTAACTTTAATATGCTCTGTACGGTTTATGTTGTACTCGTTCTTATTTATGATCTCATGATTTGGAAAGGTTTATTACGAGAAGTATACGTGACGACTAATCACGATATTCTATTGAATACGCGATCGTTGCCTCATACATTCCGGACCATCTCGACCGTCCTTGGCCTCTCTCAGGTCTTGAGAGATTTGAGATGTCCTCAAGCCGGATCAATGTCGTTGAGTCTTTTCATCTTATGAAAAAGACGGCGACTGAATGCGAGGGATTGAAGGGAAAAAACATGTCCTTCGTGTTTCGTCATATATCATTAGCCCATCGCTATTCCCAGGCTGTGGGACTTGGCATAGCTCTCATATCCTTTTTAAGTATAACTGTTTCACTTATCCACTCGTTTATCGATCTATATGATCGTAAGTCTTCCCAAAGGCACATTAATCACTACCACGAAAAATCAAGTTGCTATTTGAAGATGACTGGTTCAATACATATCAAATTTGGGACCAGGCTTCGAAAACGATGACGAGGTCTTGTGTTCTCATTTTTGTAGTTTTCAACAAAATTTACTTCTGTATTTTACATTTTACTTGAAAAATTTACCAATTGTTCCATGAATATAACGATTTCTTCTGGAGTGTGTGTGTGTGTATGTACGCATGCGCAAACGTGAAAATTGAGCAAGCTATGTGCCACACCCACTTGGCAGACGTTTCTATGGTAGTTCGGGACTGCTGAATCTGAAAGATTACTTAGCTACTTATGTATGAAATGCGCGAAACATTTTTTCTTCTACGTTAATGACGTTTTTTTAAAATTGAGGTGTAGGTTGCATGAATGGTTTAACGAGTACTTTTGAGAACTCAATTTTGGATTGATCGGATAATCCTGCAGGTGTATTTTATTATGCAATAGTAACCCCATCCACCGCCACTACCTTCAGAACAACCTTGCTATGAATAACCAGAAGGTCTATGAATATATCGGATATTGTGATAACATTGGATTAGTAGATATCTATAGTTTGTTTAGGAATTGGGGCTGTTCGATCATTTTTTTAAGCTTCACAACTCACACCCTTCCCATCCCCTCCAATCCTATTTATCTTCCACCCGTCAAATGTTAACTCTATCTTGAGTTAGACCACATATGTACACACGGGGGTATTAAGTTTTTCTGAGGATAGGGGCAGAGATGCTGCCACGGTGCCCTGGAACTATGTAAACATAGAGGGACCTATGTAAACGTGACAGATGTCCCTGTCTGGCGGGTCTTATCCCTTCGGTTACGTTATAAATCTATCGAGAGGGTGACGAGGGTTCCTTGTGAACTTTGGTGTGGTCTGGGAAAGGGCATTGGCGCCTTGGAGCCCTGCATTCTACTAAATACTCCATCAGTCTTCCTTCTGGCATTTACAGGAGTTTCAATAGCTTAGGGTTGACCCTATTTTGGTCTGAGGTAGGGATGACAAATTCAAGGCGTGCCTACAGTTACCCGTTAAATCGGTTGAAAACAATTGTACCGAAATGATGCTATTACGCTATTATAATATGTATATAGCTAATATAGGTACGTATGTACTATAGATACCTAAGCCATTGCCCCATTTCAGCCCCTTTTCACGGTAGATAGCTAAATTGCCAATAATTTATGATGTTATGGGTATAGTTTATGATTTATGGATTCAAAGTTCCATGGTTCAGTCATTCTTGACCCTATTGGTTTGGTCATTTCCAATAGGTACCTAATAATGCTTTGAGTTTCTTCAGGTACGTTGTCAAATTTCCACTGTCATTCGCTGCCAATGATTGGTCGGAAATATTATGAAATTCCTCTCCAAGCTTCTCATATGGTGTATTTATAACAAACACAGCGTTAATGTAAGTTGGTTGTACTTAAGAGAATGCTTTTCAATCGTAGTAGCTCGACATGAACAAGCTTGAAAGTTTGAAATTGGAATTTCCTTCTGGATGATGTATGTCAATTTTAGCTAAAATTAGGAGGGTAGTTGAGGACTGGTCTTTGTATGGCCATCTATGTGTTTTTCCCGTACGCTTACATAATTGATTCATGTTATTATGTTATCGAAAAAGCCCGGAGCCCGTAAAATGCCCGATACTCAAAGGGGTGGAAGTAGCAAATTCGTGTTTCCATTCACTGGTGAGTGTCAACAATCAGCCTGCTAACGGTCCGATGTGTTTTAAGAATATTGAGTCTAATCATAGTGTCGTGGTGGCACAATGTCAATAATGGCAGAAAGGAAGGTAAAGTTCGAAGGGGTCAAATGTCAAATTCATGGGGCAAATAAAAAGGTGAAATTGATTTAAAACGATGAAGATATTTGCATCCCTCACCTGGCGGATTTTTCAATTTATTGAACGTTTTCCCTGAAACGTTATCCAACACATTTCGCTGATTCGATTCACTCCGTATTATACTAACTATACATTCAAGCACACCCTTGCGGACGACTTCAATTCTCGCCTTGCACCACATCGCATGGCAGTAAGGTTATTTTTAGGCGAGGAGATCCGTTGGGTACGAGCTGGTGGTACCGCGTAGGTGGCAAACTTTAGATTGCACCTTGAATAATTCAGTCAGGGAGCCCAACCTCGCTGTGGGGATATTACTATTAAAGTGCGGGTTTTCCAGGGCCCAAACCGGCGCCGGAGAGAGGAGGAGGTGACGGAAGGAACTCAAATATTTGTAATGGAAGGCTCGGAATAGGGAAAGCGGTTGGGGAACGAATAACTTTAGTCGGATAATATTCAATATTCAGAAGCAAACATCCTACGGAGTGTGGTGGCCTGGAGGGAACTGAGAACATTTTTATGAGTGATGCTTGTTAACAGTTACGAAGTCCGATGAGAATTGAAAATAAAAAGGCTGGTCCACTCTAGTATCCTGTACACTTGAATGGAGAGGAGCTAGGAATAGGTATACATGCAGGTCACATGTAGAAGATGAGAAGAAGTAGTACAGTCAATAAATACTGTTGATTAGCCAAAAGGTGGTAATAGCGTTGATGGGTTGTAGATTCCTGTAAAAATATAATTTCTTGTACTCTATCTTGAGTGTTGTCTTGAATCGTCACAACCAAAAGACAAATTACATTTTGCAGCAGGCAGGTAGGTATAGAATCTGTAAAATCGGTGCCGCTGATCAATAATGAACTCAAGATCGATGCTCAGCTCATCGATTTCAACCCAATGGACGGTTTTTGTGTGGAGCGCAAAGACCCTGGTATCGATTTCCTCAATTTCGTTGCGTAATTACTCCTCAATTCTGACTTATTTTTATATTGAATGATTTATATTGACTGATTTTTATATTAACTGATTTATATTGATTGATTTTTTACACAATCCCAATTTGTACAGATTTATCATATTTATATATAATAATATAAATGTAGCCCCTCGCATAGAAATTGGCGATACCTCTTTCATACGTAACCCAATGGGTAGTTATGGGAGCAGTTTCAATGATAATAAGAGGCTCGAGAAGTACCTTAGGTAGGGTACGATGCTTTGGGCTGGGAAGACTCACGCCGTTGATCCAGGTGGAAGGGATAGAAAAAAAGAAAGAAAAGACGTGGATGAGGAATTCTAGGCATGAAAATCTCCCCCACCCCCTCTCGAGGAATTTACCGAAAAGAAAAAGAAGTCAAATTGTAAAAATAAAAATAAATAAAACGAATCAACGCAAAAACAAAAAAAAAAAAAAAAAACAAACAATTAACTACCTTCATATCTTCCTATTCTCCATCTCGGTTTGGAATGATTTGATTTTTGACTCCCAATTCCCATCTGTGGAATCATTGATTTCAATTTATCAGGGTGGAACTTCGCCATTGTCTTTGTTGTGGGACTTTGCCATTGTCTTTGTGCCCTTACGTTTGGTGTTTTGGTACAACCAAGAATCTTAATCAAGATTATGCTTTCATACAAAGAAAACACCTTTCGCCCAAACGCAATATAGAGGAAGTGGGTATGGCTCACATAGGAGTTACCCGAATCGTTGCTAACTAGGTACATAGGTACCTGACTAAGCAAATATCAGGCTAAAATTCAACACATTATGAGTAGGTAGTGTAAAAATTATATTTTGAAGCCCTCCTGCATGAGGGAACAACGAGAAGTCGCAACTCAATTACCATTCCAACATACCGCAGTGAATCCGTCGGCACCCTCGCACCTTAGAGGATTCGTTCTTGTTCACGCTATGTAGACTCCCCTGTTCAAGTATAGGAGAGTACCGTACGGGGTTATTAACATTCCCGGGAGAGTGTTGGGAGTGGGGGAAATACGAGTAAAAGGGGGAGTAGGTAGGGGTTGAGGATAAAGGGTCGAAAAATTCCTGTAATTAAGGCAGGAATCCGAGGTATCCATGAGATGAGGTTTAGGGAGAATGGAGGGCGGTTTCTGCGCTTATCCGAACAAGGGGGTGGAAGGCAAAACCTGTCGGCGGTATTGGTTAGATGACGAGGCCGTAGTGCACGAGGAAGGTTTCTCGCGATAACCGGTTACCTACACGATGAAGGTATACGAAGCACGGCGGATGCATACATACAACATAGAGAAGGTATACCGCCTATCAGATCCCTCCAGGATGAGGTTCGGGGTAGAACCCTGCGGTGGAGGGTTAAAGCTAATATTCCTATATAAAGGGCTATAATCACCGCCAATAACCCTTTCACCATACCGACCCTCCATGAAACCTTGTTTTGTTATTAAAAGATATTCTCCTCCTCACTCACTCTCCTGTGTCCAATATTCTCGCCCAATAAATCCTTCATCAGCCTATAATAATATGGAGGCATTTCACCTATTTCCCATATATCCCTAAAGGGATGATACATTATATCAAAGATTATAATAGCCTCTCGATGGTCCTTTGGCTCTTGACGTTAGGTCTCCCCATCCGTCTTCATTGGAATTTTAAATTTGGGAGAAACTAGGATTCGCCATCAAAAATAATATCATCGTGTAATGAGATTTGTTTTTCAACATGAAAAAGGTCACTCTGCAGTACAGTAAACCACCTCAAAAATAATAAATAATGTAATAAGTACACTATTATGCACCCTAATAATTAATTAAATTATTATCCACATTCATTGAGGGCTCCCCTTGGGGAACATTACACATTTTCATACCCAATAATTTCAATATTTATTCTGTTGGTAATTGTATTTGTCCATTGTTTTTGAGAATAATTGTAATCAGATCCTCCAAGAATGTTTTCGCTGGCATTTGTTCATAGGAACTTCCTAATATGTAGCTGTTCAACCAAACTAAAACTGTGTGTTTCCGAAAAGGGATCCCTTCAATTTGATCGGTAAAAATATTTTTTTCCATCCTACTGAATTATTATTAGCAGTTCAATAATAAATATATAATAATATTCATGTTAGTTTAACCCAGCATACCCTTTTGATCAAATAACTTTAACCACCAGAGCTCCTTTTTAGCCTATAAAATTTTGAAAGAAATGACAAATCCTTCTAAACTCAAGTTTACTTCCAAATTTATAGCGTCCGAAATGGAAGATAAGCATATAAATTGTATTTATGGGATTAGACGGAGGTTATTAGTGTCCTCTGGATCGGGCCATTCCCGCGGTTAGTGGATTACAGTTGATTTGTGACAGAAACAGTTGGTTTCTGTGAAACTTGGAAGCATTAGGAATTGGTTCTAACTACTAACTCCTAATTGTTTTCTATTTTGGATCTATCTTGCTTCTGACTAATATGTATACCGAAGATTGGGAGAAGCTTTTTATTCTTGCAAGAAATCGAAAGAAAGTGACTCCAATGAAATTAAAATTTACAATTGATTTTTCCAATTCAAAGCATTCTGAACTATTTTTAGGTAACTAAATAGGTGTAAGAAGTTGTTTGATCGGTTTCTATTAGATTTACAAGAATATGAATTTCATCACCGAATGGACCAACGCATCTACAAATTGGTTACTCAAATTTTGAGGGGATTGGCCTCACGATTATATCCTCTATGATTGAGTAGATATCGAATCAATAGAGGAGAACGAAGAAATCCTCACCGTGGTTGATGTTTGTCAGCTTCGTCAACACGGTCAAGATCATTATAATAATATCAATGTATTGTGCAACCATTTCTGTTCAATGAACCACCAGAAACGGATGGGAACCGTGTAGCTCATACGGGTTTCAATAAGGTTAAAAACTTGAAACGCGAGTGGAAATTTTGATTTCAAATGGAGAAGAAAATTTCAGTCTAATATTCCATATGCATTTGGGTATCACCAACCTATTCTATATTAGTAGGTTGCTAGCTTTGAGTTGCACAAGTTCTTGCATGAAGGTATGATTTTTTGGTTTAGAATGTATTTTAATGTATCCATGAGATAGGCACGTAGGCAATACCCCAGTTGTATCAATCAGAAAAACGTTGTAATTTGTTCCGTTTTTGATCGTGCCTGTTTCCAATATTCCAAAGGTTTAACGATAAATCTGCTGCTAGAGATCGGCGAGTAACTGAAAAACGTAACGGAATCATTGACGTGGAAATATATAAACTACTCAACCGGAATGATTGAACGAATATACTCGTACACTGCTGAATCTATACGTCGACGCTGGAGTCACATCTTAGAGCAAGTATTCAGTGGAGTGTTCACGTTTAGAGGCGCTATGATATCACAAATCCCTCGCCTTCTCCAGAATCTGTTTTTTCCACTTTAAAGGCTCTTTTATGGGACCATTTAGTCGAAAGTAATTTTTTCTACTCTCACCTCTGGGAGAGAAAAATAGAGAGAGGGTCAAGCGATGGTTTTCCTACCAGGGATAATCCTGTCACGGGAACGGGGTATGATTGTAGTTTATGGCCGAATGTCCCCCCAAGCGAGCAGGAAGCGAAAAACTGGGGAAAGGGGATTGAATTCTTTTTATACAGCTGGTGCCGGAGGTAATCCTGCCTCGTAAAGAACGGTCTAAAGGGAAGGTGGTAGCTTATGGGTGTGCCAGTGCCTTCTGTATCGGGACGTGATGGGACGGAGATTGACCCCTGCCCTCCGGCCCTGGATATTCCTATTCCAGATTTCGGCCCTGGCTCCTTCGTTTTATGTACCTACATATTTGAGCATTAATTTTGGGTGTTTTCAAGTTGATAGTACAGAGAGAAGATGATATTATGATAAGTTTGAAGACTACAATTATCCGATTAGGATCCATCTTGCAAGCTTACATCATAACTAAAGATTAATTTGCCTTTCTTTGTTAACAGGTTGGTGACAGGATTCAGCAGGTACTCGCAGAATTATGTGAGTCGATCTAAAGATTTGTTTCATCGATGATAAAATTATCATGCACCTGCTGTCCTTGTGCTTTCCTGCTGACTTTTGGTCCGAATTGATGAAATTTACAGGGATGGTGAGGTTTTAGTCCTAGATGGTCCACTATGTTTCAACCCTGTCTGATCAATAGCTGCCTTTGCGCATGCGGTAAAGCGTATTTCCTGAAACATTCAACGTTTACTACAGCAACAAGATGTTCAGTAAAATCTGGCCGTGATTGGTGTGACCATTTTTTCCGAATTTTGGTCATGGCACCTCCAAATACCTACAAATCGAGTCGGAGGTAAAGTATGTGGACCAGCTGAGTCAAACATTGATCTCCCTGATTGGCATTCAGGGTTAACAGGAGAGATGGCTGTGTAAAGTGTATCTATCAAGTTTTGCGCTTTTAATGTAAATAATTGAAACTCGTTTTGAGTCATAATTTTGTCACGAGCTTATTCTATACGGCTATGTTACAATGAGTGAGGAGGCTATGACCGTGACCCAACTTAGCAGACGCTTTTTATTCGTTTACCGGATGAGCAGTATGGAAATATTTATGTTTCTTCTAATTCACTCAAAAATTGGCAGCGAGCTGAGGTACGGAGTATATTCGTATGTAGAACATCGAGCTGAAGGGAAAAACTGGGTGCTCCACGTGGGGTCGTACAATATTCTCCGCATTGCCATTCCCACTCCGACTTGGAAATAACTCAGACGAGAAGAGAAGAAGGCGCAAGTAGTGGAAAAGGGGAGGATAAAAAGTGCTTCATGTGTCTTTGGAATGTCTGTATCGACGCCGTGCGATGCTTAGGAGATGGGGAGAGTTCTTCTTCGTTGTACTACTGGCATTGTGGTATAGTGTGAAGTTGTTCGTTGAGAATGTTGGGCAAAAAGTGAGGGTATAATATGAATTCTTGCATGTGCCCGCTCTTCATGAATACGTTACGACCTTACGGCAGGACACCTTGTCAAGAGGGTACTTCGATCTGCGGAAGAGCAGGATCTCAGTCTGCCACGGTTTGAAGAGTTCTAATGTTCCTGTATACTTAGACCGTTTCATACTAATAATAAATTATATATCTACCTGTACCTGACCGTTATGTTCAGTTATAGTTTGGATGATATTCAGCGATATTTTCGGATAACCCTTTTTAATATCAACGATCCCATCACATAATATAATATTGTTGCCAGACTTCTGAGTAGTTCCGGTTGTGAGGGCTTATATATAAGGTTCTTCATGAAGAAAGACCATGATTTTTTTCCTTGGTAAATGAAAGTCATTGTGTACGAACTTATGGTGCTTCGGTGACAAGTCGAAGGACTCTAATTTGTGTTGTCTGAAGGGGTAATTATGGTGCGAATAGCAGAGATCACAGAGTATGCCAAATCGGATGATGCATTGAGAGAACATTACCCCGAGAACATTCACTTGGGGATCCCAGTTGTTTGAATAAGAGCTTGTTATAGGTAGTAATTTATTTGTACGTGCATATAATTGTAGTCACTTTTCGCGTTGGCATAAGTTAGATAAGTATAAGTAACCATAACATTACTTAGCATCACTGTGATCTGAGAGAACATCGAGCCTAGAATACTTCTGGAGGCGAGTAGACGTACAGTGATTCAAGACGGCAGTTTCCAGGAAGGGACGCCGCAAATCCGAACCCATTTTCGTCACCAACTCGGAGAGCGAAATGGGGGAGGAATCCGCGAAGCGGAACGGGAAGTGGCTGCGAAGGAAAAAGTAACTTTGTCTTCAACTCGAGGCAGCACCCACCGAGTAAGAGAACGAAAAGTGGAGAAGACCTCAGAATACAAAACAGCTTCTGGAACTGAAGGCACGGAACTTGAGGACAGAAATGGTGTTGGTGGGAGGCAATGGATTCCAAAGCATGGATTTCACATTTCGAACAGTTCCTTTTCAATCGCAACGTTTTCATTTAATACGAATTGTAGCCGATGAATTTCGAGAAAATGACTGCTTCTCAGACTACCATGGATGGTATATAGGAATCTTCATTTTCACGTTTCAGACCTCTTAATAAAGACTGGATATTTTTGTACCTATGGAATTTCAATGGAGGTCCAGATAACTACAAGAAGAATCATAACGGTGGGCAGATGAATAAACTAATCGCAGACAATCATTTAAGAAAATATGGATCACTGAGTTCGTCAAGTTAATGAAATGCAATAGTGAGAGTGACAAAAAAGTTCCTCGATTATGGACTGTATTAATTATAGTTAGCAAGAACGGGCACAACACAATATATTCTTACTGTCACAATGAAAATTACTTTATTCAAAAAACCAAAGAAACGTCAATTTTAAAGTCAGAATCAAACATATGGAAAAAACAATATAAATACTGACCACGCTCCATAATAATTCCGCGCGCCAGTAGGTAGAATGAAATAACAGAGAGGATCAAGGTATAAAATGTGGAAAGAGAAATTCCTGTCGAAGAAGACCAACGGGTATAAAAATCTCAGAGGGCCAACGGTAATGTAAAATAATGTCGATATCGATCTCTCATATACCAATAACGAAGCGAGAAACACGAGGGAAGATGCTAAGGTATGTTAAAGTAGCAAAAACAAGACAAGATTAAGCTTCATGGGAAGCCTCCAAAATATCAATGAGGTCACAATAATAAAATGTGTGAACAACGACCCGGAACCCAATTATAGAAACGGATTGATGCTATGGAAGGACGGTACCTAACTGATTTGATGGGGAAAAAGCAAGTGAAACTGAATGAGCATGGTACGTAATTTGGCGAGGTGGTACAGTTTATGTGATTACGAGCGGCAATGGATGTAAAAATAAATCTAACAATTTTAGTGATTCTGTCGGATTGCCATGAGCTCACCTCGTGTTTCAGGAACGGTGTCTCAGAGGGCCAACGAAAATGGAAAACATTGTCGATACGGATCTAAAATGAACCAAACGAAGAAAGAAGCACAAAAATCTTGCTGAGCAAAAACTGGACAAGTCTGGAGCTGCAGAATACCAATGAGATTTGAAAAAATAAAATAAAAAGTGTGAACAACGACACGGAACCCAACCGTAGAACAGATGCAAAGAAAGGCCGGTAGCTGTGTTGATGGGCATTAGCAAGTGTAACCGATCGGCGATCCCCTTTGTGGCTGGAGGGCAGGTCTCAGGACTGTCCGATCGGATCTGGCGCGTTGATTCATCGAGTTCGCACCACAACAGCAGAACGGCGCGTCTCGTTCCCAACCCCGGAGGGCTTCAGAAGGTGTTCGAGACTTCTTTGTAATTCCAAGTCCCTTTCTCAGACCACCTGCCAATTTGTACATCTGTTCGTCGTTATAGCTACGGGATGGGTGAAATTCCCTTTGACTCAGCCTTTCACTGTGTGGTCGTTCGTCAGGATTCAATGCCGATTCCCAGATGTTCCTCTGCTTTTTTTTGCACGTTTCTAAGTTACCGGAGCACTCGAAACAAACCTCATATATCTCATAATCGACCTCGAATCAGAATCAGATAATGGTAAGCAAGAGTTGACGATAAGCGTTCATGTTATGATAGATCATCAACAAGAAGTTAGTAACACGACAAGATCTCTCTTACATGTACCGAGTCGAGTCTGTACCTCTTACCAATAGTCGAGTGTGTGCACCTACATATAATTACAATCTCAAATCGCCTTTCAAATTGATTTGAAGCTCCACTTCTCAAGAAAACCAGGAGGCTGACAAATTTAAAAAAAAAAATGGCTGGTAATTCTTTTGTTTTGATAGCACATTCATCCTTTCAACTTACCTGATTCCTCTAATCATTTGCATATTTTATACATTTTGGTTTTTAAATGGGCGATTTCATTTCGAAGGGTGACCCGATATGACCAGAATATTCGAGAGCCCACCGGTTCGTCTCACATATTAAAGCTAGACATCAAGGCCATCTTGCGGCACATTCCAAGTTTATTGTCACGAATCGCACCAAGGATATTAGAAAGATTGTCGTACCGCTTTGTGACTGCTTCACCTCGACGTTTCATTTTCAAACGTGAGCGCCAACTATTCTGAGGAGGCTCATGAATAATGAACCTGCGTCTTCCTAGCGCGTGTCTTAGATCTCGTGAGCCTGATATGATTCATCGTCCAGACCGGGGGAGCCCGTCGAACGCCAATAAAGTTACTAATGACTTCATCGAAACCCTTGTGTGAAAGTTGCTAATCTGTTGAGGTCCTGGTGAATCGATTATTTACATTCACCGCTGAACTATTTCTTATAAGGGTCAGTGATCGAAGAAGGATCGTAAATGGAAGTGTGGCTCGTAAAGCCCAGCGTTGCTCTCATAGTTTCAAGTAAAATGCTTCAATCACATCTATCCTAGTCTTGGCTCTCCCATCAGATTAATGACTTATTTTGTGAGGCAAAAAGGAAAGCAGAGCGATCCAGCGAGTATCTTGGACGGTATAATATGGATTTCTTTTTCCTTTATTCTGTGACTATGGATAACGGCGATGTAACCTCTTGCATAAGTCAGGTGACTTGGATTCGTATTTGCAGTTCAAATAGCAGGAAGTGGGGAGTAACAGACCTCACAATTGAGTGGATGAGGCGAAAAAACCATAATTTTATCTAAAAGACATTTGCATGGAATAATTTTCTAACTGAGTACCTTGAGGTAAAAGATAAGTGTAGTTCACAACCCCAGTTCCGAACATAGAGTCCTTGAGACCTCAGAAAAAAGCTAGCGACTAAGTACTGCATAGAAGGAGTTGATACATTGAGATCGCTTGAGATTAAGATTGCGTTGAGGTTTGGGTATATGAAGTTTGGGTGTTACAATTCCTGTTGGGTATCCATATCCTTACGGTATCCAGTGCCAAGTTTTCCAATACTTTTACTGCTTTCAGATTCTCAATTGGAATTTACTTAATGAAAATGATAATTTTTTTATTACTTCAAATATCCCCACCCCTTCTGCGCGTTATTTATGATCAACTGAGAGGTATTATAATGAACAGTTCAAACCTCTAATATCGGTTCATAAAACGTTAGTTCATACACCGCCTAGTTGTTAAATACAGGAGCTGTCTAAACCCAGAATAATTATGAATTATTTAATTGCCGAATTCATCATAATCTCTGGTTTAATTCAATTTGCGAATAAAATAAATCTCCATTGTACCTACTTCCATAAAAGAGCGGCAATAAATCTCATTTAAGAGCAAAGAGCATGAAACGGGTTCCCCCATTTCGGCGAATTACCTAAATTTATTGTCTTTCCCCTTTCGTCTCGAACTGGTTATTATCACCCCTTAGGTAGGTAGGGTACTCTTATCGGGCCACTTATCCCCCTAGGTGTCCAGGGGTTCTTCACCCCGCGATGGTTATCACAGGGAGGTACCCGAACACTGAGAGAAAGGCCATGCCCAACGTACCCTCGAACATTCACCCCCCAGTTTTAACTACGAAAAATCTCTTTTTTTCTCATTCGTTCAATTAAAGAAAACTCACCCTTTCAAGTTTCAACTTCCACATTTTACTTTCCGTCCTCCCCTCTCATTCCTTGTTCAGTTTTTTTTTCTGAATACAAAACAGCTAATTTTACGAAACCGTCCATAAAAAACACGTGGGTCTTCCTTAATATTCGTTCTGGATTCTATTTAAAATATTCACCCTCCTCACTGCCACCATTCACGACCAAATAATCCGAGAAACAAGATTATCGTGTTTCACAACTTTGAAACAATGGTATCATTTTTTTACAACGACTGTTGTCGTTTTCAATGATTGCATGTTTCATTTGTAGACATAATTTCCACCGGATAATCCTATTTTGCTTTCGTATTACCCAAGGTAAGAAACGTGGAAGATTCAAAGGAATTTTTTTCTCCCAAATCAAAATTTCCATTCGCATTTTGGATTTCACAGTTGTCTGACCAATACAATGGTCCGATTTTTATGAAATATTCAAGGGTTGTTCAGGTTAGCCCCGACACGGAACCAGAATTGTTCAGAAAGCTCTGAAACGCAAAATTCAAGTGAACATTTTGATTTCGTTGGAAATTTTTCCTTACTTCTTCGCACGACTATAACCACCTTTGTCATAGCGAGGAGACAACAACAATGTCACATTTGATTATGTGATCCACGAAAACTTTAATATTAATATCATTGATATTACATTTGCGTATGTTTACTATTGAAAAGTTCCTGTGATTTTGATTAGCTCCACAAGTTGAGTTCTCCTCTTATCAATTTCCAAGTATATGGCACCAACAGTCCAACACGTTCTCCTTCCTGCTCCGAACTGTTGTTATATGAAGCTCGCTACTCGAGAATCTCCACTTATTCTGGTTGTCTCGGTAGGTGATGAATCCTTTCGGAAGCTCTGCGTCAGAAGATCATATTTATCTGGGTTATGGATGGCTTGAATTTGGATTTTACGCCCCTCCAATCTAGCATGCATTTCTTTTCTTAGGGTTCCTCGCCCATTTCCAAAGGCCAAATCATACAAATTCACCAAATCTGATTTTTTTGGCTTCCGTACTCTAGAAGTTCAACTCAGTGTTCCTCGCATACCTACCTGGTTCAACAACCACTTCTAATCTAGAAGGTCAACTCAGTGTTCCTTACATACCAGGTTAAATTCTCAACAACTAGTGATCAAATCAACGTAATCATTCTGAAAAGAACACATTCCCTCTTGGTGCAACAATGATTCTCTTGTCTTCAGCCATTTTGGCGGTATCGACGGAAATCAGGTGAGCTCGTGATGAAGCACTTGAGACCCCCCCAGAAGCGGGGAAACGTTGGAAGCAGATAACAGCAGACTGGGGTTGGGCTGTAATTAACAGTTCGATAGGGTAAATAAATGTGACCATTCCACTCCCCCTACGGGAAGAATATACGTTGGGGCGTTGGCACCCTGGGGTTTCAAATGTACGTTTTGATGACGCATGATGAGGTGGGAGGGCCGGGTGTAGTGGATTTGCGGTGAATATTGTGGATTATCGTCAAGTATCTAAAGCTAACAGTGGGGGTCAAAACATTAAATGCGTAATGCTTAAATAATGTAGGAATGCAATCGTTGATTCAGGTTAATCTCTATATTATCTCCATACTTTCTCTATATAATACTAGCTGGTTAATCGGTTAAGCGTTGCGTAGAGAGAAATTTGCTGAATGTCCATTCATGAATGACTAATGCTCTATATGGAGACAATTTAGAATGTCTTCCAATCCTAAATCGTCCAAACGGATGATCATTCTCTAGTTTCAATGGATTGGATGCGGTGTTCAAAAACTCCCCGAATTCCCCTGACCCATGCAATAAGTAAGGTATAAAGTACACAGGATGGATGGATGGGGTGGATTTCAGGATGGATTTTCTTCCGACTGCCGCTCCCAGTGGGGCTCATCCGGACAAAACGTAGGTAGCCTCTAAATGTATAATACATTTTGTGATGATTCCGTATATACCTCAAATAGCTAATCAGCTTCAAAAACATCGAAAAAACTAGTAAAAACACGTTTTTGATCATTTTAACCGCTCAAAGCCGTTTTCATGTACAGACAAGTTGAAGACCTCAGACCGTGAAATGAGACCAACACCAGCTGATAAACACTGTAGCCATGATTTTCGATGATCTTTCAAAGTTTTTCTCTATCAGGAGTGAACACGAAAAAAGTCGAAGAAACGAAAAATTACCAAAAATCATGCGACGAATCGGTGGAATTCCTATCAACGCTAGCAACCCAAGTTCAAAATTTACCTCGTGAAGAGTGGAGGTCATCTGATAAAACTGCCTGTCATTCAAAAGTTTGGCAATGGCACCAACTGCGAAAAAGTAACCCAAGTTGTGGGTCGAAGTTACGTTTCTTCTTTCCCCCAGGGTCTTCAAGCCCGGCCGTATCTCCTGACAGACGCTCAGCACTTCGTGGCCATCGGCCGTCTCTGAGCCCTAATCTCTTTAAGAGAGTTTTTCCTCTATCAAGAACAACCTTTTCCCACATCCTTCCTGATAGGGTTTTCAACGTTCTCAAGATTGGGTTCATTCGCTCCAAAGACAGAATGATGTGGTCTTCTTCGAAAGCGAATTTTCCATTTGTTTCGCATTTTCGTGTATTGTATTCGATTTTACCTACCAGGTAGGTACAGCAGCATTGTTTCATCTGTTAACGGAATCGTTCTCGTCCTTGTCCGTTACAAATGTTTGGCCATAAAAGTTTCGAGGTTGTGTTAGCTTCCTGGGCAACTTCGTTTCCCCGTCCCCCAATCGATCTGGCCAAGTATCCTACAACACAATCTAACTCCCTCGAAATCGTCAGGAGGTTTGGATGGCAATTAGCTGAGTTAGGCTATGGGTGGTTCCTTATGAATTTAATCGAAAATAAATTTAATTTTTTAAAAACTTGAAAAAAGTTAATATTCAAACGACGATTTTTTTTCCTAATTGATCCTAAAAGTTCATTATTGAGAATAATAAAGCAACGAGTAAGGCCTAGAAAGACTGTCACCGTTCATCACCATTAATTTAGACTCATGCAATATAATATTATGTATATGAGCAGAACAAGGTGCCTACTCGTATCTGTGAGGCCAAAATTAATTTCTTCCAGAGTTAATTGCTTCTTTGCGGTATTTGTCTCTGAAAGGATTTCACAGTTTTTTCTTTTCATTACTCGGGTAGAAGACGCGACTTTACGGGCGTCTGTCTCCAGAATGAGGAGTCCGATGCAAAACCTCGTAAAACCCGACAGAAGTTGGACGAGGCGGTCTTAAGCGCTCAATAAACACGTTATAAAGGGTGGGAAACAGGGCCGTTAAAATTTATCCGAATTGAATATACCGGGGGAAACATAAGTCCCTTTCTGGTAGGCGTTGTTTGATGGAGTCAATAAACCACTGGTAGCTCTCTGAGGTTGTAAAACGGGTCCAGGGGATAGAGGATCTGTAACTACTGAAGCTGAGTTGTGAGATGTAACGTTACATCAGATCCCAGTCCCCGCGAAACGCTATACTTCGGTCGTTCTTTTCTTATCCGTACGAGTACAATCTGGTAACATCGAAGTAGCTTTTCGTTGATTTTGCGCCGTCTGTGTGTGGGAAGTGGTAGATTTATGCGGAGTGTCACTCGACTCCCAGCTTTAAAACTAAGTTTCCCTCAAGAAAATTACTGTGAAGTAACTAGTACCTATAGGTAAATAAATGTTTATCTGACTCGAAGTGCCTAGAGTTACCTTAACTTTATTATACTGGTGGAATTAATATTGATTCCCTTAGCTCAGTTGGTAAAGCGCTGGGCTTGGAATCTAATGGTTGTAGGTTCCTGACAATGGTTCGAGTCCTGCCAGAGCCAATTTTGTTTTTCACCATGAACTGTTTCCATTTTCAATCTAACATTTTGAGTGTTTTTAGGCTCGGCCGTTGGAGAGTCGGCAGGGACCTCGTTTTCGTTTTCCAATTATCAGACAAACTTAACTGCAATCGTAATAATGTAACAAAAATCGATCACCCTATTTTTGGGGAAATTCTAACTCCTTCAGGTAGGTACTTGAGTATGTGTACCTACACTGTATGATCCAATGGTATAATACAGCGTGTTCCTCTAATACACCCCCCCCCCTCCTCTTCCCACCACCACAAAACTCCCTAAGTATGCGTTTCAGAAAAAATTCCAAATCGTAACTCCCCTTTATTTTTTGCGTAGAATCCAAAAATGAAATTTTTGCGCATGTGCGCATGCGCAAAACGTGCACAATGCTTACCTACTAACTTTGTTTTTTCAAATAGGAACCCCAATTTTTTTTTTTTATCACAGATTCAGATTCTGCGTAACATTTCATGAAAATAACCTAAAATGTTTTGAATTTTAGAGTTCGCAGCAACGTAAGCAAATACGTGATAAATATGCTCAAATTGCCAAAAATTGATTATTGTGTTAGTACTAGATTACCACATGCGATACATGATTTCCGGGGTATTTCTTCATGCTAAATCGAGTGGTGGTATCAGCTTTTCGATTTGTGCAATACTGGTTTGAAGATTGGTGGAACCCTGTACCATCCTGATGTTTTCCAAGGAAGTATTGCCAGGAATTTTCATGGAATGTTACATAGAATCTGAATTCGCAATGAAAAATGGGAGTTCCTATTTGGAAAAAAAAACAAAGTCAGTGTATATTTTGCTCGTTTAAATGCGCACATAAATGTCATACGGTACACCTTCTATACCAGAGATCCAAAATCGCTGAAATTGTAGTTGGCGGTTAGGCTCTCGTCCGTTGGTTCCCTATGAATTTCAATGCATTCCGATCAGTAGTAAAGACTACGTATACGCGCCAACGTGAGAATGAACGAACGGCCATAACTTGCGACCCAGGGGTCCACAATTGGTCACATTCTAATGGTGGTTCGGTCCAAATGATCACGTTTGAATTGCGTCGCATTCGGATCTGTCATTTTGACTGTGCAATGCACTGTCATTCCAGGGCCGAGTGAGGTATACGAGTAATCCATGGATTACTCTAGACCAGATGTTTAAGGCGAACAATGTTTTGGCATGGCCAGAATAAGGAAGTGTTTAGGGCAGACAAAGATCGTCGGGAAATAAAATTAGTAGTAGTTGAATATTACGAAGAATCAAAAGGATCCACGAACTGGTTTTTGGTCGATCCTCCTCTCCCACCAGTTATGTGGTCAGAACCGTTGACTGATGGGTACCAAGCTTCGATTCATGAGAGAAGAAAACGTTGGAGGGAGATAACCTGATCAAGACGGAAAATATCACGCAAGACACGACACGATTTGGCTAAAACAGTCAAATTTGGTGTAAATGAGAGGTCCAAATAGTCTGTCATTAGGAATCGGTGTTTTCGGAATGGTAGTTGATGAGGTATTTAAAGGAGAAAAAAATTGACAAGATGATGATGATTAGACTGGAAGTCGTGAGATCGTGTGAGGTCCACCACGCAACGGTTTAGCTGATGTTATGAAATGGATGTAGAGCGGAGGCCCGAGGAACTAATTCATGGCCAGAGGCTATTGACGGGGATTTTGTTGAAAAATTTGAAAATGGACATCGAATTTGACGATAATGAAGACGAGTTGATCATAACAATCTAACCATATAAATAGTCATAAATCCTAAAGAAAGTAGGTAGACATGTTCTTTCGAAGGATTCGTGTATAGGGCGTTTGAAAAAGTTTCAATCAAGCGCCATGAGTTGATAAGCGAATTTTCAAAGAATAATTTTAACCGATTTGGTAGGTGATTGTTATTGGAAATTTCATGCTGATTCCGAATATACCATACTATGTTCCTATTTTCAAGGTGGTAATTTACACCAAAAACCTCAAAAACACGGTTTCTAACGATTCAAAATTTGACCCCTTGCGGAGTACTCAAAAGATTCTGGCCTAAGAACTCATCCTAGCTTTTGATAACCTGACATTTTCAATTGTTTGTCTCTTTTCAAGGGTCGGATATTGATTCTTTCGCCATGTTTTATCATTTACCCATAACACTACACCTTGCAGGGGTATTGGATGCCACTTGTAACTGTGAGGAAGTGTACCTAACTAGTGTGATTTCCATCAGAATTCCTAGAGTCATATTCGTTCAAAAGCCTAAATATTTCTAAAAGAGATTATTACGAAACTTCTGAGCAAGACGCGGTTGGTTACGCCAGCTACAAACACATCTGATATTTCTGGAAAGTAATAACATCACCGATATTAAACCCATATTCTATTTCCAACAATAAACTCAAAATTTAGGTTGATGATCACGAAAATGGCTGGCCTTTGAAACCGTTATTTCTTTTGTAATTTTTCTATTATACATTATACCTGAACATCATTATACAATGTAATCTTCAAATATTATCAGATCTTTCCCTACATGTATCAGTGTGTATCATATAAATTCTGAGTTTTTTCATGAGGGTATCCATAAAAATTCACTCAATTCCTATATTTTCATCAATTTCAATAAAAATATATATTTTTTGTGTGAATAAAACGAAATATGTTAGAACGTTGCCAGTCAATTAAATGAAATTAAGGGACCTCGCGTAGCACGTGAATTTCCCTTAACCCACCAAACTGCAATCGTATTCGGAATACGAAATAGCCCGGATGGGAACAAAGAAAAATGCAAAAAGGTGCTGGATGGACATTAGGGACCGAATTATACTATGTAAATTCCGTCGTGGAGGGTCGGCGGCAAGATGAGAAAAAAGTCAATCGAACCAGAAAGACTCCACAAGGGAAACAAATGATTATTCGATGAGACATTGTTTCTAGATTAATTACTTCGCCAGAACTGATTTCTTCTTGTGTCTCGAATCCTCCGCCACCGGTGGTCTATAGTTTCAAGGGGGTTCTCTGAAATGTAAATTCGAAGTTTTTAAGCACTCCTTCAGGAGTTCTTGCGGTAAAGTTTGGCTTTGAGGAGAATCTTTTTATTCGCACGCAGCGCTCGTAAACTCTGGACGAGATTGATGTCCTAATCTGAAGGAACCGGATTTTTGAGGATCTTTTCTGAGTAAAAGGATCTTCCCGGTGGAAAAGTTGAGACGTCACGGCTGAGGATGAAAGGGGTGATCGCATAAATATTAATCGTTGGGTCGTCTAGCGCCCTCCTACCACGAACGAAGATATATTACGATAAACGATTTTTTTTTCTCGGCTGACGTCCCGTAAATAACGTGAAAACATTAAGATTTCCGTTCATGCGGAACATGCGCTAGAGAGTTTTTGAGCGCGGAAAAAAATCAGGATAAAAAAACCGCTTGGCTCAACAAGTCTTTAAAAAAACAACTCTTAATAGTCTGTTTTGGTTGTCTTGAAGGGGAAGTTCCCCACGTGTGGTCTGAAAGGATGTGGTAGAAGGGGTTTTTGAGTCATTTCCACCCCCTCGTAGGATGCGATACAAGGAATATGAAGATCGAAATGGGTAAAAATTCTGGAAGTGGGTGTTTTGTTGTTGTTGTGAAGGAGGGCGAGATATTGCACCTTGAAATCGCAATTTGATCATGTTATGTTCCTACTACAGAACACATTGTTGATTTATGTTGTGTTCCTTGGTCTGAGATGCGAGCAGTTAAATTAAAAGAGTTCTTGGTCATAGAGTCACTCAAAAGATGTGATGAAGTTGTCGCCTTCAAGTCAGGCCATCAGGACTCTATTTAATTCACTTCTTACATCTTTACATTTAGAAAAACCAAAATGTCCCCTAGAACCACAATGTGTTATCAAGTATGGCCACCACCCAACTGACTGGACAGCTATCAGAACAAAACATTATAAACGGGTCTGATGTTTACAAAACAGAACACTAAACAGTATCAGTCTATACAGATCTACTGTCCACAACTTAGAGTTTCAGGATGAAAAAATCAAAGTCCTGATCCACTGTCCATCCCTGTGAGGGTGCGTACTGTTTACTATACAGCGGTTCAAATAGGTACATTGAGTCTCCTATCTCACGCCGGGAACATGTCTAAACTCTCCATTAATAGGGATATCTACTATACAGGGGTGTTCATTAAGAATGGGTTTACTGTACTACTTAACTATTTTGACGATCCTAATAATTAAATTTTATTGATTTTTTATCATGTTCGTTTTATTATGTGATAATGCCATCATTCCAGATGGATTACACTTACTTCCAGTGAGTTAATTAGAGTCATGTTTTATTAATATTATATCACTTCATCTTCCGTGTGTTTTGCTTTTGAGAAATCGTCGGACTAAATTTCTGGAAATGAGCTGCGAGTAAATAATAGAAGCCAAACTATATTACACGAACAGTTGAGGGGCATTTATACGATTTTGGCGTAAAGGCATTACGAGTTTTTTAGAAAGGTTTGAAAAATGTGAAATGTGAGCACGGGTATTTTGATGTTAGTAGGCAACAAGACCTTGAAATCGTAGACCTTGGAATCGTTGATATTCGCAGACACTCACGTGTTAGGAAATTAATTACTATCTAATAGTCCACATGTAGTAGATCATTTAGGGCGATGTGGAGAGAATTGTAAATAATGTATTTCTCTCTAATCGACCAATTGGAGGTTAAAATGTTTGATAGCCCTGTAATTAGACAGTGATTCAGGGCCAAATACTGTACTTCTAATTAATTATTGCATATCAATCGTCACAAAGATTTAATCTTATATAATAGAACAGATTATAATTATATTAAATTACTGGAGGGAGCCTTTGAACCATGATTCCCTCCCTTGTTCCAAGTGCTCTTCTAAGGGGCGAATGGAACTCCGTGAATTGCGCCAACTCAACTCGAAAAAGAATGAATCTCTCTAGAGAGGCGGGGCAGTCTTAGATTGAAAAGAAGATAATAGGCATATTTCAAAAGACAAATACACGGGACGATCTTCCTTCTAATTAAACTGCCCCTATTTTTCAAAGTTTTAATTACTAAAAAGATGGCTTGACTTAGCGAGCCTTTCCTTTTCCCCCCCGTTTTTTCTTATCCTTTATCTTTCAACGTTAAGGGTCGTGGAAGAGCGATGGTGTTTGAATGTGCCAATTCTTCTCGAGTGGTTCGAAAAACGGGACTCTTTTTTGTAATACTTGGGACAGCTGAAAGTGGCGGCGCAGATGAAACTTGAAGAGAGAAGTTGAGAATGCAATAATCAGCGCAAATGAAAAATTTATCAACGACCTCTCAGGTCTCCAGTAAATTTAGCATTGAGACCAAGTTCTCACTGATTACAGATGAATCTTAAAAATAGGTAGGTAATTTTTGTGCGACTTGTATGGTGTGACTGGCATTCATCCAACTGAGTTTTGCAATAAAATTCATTACGATCCTGAAGTGTCAAGAAAGTTCTATTTTTTGAGGAGCTTGCCGAATATCATAACCTAGAACTACCAGTTGTGAATTCAATGGCAGTTATGACAATGAACTTTGAGGGTTGTTCCCACTGGACGATCAGAGATTATAGTCATCCATCAGTATGACGCCAAATAAATGCTTAAGCTATATTTGTGCACTTAGTGACGTGATATTGTGAACAACTTCTCCTGCGCTAAGTTAGGGTACTAGTGACTTGATAAATTCGTTCCAATGGCTTCGTTGATCGATTATGCGTGGTTTTCCACAGATAATGAAGATTGACGTTGAGGATCGAAAATACTAGAGTAGAAAGTGGAAGTACCCACTTCTTGAGGTATAGGTCACGTCTCCATCTCTCCTGACCATCATTGTTGTTTGCTTCCCATCGACAAGTCATTCCCCCGAAAGGATTCGACAGGAGTCTATTGAATGAAATCTCTCTCAAGACCTTCCGCCGCCATTCAGAGCTATCTTCATCCTCTCAGGGAGATCTCTTCTTCTTTTTTTTCTTTAAAAGGAAACGGTCATTCGGTGGCTCACGTCAGTGGACGTGTCTTCCTTCTTTGCACGTGATCGATTGTCACTATTATCACGTGTAAAGTAGGTTTCGTATTCAGGAAAATTTCATCCAAAGACCATTTCATTGATTAGGCTCAATTAAACTGCTCTGCAGGTGCCTCCGAATAAATTAGTTTCGCCTCACAGCGAGAATTGCTTCCGAATGTAGCGGAAGCAGGCGCCTGGTGATTACTAACTGTTGAAAGGTAAATATAATTATGTAGACCAGAGCCGTCCAAAGTTAGATTGTAACCACAAATTGACTCACCAACGTCACTATCGTAGATACAATAAGAAAGATTGTTTTGACCCATAGCTAGACCAAATGTTTCCGCAAGTTAGTGCAAGCAACAGTGAATTTGTCATGAGGTTTTGTTTACATACCTATCGGTGGAATTTTGTAGCATCAATCAACGCACTTGGGTAAAATTACACCACTGGTCTCACATTACATGAATGATTACTCTATGCGTCAAACACCCTGTTAGTTTCACACGAATGGCGATTAGTCCCTTGGGTGGGCCGGGGGCAGTCACACGTGGTTACATCCCCCCTCCTCAGCTTCCCCTACACGTGGACAGGAGAGAGGTAAATCACGTGGCAAATAAGGGACACGTGTAAGTTTTCTCCTATCTCGTTAACGTCTTCCTCATTTTCCAGGGGCACCCGGTCTCTAAGACCCGTTACACCCTCTGGACGGTATCTCAGACCGCCATCCCTCACTCATCGTTCTGTCTCTTCTTTTTTTTCATTACGGTTTTGAATTTATTTGAGCGCTTCCGACACCCATGCGGGTCTAACAGGGTAATATGTCGAAAAAGACGGGTCCGTCAGACCGTGACGCCAGCTGTTTGTCACAAGGCATGTTCAACGTCTGAAGAGTTGGTCAGGAACTCATAAATTCCTGAAGCTAAAAATTTCGGAACAGAAAATATGTTTCAACTTCTTCGTGATCAAGAGTTATTCATAATGAACCAGTGATCGCATCATTAATATTTTTTGGAGGTTTAATAAACGATCTCTGTCATAAATATTTTATTGCTGTTTCAGCAATGGGCAATTCCGGATATTCCATTTCATTCGTTCAACTGAAAGATGTCAGCGAGAGCTTTCCAAAAAGGTGCTATATGTGGGGTATCCGATGATTGGATTGAGCGAAAACGAGTGCCGTAAAAAAGATACAGATGCCCGCCTGGGGAGCACCCTCCGCACCACAGAACTGATGATGTAACGCGTGATCTTCTCACCCGTTTTACAGCC
>JAEMON010000011.1:13094951-13117164 GCA_030264115.1 Lygus lineolaris
ATGTTTAAGATGGTAATTTACACCAAAAAACATGTTTTTTACCCATCATTTTCAAAATTTGACCCCTAAGTCGCCTTAAGATGTTAGAGGCGCCACTGGTATTGAGTTATGATACTCAGTGATAATCACTGAGAAGGATAAGTCACTAAGCATTGCATTTTCCTTTAGCCCTACCCCGTGGAGTAGCTCTTGGAAGTATAGGAAATTAGATTGTTTCTTTTTTCATTTGTTCTCTAGAACAAAACTACGAGACAGGGAGGGAGACTTTTCTACGATCTCCAGTCTAAGGACAACTTACGAAAGCTAACTAGATAAATCTCAACGAGTTGGCTCATCCCTAGCGCATGCTATACGTAATTGTCGCGGCGGACCCGCACTCTGCAGACACTCCTCCGTGTATTGTAAGGTTTTTAGAGTCTTTTTTTGATTTTTTTAGTGTCTGGTTTCAAAGATCGCATTATGTTTTTGTAAAGAGTACGCAACTGGCCCACTGCCATTGAAACTCCATCCCGAAATCTTGATATGGGAAACCTGTTAGCGGTGTTCCCAGCAAAAGAAGCGCGATGCTTGAGAACCGTCAATAAATAACCGCCTAGGCCTCCCCTCCCTTCAAAGAGTCATCAAACAAACAATAGCTTTCTACTCCCTCTTTCGTGAAAACAGCCTCTCGGCAAACAAACTAAAAGCACGCGGTTGTTTGTTGGATGAAGAAGACGAATAAGAATAAGCCTTGAAAGCCGAAGTCGACGGGGAATGGAGATCCGTGATTTCCCTGCGCGCATCGAGAAGAAATGCTTGGCCAT
Organism: Lygus lineolaris; assembly: GCA_030264115.1. Taxonomy (NCBI): domain Eukaryota; kingdom Metazoa; phylum Arthropoda; class Insecta; order Hemiptera; family Miridae; genus Lygus; species Lygus lineolaris. The sequence continues at coordinate 13,095,755 of JAEMON010000011.1, forward strand.
CGGTATTCCTTCTCAATGCTATGACTCTCATTATAAGACGTCGGATATCTTTACTGTGTGGAATGTTAGAACCGAGCATTCACACGTCTTTCCCTACCTACTAAGGAATGCTAAAAACGGAATTTCTGGACGGTTGAGCAACACCTGTTTTTTTGATAATAAATAGGGCATACATTTATTCAGGAAGGTCTAAATCGTAAAATGTGTGATGTGCAAATTTTGATTTGGGAGGTAAAAGAAATATCAGCTCCCGAAGAGTTATATCAAATATTAAACTCTTCCACTACCTTTGGTAGACTCTGATGATGCAAAAAATACGCCCCCATCGCTATCGAAAGCGAGTGTGAAATCATAAAGGAAAAAATTATTGCTTGAAACCTGTAGCGTAGGAAACAGTGAAAATGTTGTGCTCTCCTGACATATTCGCCTGTGAACAAGTAAGATTACGGAATCCGATTGAAAATCCGGGACGGTTGGGAAAGTCTCAATCCCTTGTGTCTTATCTATATTAACCTCTTGAATGCACGATGTTCACGGAATACCGTGTGACACAAAAGACCGCCATATGGAATGAAAACCCTCCAGGCTCAATAATCGTAAGGAAAACCGGGCTTTGCAGGGACCTTTACAATAGGAGAGAAGGTTGGTTCTCCTTGCCAAGTCGCCCCGTTTCTCACTCAGCACGTTCTCGACATTGCCAAATACGGGCTGCCGGGTGTTGTCCCCCCATCGAGTGCAACGTTCTGCAACCTGCAGTTTTTTTCACTGGAGCCTCAGAGAACAGAAGCGGCGCTAAGGTCGGAGCTGTTGTTTCCTTGTGTATCAGAGAGCAAGTTCATACGGCTGAGGGGAGACACGATCTTCGCCTTTTACAGGTGAGGTCGGGGATTCCTGCTTTTTCTCTGCCGTCCTCTTTTCCTATTTCTGTTTCTAGCTTTCATTGAATGAATTATACGGTGGAGATGGAAACCGTTTTCCAAGACAAGGAGCTATAGTAATAACTGAATAACCATGATGAGCAAACATAGATCCATGGTCCTTGGAAACCATGGTAACAATCGATGATCTTCTTGATAACCATCTGATGATGTTCCCCAGGGTATTCGAGAATCACATTACTTGAACGCTGCCGCCAATTCGAATGGATTCAGAGTTAGGAGTTAGGACTGTCAATGTCCAATTTATTTGTCTACACGGCCTGGAAGGCAGTTAAACCATCGATCGATAATATCCTTGGTAGCCATGTGATGATGTTATGCAGAACCTTCGGGAATCACATTGATGGAACGGTGCCGCCAGCGAAGATAGATCCAGAGCCAGGTGTCGATGTCCAAATCATCCCTGACCCGGAAAAGAAACAGAAGAGCACCGTGGACGAATCATTTCACTTCGTTCGTCCGACTGAGGGCTGTGGACGGCCTCAGCATAAGAAAATATCAATTTGGCTATTCTGTGCTCGATCTGAAACCCTCCAAGAACAACATCCCTCGTCTCTCCCATCCTGAAAGGCCATGAGCTGACAGAAATCCTTGGGCTTCTGATGGGAATCGGGACGACTGTTACACACCCTAAACTATTGAAGGGAGTCCAAAATTGTTGGTATGCTAATTTTTCGAAAAATTCCTCCGTACACAGCTAGGTTAGAAGAACTATTTTTGGGGAAATTATAATATGTTACTGAGTAGGTATAGGAATATGATTGTGGAATATTTGGGAAACAGTGCAAAATTTCCTGTAAGAATAGCTCACAAACTACCTACTCTATGAGAATCAATAAGTCTTTCTAAAATCTATAAGTAAAAAATATTATTGTGAACAAAACAAAACTACGGTTGCTAATATTTTTCATTGCTGAATAACGAAGAAAGTTATGATCAAAGAAGTCATTTTTTAAGTTGGAAAAGTCTGGACTCTGCTGTCATTCAATCTCAGATGTTTGAAGCATCCAAACCCAATACAATATTGCAAGTGCTCGCTACTTCGGAGGTAAAATGGTTTGAGAGTATTGCCCCAAGTAATAACTCCCTGGCGGCCTGAATTGGATGAAAGCCACCCAAACCCCAGGAGATCTTCTTCTACCTTCTGATAAAACCGTAAGGGTCAGACAGCCTCCCGACCATCCGTGTCGTCTTTGATCTCCCAGAGAAGTTCAATATTTCCTTCCGCCTTCGGGGTAAATATTTGTATTGACGTCTCCCATTCGGGGCTTTCACCTCGGGATTATGACGCCCGGCATATACCTAATAAAAGTGTTTTATCACGTTGAATCACGTGATAATCACCATCTTAACCGACAGTTAAAACCTACGTACAAAATTCCTACGGCTTAGTTAAGTGCCACCAGCGCACTCATGGAATGATTCGTGAATCGCCAATTGGTCATCATCAGCGTCTAAGAATACCCGAAAATAATCAGTGAAGAAAACGTTAGTTGGTTATCAGCTAATTTGTTGAATGAAAATAACGGAAGACGAGGCAAGGCGCTATCATCAACTCACAACATTTCTTAGATGCGTGGCAGATCCAGAGTTTCGAAATTGACTGGGAGAGGATCTTGGTTTGCATCACACCACTATAATGTAAGACAGTGCGTGAGGTGGGAAGAGAAATCGTACTGAAATATGGCACGTTCATTAAATTTCCGACGTCCCCTCGAGCTGTTGTCATAGCGAAGGAGCAATGGCAAACGTACGTACCCCTTTCCCACTGTGATCGGAGTGATCGATTGCACTCACGTACGAATAAAAAACCGTGTCTGCATGGGGACGAATATGTTAACCCAAAAGCTTACCCTTCGCACAATGTACAGGCAACGTGTGATGCCGACTGCGTGTTCACTAGTGTAGAAGTCAGCTGGCCTCGATCTGTACACATGATAGTAGGATTTGGAGAAACTCTACTATCGAGCAAAATGTACAAAATACAGTATTTCTTGGAGAGAAAGGTAATACGGCTTGAGCTGGTGCTGGTGTTCCAGCGTGGCTTATCACTTGGTAACCGCTTCATTCCCGCCCAAGCTGATATTTCCCGCCCCATGCTGCAGTCAACATTTTGCTTCAGAAGTCGAAGCATTTCCTTCGAAGTGAAAGCAAATGGTTATTCATATGAAATGAAGCAAATGCTGTTACTTCTATCTTTTGCTTCACACCACATGCTTTTGCTTCTACCTTTTACTCCTACCTTTTGCTTTTGTTATTATTCATACGGACCCAATTTTTTTTTTTTTTTAACCCTGGAGCTCACTTGAGCATATCCGGGGGGGATTTTATATTTAATTGTATTTTTTATATTACAGGCTCAACTTTGGAATCTAGTCCCCATGCTAGGCTTCACGTGATTAGATCAGAGGTGAAGAGCGATAAAGCTGGTCGGATAAGCACTTACAAACTTTTTAAGAATAGCATCGATGCCCGGCCGAGACGTGAACCAGGGACCTTGTGATCTTTCATCCCAATGGGGATGTAAAGATCACACGCCCTAGCCAGCTCGGACACTCCGGCCCCAAACGGCCCAATATTATTTGCAATTTGTACGAGACAACTTGCTTTTCAGGGGAGGAAGGTGTGCAGTCTATGCAACTTTATTTATGTCTCGTATACCTATAAATCATTGTGTTGAATCTCGCTACTTATACCAATCATTCAGTTTTTGCAAATTATTCATGAAAATAGGCTTCTCACGCGTGTTTTATTCCAACAATCATCTCCTCTAGCGTTCTCACGAGTTCACAAAATCGGATTCCAATCGTTAGGTGCACGATTCTCTCGAATTACTCAAGACGTCACTGAGTCGAACCTGCTGTCAGGGATTCGGGGGAAGGTTCGTATCGGGAAGGAGAACCTCGATTTATATCGGCTCCGGATAATCTAAAAGGCCGCAGTAGAGCGAGTTTATCGCTTTTTAAAACCTTCACCCCCCACAAGTTCCAAGATCAAGTTCCCTCACCGGCCGAATTGCCTTTCTCGCGCTTAGGGATCAAGTCGTCAACTTCCTCTGAGCCCCCATTAATCATCGCTTCTGCCCACTCATCCCATCCTATCAAATATTAGCTTATAACGAGACTGACTCTATATATAGTACGAGTTTGATGGGACCCACGTTTCAGTCGCACCTCATCCTGGAATAAATTTTTCTCATCAGGTTTTGAAAACGACCTTCTCGAGCAAGTGAACCTCTTTCCAGACTGCGATCACGCCTTCGGTTGTCATCCTCAGGAGAATCTGAATTTCCTTTCCATAATTTCGCAAAAAAGCTCCTCATAACAACGTTACTTTGGTTAAGAAGAAGTGAGATCTTCTGTTATTTGTTTAGTAATTCGTCCTTAACCTAAATTTGTTTGCTGAACTATACATTTTACGTTCCCTGGTTGCCCAGAATCACCACAGTAAGATAAATATAGTAACCTTACCGTTAGAAAGCTGAAATTCTGTGGCAGTCTTTCCCGAACCCTCGCATTACCCGTCCATTATTTTTGAGATGTAGAGCCATTTGAAAGAAAAAAGTAATTTCGCAAAATCGAGAAAATTTAATTTTCAGTCCAATTTTTTGCCTATTAAATTTGCTGTAAACAATGCATATGGAACCTAGGTTATTTAACCCATTCTGTACTTATATTTCTTTTTTGCGATGTAAGTTAAGAGAGTTATGGTAATTTCAGTATGAATTGTCGAAAACAAGAAAAAAATAAAATCGAAATGACTCGAAAAAGGAGCGTTTATTTAAGGAGGCATTCCTCGGTACAGCTGTATAAATAGTAGGACAAGTTTTCCGAAAATATTCGAATTCCAGTGGTTTTTTTAGTCCCATTTCCCTCAATAGGGTGCAACAGTACCTATGGAGAAGAGATTAGCTTCGCCTATCCGAGAAATCTTGGAATTACTCGTCTTTCCCTACCAACGTTAACGAGTACACCATTGATTACAATGCTGCATCACTACAAGATTTATTATGATCGTACCCATCAATAATTAGGTGTATTTCAATAAATTGTAATTTGGCAAAGATATCTTGGATTTATGGACCCTGCCACCTCCAAGTACTGAAAATAGCGAAATCTGTACTGGTACAACAACACCTTCAGTGCTGGAGCCCAGACTGTGACAACCAAACCACTCTGACGGCGGGCACTTAAGCGCCCCTCCGCACTCAATGTGCGCCTGAAACCAAAAAAGAGGTGGTACAACACATGTAACAAGGCACATCCAGTGCCGTTTTCTACCCTCATGTTCCAAGGAACTCATTGAGTGCGGAGGGGCGCTTCAGCGCCCGCCGTCAGAGTGGTTTGGTTGTCACAGTCTGGGCTCCAGCACTAAAGGTGTTTTATTTTGCCCAAAAATGGAACCAGTGGGCCAAAAAAATCTGTTAACCCATAAGCCCAGACTTTTGCGGCTTAAAACTAAAAGAAAAAATGCAAATTTTTCCCAATGAGCTCCATATTGTCCCACTGCGGATATTGAGTCGATGTACGGTTAGGTAATGTCGAAACAATTATACATTTATTATTTACTTTAACAGCGATCCAAGGCTGACTTGCGTCCTGTCATGTCGTTACTGACTTATCAACCATCTACCTACTCTCGACCGCTCAAACAACTTAATATTCGAATACAAGAGGAATGTTATTGCATGATAGAAATGTAAATTTTATAACCTCCAAAAAAAAAATAATAATAATAATTTACGTTTTTATCATTTAGTTTTTTTACGATTCTCGCGGCAACTTTCATGTTTGAAGGGGATATTAAAATGGAAATGGACGAAAGTACGAGTAGTTTTATAACTGTAGAAATCTAAAAACGTATTAGTGGATATTTTACCTTTCCATTGTTGAATGTGGCACACATGCGAAGGTTTCAATACGATTTTTATGATAAATAATGATTTTTCCTGGAATCACCTCATAACACTCCTGCCAGCATGATGTGGTGGATATCAATTAGGTGTATAAAAATTGTCTTCTTTCAATGTTATTTTGCATCTTCACCATTGCTCAGATTTAAATGATTATTGTAAAACTTCATATTGAAACTGTGCCTAGGTACCACAAAAAAGTATTATCTTGCAAAACAAAAAAAAAAAAAACACATTTCACTTGACTTTATTTTCGGTAACTTTCAATCGTCGGATACCCCTCATATAGCACCTTTTTTTTTAAGATCTTCCAAATAACAGAATAAAAAACAACCATGCAAGTTACCCATTTCGTTTAATCCCTTTTCCTTCATCGTGAAATCGGCCTTCGTTAGTGACGTTGATTGATCACTTATCATGTTGGTAACTGGAAATCGTGCGATTTATCAACTTATCACGTCGAATTGGGAAGTAAAAGCACCCAGCTATAGGAATTTTTTGTGACGATTCCAACGGTAAGTATACCAAAAAGAGTTCGGTGAGATGTATCTTCAGAAATTTAAATCTTAATTTTTTAAATTTCGGTCCGGCTAATCTTTGATTTAATTTTTAATAATTTATATTTTTTTCTACTACTTACTTGAAACGTTTGTTATTGACCTGCTATTGTGCATTGGGGCAACTTAGTATGGGCGAATGATAATGTTTCATATTACGGATGAATGATCGTTCACCATCGATTGCTTCTTCTGCTCTTGTACGCTCCTCAGTCCAAGCCCACCTGCAGTGCAGCAGCATCCCCAAAACCCAATAACTCCCCTACGCATCTCCACTTCTTTTATTAATATTTTTAATAAAACATTTATCTATTTTTAAAATTGTATCTATTATTAATATTTTTAATAATATATTGGGGGACAAGTTAAGGTTTTATCGGATGTTCTAAACACTTGTTTCTGCCTTGTTCCAGGTATGCAGGTTACGGCTTGGAGGAGCTCATCCTGTGGTGAGATTGAACTTGCATGATAACGGTGACACAGATACTTAAGTCTGACGACTTATGAGTAGTACCCATATTAATGTGAGGAAGGAATTTGTGTGATGAAATAAGATGACTCGCATTCGAAATTCAGAAGCCGGGCTTGAAAGTCGATCATTTTTAATTGCCCTGTTTTGTTGGTGTGGACCTACCTTATTCCATTTCCTGAGGTGCAATGGTTTTGTCAGTTTAAATCACGTTCAAAACAACAGAAAAAACAAACCTATGTGGACTGTAAAAACAGTTACTATTTCCTCTAGCATTTTGCGTTTCATAGCTTTTTGAACAATTTTGGTTCCTTGTCTGTATTTCAGTCTGTCTGTGGTCAATTCCCTGTCCCAGCCGAAACATTAAGAAATCATGGTCCGATTTTTATGGAATTATGAGGGATTGTGCAGTTTAGCCCCTAGACGGTCTCCTGTTGACCACTAGTAGCGTGTGCGCATATATACTGAAACTAAAATTTCTAAGTTTCTAAGTTATAATGATTTCCCAAAAACATTGAGGGTACATGGGGGCTGATTCCAAGACTTTAGCTTACGAATTTCGTCTCAATTGAATCAGTAATAGCTACTGCACGTTCTCCAATCTGACATTTGTTGTCATAGGCATAACTTCGGAACTACTCTACCAATTCCCACGAATTTTTCTACTAAATTGATTATATACGTCCATGTTGCAAAAGTGAGGAAGCTATACTGCCCACCCAACTTGGCACGCTTTTTTCACATATTAAAATATTAATCAACCAACGACGAATATTGATAACGAATCAACAATTTGAAGATAAAGCTTAGGATTTGAAATCCATTTGATTTCTGTTGACAACATTACTTACTCCATTGACCCGTCTTCATTTTAAGGAATTTATTATACTCGTACTATCGACCCACGGATATATATTTATCTGTTTCAAGAATCGGGGATGAGGGCCAATCAGATGCAGAACTACCATCTGCCAAGCTTTCGGGACGTATATTGCCATCATCAGGGCCTACAACAGACAAACCAGAGAGCCAAACGGTTCAGGCTAGAACACATGACAAAAGAAACAGAGATGCTATTTATAATAGGTACATGTAGTTACAAAACTTATTAAGTGGTTGCTACAGCAAGCTTTTAACTGATCTCAGAAGTGAAGAGGAAGTTGTTTGTCGAGTGTTCTTAGTGTTCTTGTAGTCCTCATTCCTGACCCTTCTCATGGATTTTCCCATGTAAATACCAAAATCGTTACTTGTACAGAATAAAAAATTCCATGGAGGACATATTCGTAGCATAACTTTATTCGTTTCGTATAAGATGAACTAGATATAGGGGTTATAATGAAAACGTGAGGTCTTGGGGTCTAGAACTAGTTGGTTTATAGCCTTCGGGAGGTTTCTCACCCTTTCCCTCGAATAACGTAGACAAGATGTCTAACAAGACTTTAATGAACGCTAGTTACATTCCTAGTTAGACGATCCGTCTAACAGCGGGTCGGCCCTGAGGGATTTTCAAACCTCGTTTCTTGGCAGCGAGTCAAACGTTTAACACTGGAAATACGATCCACCGAGTTGTAGTGCCGCCATCAATCCTTCGGAAGGTAATATATTTCAAAATCTTCGGAAAAAAGAGCTTTTGATTGATTATTCGTTTGAATAATTGTTTAGTAATGAACCCTATCCTTTCTTATTACCGACAATAACACAGCTCTTGATGAGCTTACTTCCTCAATCTGGAAAACGGAGAATGTTGTTGTTTTATTAGCAATCTGTTGGTCTTTCGGTCTGATCCTTTGAGTAGCTGTTATATTATAAGTTCGTACCTAACTATTTGATGAAAACATGAAGGGGAATCCAGGTTTCGAGTATACAAATAAATTCATTTTAGTGATATGGGACCCCCCCCTAAAAAAATCGAAATTTCCACTCGCTTTTCACTGTTTGTACTTTTCTGACCTTTCTAACATCTTGAAACCTTCTTTTTTACATTTGTATTCATTTCAAACATTGTAGAATCATGGAACTTTATAATGGAGTATCGTCATCATCTCCAGCCATATAGAAAGGTTTGATTAGGGTCTTCTTAGTGGCATCGGAAGGGACTCGAGTTCAAGTCCCACCCACGACATATTTTTTAAATGCATTAGTTCCAACAGTTGGCAACCATAGCAGTTAACGTTCGTTGATACTGTTACGTTTTTCTTCCATTAGGTTGCCTATCTGTAAAGTTCTTCAGAGGTGGTTTGATGAAACCAATCGGCCTGGATTATACTCAGTGGGTACCATGTCTAAGGAGGATTAGAAACGGGTTGCTGTGACACAGGAAGACCACGGGCAGTACCGTTATGGTAAAACGATTGAATGGGATACAAACAACAAAATCAGAAGGGATCATATAAGAAAACGGACGTGTCGAAAGGCTTCTCACACCTCCTTCACGTCGATGCAGACGAACTGTCACGGAAACCTTTCACGTCGACTCATTTAAAACAGATGCTTTCTTCTGTTGTTCTTCCAGAGAGGAAACAGAATAAGAATATCAACGGAAGAAATGATCGGAGAAAGGGCGAGGGAGAAGTCGTAGAGAAACGCGTGACAAATCAGGGGAGAAGTCTTGAACGGAATACATAAAACGGTTGATGTCTTCGGAGATGAGATGGCTTACCTTACCACACAAGAAGACAACAGAAGCCCTCATATTTTTAAAAAAATATTTTTCCATCAGATTTCTAGAAGAAGAAGATCCGAAATGCGTACAGAAACAGTGAATATGACGAAGTTTTGGCCACATTTTCCAATTTATTGTATTTGTTGGTTTGTAGAAGAACCCATCTCTTTGTTAAAATATTGAAGTTTTTGGTTAGGAACTCAAACTAAACCAAAATCAGTAGGATGCTTCCAGAGTATCTATGTTTGCTTCTCCCCACAATTTGATTCTAGAATTGTTATGAAGAATTAAGAAGAAAGTGTTTGTGGTGAATTGCCACTCGCCTAAGTTTCCAAAATAGATAGTCTAACATGTAGGTAGTTAAATAGGTAGCCAAAACTAACCGAAAATATTTGTAAATATTAAGGCAGCCACACACGTTAAATTTTGCGCTGGATTTAATCTAAGCATCTTATTTTGAATCAGGTCATTTTAATCGAATTACTTTTCACTTTTGCTTTGTCGCCGCGCCGTCCAGATTGGAGGACACACAGTAATAATAAATTACATAAATAATAGTAATATAGTGATTGGCCGTGTATAGGTATGGGAAATTCAAGAATGAAGGTTTCGATGGCGATTGAGATGGTTAGGTATCGAGGACGGAGCCGGGATACCCTTACTGAGGGATTGAAATACGAAGTACGACATCATATTGGGGGACATAACTCCCAGTCACCTGCAGATGGAACTGCGATTTCACCCAAGAGGGTTGTAAAAATTAATAAAGCTTTGTTGTTGTTGTAAAAAAAAAAATGTTTCCAATCAATCAATTAGTTAATTCATAGTTAATTGGAGTTAGTCACCATTTCCATTATAGTAATTTTATACTGTACGTAGAAAACTGACATAAAGGATTCCATTATTCTATTAGAGTCGAATGGGCTCTGATTTGCTGTACGCTCTGGTTCACTAATGGGAACTTCAGGAGTATACCTACCATCCGCAGCATGGTACGAAAATATTGAAACAATGACGTGACAAATAAGTTGAGACGTGGTTGAGTTTGAGTGGTAATTGATGACCATCTTACTTACTATGAATTTCTAGCGTGTTGTCTGGACTAATTGGTGTCTTCCTGTTTTTGTGCCAATAAAAATTTATTCTCCAACCCTTCTCCGTGAGGTTTTTCTTCTGAAAACCGCTGACAGGCTGAATCTGTTATCAATAATCATAATTGCTCAATATAGACTCTTAATACTCGGTACAACCACTAAAATTCCTTCCAAGCTTGTAGCAAACACAGCAGTGGACTTAGGGAAATCGGTCGGTTTCAAAGAGAGCTTATATTATTAGGATAGTGAAATGAGGAGGTGACGAAAGACGAAGTGGAATTTCGCAATAAAATTCATACTGACGTACCTTTGGGTGCTGCGCAGCTTTACCTCAGGGGCACCTAGGTTGGAGTTACTGAAGACGACGATCGAAGAAGACGAAATTAACCTGGAATAATACATCCGCGGTTCTAAATCACTATCAACGTGAAATATGAGATTTGCACTCAAAACTAATTAAAACTCTAATAAATGCGTTTTTTTACGATTGAGGGGAATGCGCTGATAGTGAGAAGCAAAAAAATACTGCTCTGGTGGGAAGCGAGACTAGCGCTCCCGGTGGATAAAACTTCTTATTGACAACATGCTTTTTATGACCACCTACTACCGTGTACTCTGTGCCACCCATTAAGAAACGAATTTCTGAAATAAGCTGAAAATTCAGCTTGGAGAGGTTTCTGTCCATATGAGAGTTCGAAATGAAATGCTGAAGTTACTCAGATTAAAATACTTCGGTGAAGGGCTCCAGCGGGCTGTATTTATTTCTGGGCTCTTAATGATAACTTATCTCCTTCAAGTTGAAAGGTCGTGCATTCTTCTTGTAAAACGGGAAGGTACCTCAAGAACAGGAAGGTGGATTTAAAGCTCGTCGACGAACGTCGTGTGTGGGCAGACTACAACTATTAACAGCGTCTGGGAGACATTGGTTGAGGGTCCTTTCTGACTGACTTTAATTCGGGCCAAAATCCAAGGTCCAGATGTCTAATCAAACATAGATCTTAGAGGTGCTTGATAGTGGCATCTTATTTGTGATTATATTTACTGGCCTGTCATGTAATTTGAAGTCTCAGTGAGAACGACCTAATATATTGAAGTTCTTCTTGAAAAGTTCAAGAAGAAAAATAAAGTTTAAGAAAATGTCCAATTGGGTCGATGCTTGCTATTATTCCGAAGTTCGTGGAGACTCATTTATTGCTCTCTTTATTTTGCAACTTTTCTGTATGCTTTCGGACCATTTTTGTAGCCTACCACAGGCTCTACCTGTTCAGACATTATTATAATTGTAGAAATTGTTAGTACATTTTTCTGGACATCACATCTGCCCTCTCTCTGCGTATACCAACTTCTTAAGATTCAAGGAAATTATTTCAGAAACACAGGTGATAGGTACATATCCATTATTCGACTCTTCTATGATTCTCTTGCAGTACTTAAATAAAAGCAGAGAATAAATCTAACCAAATGTCGTTACCATGTGGTAGTTTGGAGAACCAAATCTGTTATCAGTGTTTACATTCCAACATAAATATAGAGATGGGAAGTTCCTGAAACATTCTGAGGCAGAAGTCTCAACGTTTGGGTTCTTCTGCTATCCATGTTCGTGCGAGTTCTTTCGAGCGGATGGACATCGAAATTTGACTCTACTTGCATTTATCTACTTGGTTCCCATTTACTCTCTAGCCTCAAGCCTGGATTCGTCCTTGTGAAAGCTGGTTGAGTCAACATTTTGATGTCTGTTTGCTCCACACAAGTCAAATATTGATAGGATGATGCCAAATCATTCCCATGGATTCACTCGAGGAACAGAGAAACAAATAATTTGAATGGGAAATATCGTACTCCCGTCACCCCTTCTAACCCTTTCGAGATTCCGTGAGTAGCATATCAATTTCATACGGACGTAGAAGTACGGTTCTCGACGATACGGTCTGATAATATCGATTCCTGCAAGTTCCGACAGCTGGGCTCTATGGTCCGGAGGATGTGTAGGGTAGGTGCAGGGTGTTGACGACGACGGTTAATCCCCCGTGATTGCTGTTTGCTTTCTCGCGGATATTGATGCAATCTCCAGTGACCTAGTAGTGTGCTGCTCTAGTGCTGTAAACCATCGGTTCAATTCAAGTCATTCCAACCCTCAAAACTAAAGAATCGCTCTATAGTTTCAATAGTGCATTAAAAGTTCAGAAATCGTATTTGATTTGACGTAACTTGTTGATTGTGCCCAAAGATAATTTTCGGAACTCCATCGTATAATCTTTGTGGTGGTTATAGTTTGGTTCCAAAAAATGAATTAGTTGTTGACTATTATATCACCTGATTAACAGGCATCTTCAGGTCCACCTAAATCAAGGTGACCCGGCGATTATGGATAGTTAACCCCAAAATACCTTAATAGTCCAATCAGCCTCGACCAATCGCATTTACCGCACTACTTGATCACCCACTTCACTTTTTTCTCCCCTTTCTGATGAAATCCCAATCTTCAAACGTGCATCGGAATTTAGGGAAAGCATATCATGCTCGTTTCCACCTTATTTTCGCAAACGTATATTCCCATAAACTTTAGTGGAAAAATTAATTTGAACAACGATTCCGATTGCCCGTGGCCGCTATTGAACAAGTGTTCACCTTTGAAAATCACATCTGCTTGCTGCATAGAAAACAGAGCATGTGTTGGCCACCAAGGATGAATTGAAAATAAGTCCGTTCATATATCATTCAATTTGTACAATCAAAGGCTCAAATCGTTAGTTGGATCGTTTTTTCGAGAACAATACTCAAAGACGATTGAAAGAAAAGGAGCCTTTTTCGGGGCCATGATTTAAATTAACCCCACCCCTCCACTCCCAGTGGCCCTAATTGGTAATGGATGTTTAATTCAATGAGATGGATGTCTCTTTAATTGACCCCGATCCTCTCCTTACAGGGACCTTGAAGGATATACCATCCTTTAACTCGCCCTGGAGTCGATTCTCAAGTTTAGGCCTCTTCGGATCACGACCCATTCGTTCCAATCAGCTCTAATCAGACATCGTTAATTACCCGTCGACGGACGTAGATGAACTGTTCCGAGTCAGTGGGACTCCCTCCTCGATTGATGTTCACCAATTCTCGAGACGTCTAGACACTGTCTAGCTTTCCCACGGGTGTTCACGTGTTTTCAACTGGATTGCTAACATACGGATGTCCGTATCCAAATCCATTGATGGATTTCGAAAATATAGCGCCCGTTCTGAAACAGAGCGAATCAACGGTTTCCAAGTTTTCTAGGTTTGTTTCGGGGAATGTTTAGCAACATTTGTGAATAAAAAAAATCCCTTCACAATTGTTTCAACCAATTTTTTGAGCAGTTTTCTGCTGAATTTTTTCCACGTAGTCTCCACACCATATCCTTTGTCAGAATACACCCGAACGTCTAATTTCAATCTAGTTACCTATTTGGGATTCGCCTTTAATTCAACATCTAGATGATGGAGTACTCGAACAGAAGAAGATGACCGTGCTAACGACCCCCGGTAAAAGGACAAAGGGACCCACCAGTGCGTCACTTCCGCCAGGAGACCGGACTTAGGAGCTTCGGGTGCCTCAAAGGAAGCGCCGTTTGGAAGTCAGCTCAGGACTGGAGGTGGTTACCCCTGTCGTCTTCTACATGTCAAAGGAGTCGTGTCGGCCGAGAATCGTGTCCGTTGCCAAGATTGGACCTGCTGAACAAGGTCGTGGTTTTTGAGCGTCATTCCACGGTCAACGAAAATTATTCAACTCAGTAAAAAAGAAAATGTCCAAAACGTTAGTCAATGAAACATTTTTCCAACCTTCATGATATAGTTAGTGACTTTGAATGCATACATGTGATACCTCTCACTGATCAGTAGTAGTTACCTTGCCTCTCACCCTTCAAACAGCCTGCACTTGTTTGAAATGGTAACCTCTCCGTTTCATTTGGGTAGCAGGTAATTATGCAGCCTCTTCAAATCTGATTTAGAGTTTTGTAATACAAAAATTGTGGCAATTCTTAACGTTCTAATAGATTCATTTGAATACAATATTTCGTGGTGGTGCTGTAATGTTTTTGAATCCTCGCGGCCTGATGTAGGTAGTTTCATAGATCCAAATTTGTCAGAATAAAACGGTTTAAGCCCATTAATCCGGATTTCTTCCAGCTTTTAGGCTCGGTTTCTCAAGTGTCTTCTAAATTTTCGAGGTAAAATTCGCAGATTTAAACCTGAAAACTGCATGTATATTTTTTTTTTTTCATTTTCGGATCACTTTGGATATGGTTATCATCCTGGTTATCTTTGGATGGACTACATTTTATAGTTAAAACAGGTAGGAACATACTTTGCTGGAGTGTTGGAGAACATGGACTCCATTGATGTCAGGTAGCACATAATTTTTTCTTTAATCTTAAATCAGTATTCCCTCATTCTATTCTTTTGATCATAAAATATGTTCTGAAAAAGTTCATTCTTCGTTTTGCTTGAATTGAAAACTGACGTGTCTTTTATCAATATTGCTCTAGTCTGCAGCAGCCACGTTGTTCTCGTAAAATCAAATATAATATAAGCCTAACGTCTGGTTCAGTATGCGTTCAAACGTTTTTTACCTATTCAGGGCTCAGTTATGTCTCGGCGACAGGCAAAGAGACTAAATTCTTACACATGAGAGTCTGCAACACGTATCATGAGATGATTTACTGTAGTGACGCACGTTTGAACTATCCGCCCGTTGCGGCGGTCACGTATCGAGTGATTCACCCTTCGGAAATTTGCTTGCAAAAAGGGAGATACGAAGGTTTACAGGTGAAGCGGAATGAGAAAGATAAGACTTTTTCCCACAGCTTGGTTGCTGCACTTCACAAGCAAACCTTCCAACTGATAGAATAGGTGATGTGCCTATACCAATTTTTGAGTTAATCAGTACTTTCTCTGTAAGACTTTTGAGTTGGTGAGTGATACGTTAGGAAACCTGTTTTTTTAGGTAGCTAGATCGTGCGATGAAGTTAAGAACGAAGGAGGTTTAAAATGCAGTATGAATCTACTTCCCAAACGTAATGAATTTGAGGGAGTCAGCATATTTGCGCGTTCGGGCCAATCTAGTCCCCTTTCTCAGGCTTAAATTTTATAATATATTGTGGCACCTCCACAGAGTCTAAAACTTTATTGAGAAATAAGGGAGGGCTGCCCAACTTTTAATGGAAATTGGCTGAGGCAGGCACTTGGAACTCCAGCGGCATGAATACTTAGGATGTGCTACCAAACTGGCAGTGCGGTTTCATACGAGTATTTCTGCTACAGTTCTTAGTGTCTTCCGGAGATCAGCCTTTCTAAGATGTCTGTTTCTCTATAAGTTTATTGAAATTGTGGAGGTACCACAATATTTTGAAAAATTGTCTTCCTGAGGAAGGGGAAAATCTCAAAGGTTCTAGCGAGAACTAAGTATACTGTGACTATTTCGTCGACTACGTTAACAGCTTCCTTCTCTTCATGGGCTCTCCATCCTCTATTTCCTAACTTTTCGTGAAGAGCAGAAAAATATGAAAAATCACTTATTCGTTTGTGGATAATTGCTCATGACGTGAGAAGAGCTCGGCCGATAAGGTTACCTATTACATTTTTACGAAAATGGATTTTCGTTTCCTCACTACCGAAGTAAGTAGTAGATATATTTGTGCAAGAAAAAAAAGTTGCTCTCCTGAATCAAAAATACCACTTTTTCTTTTTACATTTCAGAGCTTTCTGAACTATTTTGGTTCCGTGTCTGTCTGTGATCAATTCCTTGTTCCAGGCAAAATTGTGTGAAGTTATCATCCAATTTTTATACTTACCTGTTGACTTAACTTAACAAATTAGTGTAGGCCCTTATTCGCCGAGCTCTTCTTGGCCTTATCAAATTTATCTATACTTGCTGAAGGAGATTTTTAAAAAGTCAAAGGTTGATGCCTTCATAAAATATAACCACAAGTGGCCGGTTCAAGACTGCCTTTTAGCTGAGTCACTAATTCTGTGTGGATCCTGACTTTCAAAAAGCGCGGCGTTCCCTGCATCTTCTAGGAGTCTAGATGGAAAGGTGAGTGGAGCAATCCCGGTACAGCGCTTCTGACCCTTTCTGATTACAGTGATCAGAAAACCCCGGTCATTAGATGCAGTGCAATCATTCCCCGTATAGCCTAGCGCCTTGCTAAAAAGTTCCCACTGAATTAGGGTTCCCATCGGCCCTCAGGATGTCCTGTGGCTTCGACCGGCTCTGCGGAATCATCCTCAACGGCGTTCTCCTCATTCTCCAGCCTCATCAGAGCTTTGTGGAGCTGTTTGTAGCGTGAGAGAAGAGCCCAGACCCAGAAAGATTTATTATATCTACTTAGACCTGCTATCGGTCTCCCTCTAAATTACGCTAGAGGTGCTTTACTTGTGATGCTATGTTATGAATTTATTGCGCCAGATTTCCCGGGCTGTATGCACGAGATTTAGTTGACAGGTAGCTACACTATGTTTATAAGGGATCATTGTTTATTCATGGAATAATTTAATTTACAACAATCGTGATTTTTTATCTCAGATTAGGTTTGGCTCAAGGAGCAGTTGTCACTTTGATCTAGGAATCAAGGGAAGTAAGTGTAGGTATAGGTATCTGTTATGGAGCTATACAATAGGAAAATGAAGTGCTAAAAACAAGAGACGGTCGGTAGGTGTACAGGTAGTCTACCTATGTTTTCAGTCCACATAGGTAGGTACGTCCCCAACATTTCAATGCAAGTATATAAGCTAGATTTATCGCCTCCTTGTAGCGAGTAAACTCGCCCCATGTAGTCGAGCTCTATGAGGCGTCTGATCGACGTGGGGTAAGTTTAGTGCAAAACTTTTTGACTTGGAAACCCCTTTTCCCAGGTTCAAAGTTGTCACCGGAGCAAATTTGCACTGTTGAAAAGAGCTTAGGGTCAACCAATGTTTGTGGATACGTACTGAATTATCCCAACCAATCTTCATAATTATTTTACATTTTGTGAAATTAATTACGATCCACATAGTACTCCTAAAATAACGAGCAACTTTGCATTTTGTTCGAAAATCGATAGATTCCTCATGATTAGAATATCTGGGCTCTTTGAAGAAAGCCTACTTTCTTAGAGGTGCCTGGGTTATGAAAAACTTTGTAATCGAAGGATTCACTCAAAGGACTCTTAGTAGGTATTGCCGTGGCATTAGAAGTTGTTGCTGATAATTACCTAGTTAGGTTATTGTTATAAGTGCACTGAGCCTTCAAACCACCAGAAAGTGGGTTTTGCAGACGGAATAGGGGCTCTATTTTCGCTATCACCTACCGTCTTTGTGAGGTTTTGGAATAAGGGTCCTCGCGCTATTGTTACTTGCGAATGAAAATGTCAAGTACGTCATCCTCAGTCCATGGAGACTCATAACACCAGTTGTGTTGTAAAGTAGGTACTTAATACGAATATTTTTATTCACGGTATCAATCAAGTATTTTTCCGTTTCAGAGACATTGGGCCATATAAGCCATATTTGAACATTTGAAGGCGCTGACAGTTACCGAACTTCTTCATAAGCTCGCTTATCAGATTATGAATACATCAGCTGACATGATTAGTTACAAAAGTCTATGGAGTTATGACCATTACATAAATACCTACTTTGAGTATTCTGACGATTTGCATGGACCACCATAGAATCTGGCAATACTCAGCCCTTAGATCGAACCAATTACGACTATATTAGGGGGATATTTGCGTCTGAACTGGGAGGGGGGCGGCAGCGTTGATTGCTAACGCTTCATTAGCCCCAGGTCGGTTCCCGAACTAAGTCAAACCTCCATCTCGCGTTGATTGGCACCACGAACTCGTCTTGCACGATTCATTTTGATGGAAATCGTGTCTCTCGACCCGTGATAATGACCGCATGGAAGGAGAAACGCTATTTTCACTGTTGGTATACTGGTGTGAGTGTTGATGTGCCATAACTAACGAACAACTGCAGAAGTGAATTATTACAGCAAATCGCGTATCAAATCGTGAGGATTGTTCAGACGATGGAGAACTGTCAATTTGAACAATTACTACAACTGCGTCGGAAATGTATGCTGCTGAATTCTGATTTACCACATAGAGTGTCTTAGTTTACAGAGAAATGCATGTTGTAAATGAATGCAACACGCAATACCTAACTCCTCCTCTCGAGAATGACATAGGTACCTACTCAATCACTTTCAGCGTTCTGTAAGTCAGTCATAGTTTTATCAGCACTCTCTGTCAATTTTCACGGAAGTTTCATGATTAATTCCTAGTGATACGTATTTACCGTCTACCGTTTATACCTACTTGTGTAGAATTTATTATTACAGGCATACTTAGAGGTGTTTGAATGTTTAGCCATCTCCGTCTATGTTTCAATCACACTCGAAAGGCTACTTCGATTTCCATGAGGTTTTTGCTGCAGAACGATCGTAATGTCCCTGGCTAATATTATTGTTGGTTGTAGTTCGGCAAAGGGTTAAAATAGAGCAGTGGCCTCTACGAGGTCTTTTAGAGTCCCTGATGAGGCTAAACATTAATGCGAGACTAGTTGTACCTTAATACCTCGAAATGTCAATTTTTCATCTTCACCATCAACGCCTTTATGCAAACAAGAAAATACTCAGATCCTTTTCATCCACCAAGAATCGAGACGAAGGTCCATCGCGACCAACTAACACGTAAAAACGTATGTCACTAGTAGCAATCAGGACGTGTTATGTTATTTTCATTTCACCAGTTCCAAATCATTGAGAATGATAAGTTGTACTTTAAAACTAGATATGCACAATCACCACAAGTCGGCCAGTACTTTTATAACAGGTGTACAAGATAAGTACCTCCAGATCGGGACCTACGTTTATTTATTTAATGAATCTCTTTGGTCCTTTTCTCCCCTTTTTCCATACCATGGGAAAGTACTATCTATCAACGACTGGGTTGGTTAACTTCAGTAATAATTATCACCTACAAGATGTATAGCTCTTGCCCTTTCGCCCTTTACCACAACCACCTTCCTCATTACAGGTAAACTCAGACGGCGACACCAATTAGCCCTGTCCCACAGCCCACACTACACTCCTTCCCCCTTTGATAATTCATTAGGTACCTACCTTAGCACATTCGTTTCCTGTACGGTTGTTTGACGAGTCCATGCAATTAACATTAACATTAGTTAATTACTAACGTTGAGTTTCAGCTTCTTGAAACTCGAATTTGAATTGTTCTAAGCTTGATGTAACATTCAACAGAGGTACAAATAAAAGAACTGTCAATGATATTAGTACTTACTTCATACCTTCTATATCTCCGGGGAGGATGACTTTGATTGACCGGATGAGAATTAGAAGGTGGCGTGATAAATTTATGATAAAATTGCTGCGAGAGGGTCCTCTACGGTCAATAGTGCATTTCATTCAGTAAACGTTCTCCTATTAATACTCCAATGCCCTGAGTGACCTTTCTTGGACTGGTACAATTTACTATGTACAAGACTATTCCAATTTTGAAACCATCCTGAGGGTTTCAAGTTCAAGTAAGGTTGAAATAAAAAGGTACAAAAAATGTGACAATGAACTCAGACGTCATATTTTTCACCATCTCCATCAGGATAGTACCACCACAGAAGCTGGCAACAGATCGAAGAGTTGACCCAGCAAAAAGCGTGATTTTCGTGTCAGCCAACAGTTTGCCAACAGAGGGGTTACTGGGTTGGGTTAGGCTAATATCGGTTTTAGGTTTTTTTTACCTATCTTTCTCTAGGTCCTCCTAAGTTCACGAGCTGCGGAAAAATGAATATTTTGAGTGAGGGAGGCGAAAAATTATCGGTTTTGTAATTAGCCCGGCTAGCTCAGTCGGTAGAGCATGAGACTCTTAATCTCAGGGTCGTGGGTTCGAGCCCCACGTTGGGCGAGAATTTTTGGGATGTATGGCAATCTTAAATAATGCATTATTAGAAACCCTTCATACTACAACTTGTGTACATTTCAATAAATTGTGGGTGGTCACCATAAAAGTGCTGTGCTTCATAATTTCCTATCTCATACAATCATCATGTACTGGGCGTCAGAAGGTACTATGACAAGAGGGTACACGGGAGTAAAAACCTTTAAACATTCAATAAAATCTTTTTCACTTTCAATTTTCTTGAATTGGAGGTGAAGAGGTTAAATTGAAAGTTAAGAAGGTTTAATCAAAAATGAAAAATGTTTCTTGTTTAAAAAGTTGTAATTCATTGTGATAAAGGTTTAAATGTACCTATATGGGTGAATGCTATAGATTATAGATATTCCTGAGATGAGGTAATCTACTCAGGGCCGAAGTTTGATTCGCATTACCAGGCTTTTTATCTATTACCCACCCAATAATTGCGGCTTAATAGCAAGTTTATTCTTGACCAGGCTTGGAGTAGGTACGTGGACCATAATGTTGAGAATAATTTATCCAGACAACGATTATTTTAATATTCCGCTGCGATATCACTGTTACTATATACTTTCAGACTATTCAACTCTTTTCCCTCCTTCTTCAGGAAGTCTGTTTGCCTTGAACACTCATTCGCCACTGGTTACGAGGGTATACCTAATTGTTATTTTGTTCAGTAAACGCAGGAGGATATGGACTGTGGAGATGGGGGCCAGCCTCTTCATTTCCAACTCCAGCCACCGGATGAGCGCAAATGAGGAGTTGAAAAGAAAAAGAGGCTGCAATATGAGAGGCATTAGGCTGCTGTGGCGTGATGATGGGGGGGGGGGGG
>JAEMON010000011.1:13149682-13169856 GCA_030264115.1 Lygus lineolaris
GTTAGGGACCAACCTGTAAGGAACAAGAGACAAAAAGAAGAGGACATCAGTATGGGGAGTGGCAGAAACAAGTTTTTGTACGGAGGTATACAAATAGTTCTTCTTATGATAGTTTTTGCTTTATAAGAAGAAGATGTTCCATTAAAGAAGTTCACTGAAAACAGGAGGAAGAAGCATTGAAGGATCTGATATTGGATGTTTGTGGGTTCAGTAGCGTGGTTATTGTCATGTCCGAAAGGGTGAGGAGGGTCCGACGAAAAACGGGCAGAAGCGTTTTCCTACGACAAGCAAATAGTTATCCCTTGACACGCAGGTCGTTAATTACCGACCCCCAGACAATGGGGCAGGTAATCACCGGTGAGGGCGGTAGAGGGTGTTACAGACCTATAGTGATGTACGGGTTATAGAGAATGCGGTTCCCCTCTTCAGCGATTCAGTTTTCGGAAGGGGACGGGATATTGTATGGGAAGGTGGAGAGCTACCTTGCATAATTCATGTTGCCAGGAGTGAAGGGGAGGCACAATAGTAGAGCAGGTTCGAAGGATACGGAATTTGGCGGGACGAATTTCGAGCTGGGACGAAACTATGCGGAATCTACGGATATATATCCGGGGTGGGATTTGGGGGCAAGCGAAGCATGCAGCAAGAATTCCTTCTGCAGGATACAGGTGTACCTCCTGAGAATCCGAATATCCAGGACGAAGACGTTCCTTACTCGATCCGTCCTGAGATGACAACTTTATCGTAACTGCCCTCCCAGGAATTTCGTATATTTGAACATCTGACCGAGATTCTGAAATACTTGTCATTCTCCTGTTCAAATGCCCACTTTCATTTCAACTCCAATGTGATTCAAGAAACTATACAAATGATTGTGGAGAGATAGGCCCCATAGGCCAATTTTATAAGTAACTACCCAACTATGTGTGTAGAGTACGTACGATTTCCCCGCGACAATTAGAAAGCGTGAGGGACTCAAGCGATTCGTTTAAATTTGTCTCGTTACTTTTCGTTAGTCTTCCTTAGACTAGAGATCATAGAAAAGCCTTCCTTCCTTTCTTGTAGTAATTTACAAGAGGAAAAATGAGAAAATCAAATTCAATTTTCGATGCCACGAGTACCGAGGGGTGAGCTCGTGAACACAGCGCAGTTTTCAATGATATTTTGTTCGGGGAAATACAATACGTAATGAACGTTGCCAGCGCTAGTTTCGGCTAGAACTGTTTATTATCAATGATGACTTTTGATAAAACAACGTCAATTTTTGACAGAAAAAACCTGTTCTTAGTACTACCGTCATTCTTCCAATTCCCATCTGTAATGTGTACATGGAAGTAGGAATATAATCTATCTGGAATCTTTATATTCCTACTTCCACAAATGTCTCTAGGAACCGAAATGTTTCGTGTTTTTATACGTAATTATCCATTAAATCTTTCAACAAATAGTGACAAAAAGTTATACTTCTTGTATGTGTTAAATGTGTATACTACCGCGAAATTCCAATCGAGATAAGTCGAAAGATATTTTACTAAAAATATAAAGTGAAAATCAGCTGATCTATCCAACAGGTGAAAATGTAATCACCTCTCAAAACTCTAAGGATAACCATAGGAAGATGACCAGAAAAATTCCAATGAATTGGGTGAGTTCCTCACGAGTATGCCAACTGTCGCGGCGGAGCTGCACTCTGCAGACACTCCTATTACATATTGTAATAGGATAAGCACGTTCCTCATTAGTTGACTTGCTGGTCAGATATTTCCATAATCTCAACTGGATGTCATTGAGACTGGCATGGAGTTACCATGATTTGCTGCGGACCTCTTGACCCAGAAGGTACGGCATCTGCCTTGAACAGAGACTTCAGCTAAGGAGGACATGTGCTTGCCATATTAAATATTATGCTCATAACACTATTTCTTGAAGCTGACCTTACTTAAGTTATGTTGGTCATGGAATCAACAATAGTGGAACAGGCTGGGAAGGCGGAATTTGATGGGAGGGACTTCGAGCTGAGTAGAAAATATGCGAAACCCACGTATTCCTATCTAGACGAACAGCTTCGGATTTTGGGGGTAGTGAATTGGAGTATGCAATGAGAATTCCTTCTCCTGGAAACAGGTGAAGGGATCCCCTGAGAATCCGAATATCCAGGATGAAGACGGTCCTTTCCTGTCCGTCCTGGAGGAGGCATCTTTATTGGAATTGGAATGGCTCCCACCAGTCTGAGGCATCCGGAATGAACATCTCGCCGATACAACCTGAAACATCCAGGAAATTCCTTGCGGTTCACCAGTTCAAACCCTTGGCCTCCCCCCCACGACCGCAGTCCAGAATCGGGGCAGCCTCGCAAATATTTGCGCTGAGGAAGACCAATTTATCGATAACCGCAGTTCAACAACCGTTGTTTGAGATCTGCAAATTCACCAAAAACGAAACATTGTAATATCCGTCTGAGTTCACTGACATTTTGTGCTGATGGTGTAAATACAGCCAATCATGAGTAATTGCCATCTGGTGAATAGTGATTTTCGCTAAGAATGACGGAACCTTGTCCATTTCGGGAATTCCCACGAACAACTTGAACAAAATTTAGTTAGTTAGGTACCTATTTCTTTGATTGTTGGTTTATCTGATGAGCTGATCTGAATCGATATATTCATTCGAAATGACCTTAAATGAATAAATTAAGCCCATTTCGTACTTTCTATTCTTTTCATTTCAGTAGTAATAAGTACCCAATAAAGAATGCCATGAGTCAATGTTTTTATGGATTCAATTCTCAATTTGTGGAACTCCATAGTGACTGGTAGGTATTAGAAATTAGACTTAAAGTTCCAACGCTGTTTTTTTTGTACGATATATTTCACCTACGTTATAGTCATCTTCAGGTAGGTAGGTAACTAATTTATTTTTACATTTTCAGTGAGGCACACTCACAACACCGAGACCCACTGACTAACCGAACCAACAAAAACAACTTGAAAACAACATGACCAACCAACAAAAAACAACTTGACTTCACAACGGACCATTGATAACCTATCTTCTACTAGAAGATAGGTAGAAGATACCAAGTTATCAGTGGTCAGTCGTGAAGTCAAGTTGTTTTTGTTGGTTTGGTTAGTCAGTGGTTTTTGGTGTTCCTTTGATGAGAGTTTGTAAGTCTGCCTCAATGAAAATTTAAAAATAAAGTAGTTGCCTACCTGAAGATGCGTATAAAGTAGGTGAAATATATCGTTAAAAAAAACAGCGTTGGATCTTTAAGTCTAATTTCTAATAGGTAGGTACCCAGCATTCAATGACATGAGTTGTTGTATATTGGTGGTTTATTGTTAGCAACATTTCTGTGCATTCCCATGTATAGTGGAATAACATGAGTATAGTTCGGTATTCCGTGAAACATCTGCTAGCTGCCATTATGCCCCAAATTAATACAATTATTTTCGACTGAAGAAGATATTTTGTGTGCAACATGAGTGAGATTAGTCATAATTTGTTTACTAATTACAAACTTCATAGCTAAAACAGCGTCAATTTTTATGTATGTAATGTATACTGGATTTCACTCAAAAATGTATTCGGTGTGTTCCAGGAGTGATGCCCTGAGAGTCAAATGAGCCAATCGATACATCGACGATGACCTGTGGGCTCCTCGTTCTGTCACTGACCATCGCAGCCGTCCAATCCATCGACACCTGTAAGTACAAATCTGTGGTCTTAATAACAAATTTTTGAGCTTGAAAACAAACTCGTGAGCTTAGTGGTAACCCGTTGAGTAGTTACGAACTATCATAAAACCCCTCAATTTCGGACTGATTGTATATGAGTTTTGAGTGTTCGTAAGGAATGCACATGCAAAAATTAAAAAACGGAATTATCTCCGGTCCTTGGCCCCTTAACTACGTACCGGTAGAAATATCTGAAATTTAAATTTTTTCCCGATAGACGTAAAATTGTGGAATTGTTCGATAATATCAACATTATTCGGTCATTAATAAATTATCGCATATTAAAAAATGTGAATCGCCTTAAATGACAAAAACAAAGGCATAAGGCCCATCACCTCAAGAGATCTACTCCATTAAAAATTACTCAATCCGAAATAGAGATCAGTCCCCAAAATCAACCCTGCATTGAGATTTGTTGCAGGCAGAGCATTTGTTATACCCTGTTCATGCTATCCGAATCGGAGAGTGCCCTCTCCTTACCTCCTCTATGTAAATGGAATTCTGAGAAGCTTCCCGTTCATTGGACAAACCTGATAGGCGAATTTTCGCTAATCCAATCGCTTTCTAGCATTTTTTCCGTGTGGGGATTCTCAACAAATTTTTAGATTTTTACCCCACGGAATTCCAAATTTCACCCGTAACAAGATGGCACCGACATTTCTGACTTTCTACTTTTCTCCGTTCAAATATTTCTCAAAATCGTTGACATTTTGGAATAAATTTTGGATTTGTCGACCGTTCCATAGGTCATATTGGTAGATATGGTACTCACTCGTGAAAATAGTGTATTTGCACTTCAAGGTTTGATTAGGAATAAGTTCATTAAATCAATTGCTATTGAGAAAATTATCAAAATTTCGGCTAACAAAATTTGTATAAACATGCAATAACAGTTTTTTTATTTAAAAGAGTCACGGAAATATTGATGATTACATTGCTTAGAGAAACCAGATTTGCCATTTGGACTATAGAGTAGATACCTACCTGAGTACCTGCCTACATTCTATGGTGTCTTCAAGCATTGTTCCTCTGAATAAGCTATGAGTCAAGATATTGATCGGAAAATTTCCAGTTGTACCTACACACCAATAGATACTTTCTGGTTTCATATTTACGAACTACGATATTACTCTTACGGAGCTAGTTACGGGAGCGGAACCCATAAAGAATGGAATAGAATCGTAATAACGTATAAATAAAAGATTTGCTTTCTCGCAGTTTATATGTTAATAAAAGTGATGTTATTGAAAAAAATAAATAATGAATGCTGGAAAGGTGAAGGGGGCTTTTTCTACTTCGAGGTGGAGGGGAATCAAAAATAAATAACACGGAGAGGGGTTGAAAGTAGAGGGTGCGGTATTGGAATAACCCCCGTCTATAGCAACCCTTAGGAAATAAGGGGTTTCTCCATAAAACTCAGCCCTCTTGCTTCTCTTCCTAAGCACATTTGTTATGGACCTTTATTATACTAACATACGTGTCAGAGTACCCCCTCCGCCCTATTCTCCAATGTCGCGTCTTCCAAAGGTTTATCGCTCGTCTTCCCCTCGTACCTTAGAGGGTTTTCTTCCACCTTATTTTATAAGTCATTAAATAAGAACGACGAGGTATCGCGAGTGCGCAGGCGCGGTTTTTACGTCCCCTTTTTACCTGATGCATGGGCCGCTCTTACGAAGTACAATATCTCGCCGGGACATCCCGCTCTTTCCTTCCTTATTCCCGGGGAGGTCTCTCGAGGTAAATAATGAGGTTTGCTTACGACTTCGAGGCCTGAGCGCATTTTCATAATCATATTCACTTTAAGAAGCAAACAAGACGAGGAAGGTGAAGCAGGAAGCCTTTACAAATGAGATCTCCTCTACTGAACCTCGTAATTTCCCTGAGATACATGCTCCCACATAACCAGGTAATTTTGCAGTAAAGAATTTTGAAAGGTTGAAGTTGGAATTTCATCATCAACATCCACAATAATCAATTCAGGGCTTCTTCACCAAACACTCGAGCCAAAGGGACAAGCTCATGGTTAATTTTAACTTTTTCCGGGAGAGATACAATATTAGGGGAATCTGATGAGCGAAAAAGGGCTTGTATAAAACTAGACTATCTCCTTCTGGGTGAGACCATTAGCGCCTACAATATTGGTACGTAAGTCACAAGCTCTCTGTGTACCCTGTGACCAAGCTTGGCAGAATTTCAAGCTGAAAATTGGAATTTGAGGGTTTTCGGGGTGCAAAATCCGTATTCGAAGTCAAAAGTATAAAACTCATATCCATAAAAAAAAAGATCATTCTAAACCTAAATGAGATTGAAATTTTGATATTTTGATGAGTTGAGGAACCTAAATTTGATTTCAAAATTGTATCCTTCGTCGACCATTGAAGAGGAGAACGCATGTCTGACACCAAGGTTTTTCCTGACTTTCGTCCTTCGTAGACCGTAGACTTTATAGATGCATAACTTTGAGATAGGTCGTTGATGAAATCCACAAATTTCCTTAGAGTAGGCCTGCTTCTTGGAAAGTTGGGGGGGGAGGGGGAGCCCGTGTTCCAGTTTCTTGTTGTTGGTATTCTACTGTCTACGGCGTTTCTTGGTGCGGACCTTATTTTAACGCTGCTCACTCATCAAGATTATCCGTCCTGCATGGTTTATAAAAAGAGTGTCCGCAGGAGAAGGGCCAGTCAGTAGAGCAACCTGAGGGCGTGAGGGTGGCCAGCCTGGCCAACCCCTAATGAGTCGTCAACTAATGAACATGTGAAGGGGAGACTTCACAAGGAGTCCAGTGAATGCGGGGGCCCTGCAGAGGTAATTCCGCTAATGCGATACGTTGAAAAGGGGAAGGAACTGGACTTGGGCTGAGGTCGTTTCTAACGTCCAAGTGTGCGTGAGCGTGTGTGCTTCTCAAAAGGGTCTCCTAGAAAGATATTAAAAACTGGAGTTGTGGTGGACATCAAAGGTTGTTCCTCCTGAAAGTCTACAAACATAATAAAATACGGTACGTAAATTGATATAAACGAGACCTACATACTTTGAAATTATGCGGCTCTGAAACGGCCACAGTGGAAATTCCTCGATATAACCAACCGATTTATTATCCATCTTGGGCCAGTACTTACATAAATAATTACCTACATTATCGTTCTATACAGTCGGTCAATAACCCAGTAAAGAGTCATTCCTAAATTACGAGTATTATATCGACTAATCCTCGCTATTATGTGAATCATGATATAATATAATATGATGATTGTGTAGATATATGAGGTTCCTATATAAACTACCTAACTACCTAACTAAAATTCTACCTTCTACCTAAAATTCTACCTTCTACCTAACTAAAATTCTGTATATGACCAGATGACCTGGATGTAAATTTCACTGGCACCCACTAAAAATAATGAAACCCTTCAGTAAAAATAGAAAAAATTTAGGAGTAGAGATCCCCACTAGTGAAAAAGTCCAAACTCCTTCCACACCTATAGGAAGCGCAAATCCTTGCATACATGGACATGGGATACATGGTTTTTCATGTTCCTATGGTCTAGGAATTGGAGGAATGAGTCACCTGGACCGAAACATTGGAACCTTTTCAGGGGGAGGAAGGATTCGACGCCAAACGCGTTTGAAGTCAGTGTTAGTCCAGAACTAAACTGAATACCGCCCAGGGAAGTTCGATTGGAAATCAACTATTGATTACTTTCACCGTTTAAAAAAGAACGACTCGTCAGCTAAAAAACAGAAAACTTTGATTACAGACAACATGAAGGTTTTACAGGTTGGAATTTGTTACTTTGAATTGGCTCCGATTATAAATTAACCCTTCCTCGCCCCTTCTGGGTAAAACAGTTTCAATTGTACGACAGTTGAAGAGAACCGTTGAAATAATCCAGGCTTTTGTTCTGCCTGGATTAGCGATTCCTTTTGAACCAATATTCCAACCTCGGTTGAATTTTTTTTTTTTTTTTTTTTTTTCATCCAACCGAAAGGGCTTTTTCCTGATCCATTCTCTTTTGTAGATTTTCCGCGGTACTTCATTCTCCACGCAGCGTTCTTTATTCACTCGGAGGAATTCTCATTTCGTAATTCGCGATAATTCGGTCATCATCTTCCTCATTCAAGGTAGAAATTATTCAGTTGTAAATCCACGATTCTTTTGTTGTTTATTTCCCAAACATGTCCAAGTATCTTTTCATACATCTCGTCGATTTATTATCTCTACTCCCCATCGCATTGTTTTTGTTTATAGAATAAAATATAGATCGCAATTATTTTAGGATTAAATCAAATTGTTTGTCGTCAGATTTATTCATTGATACAATAAAATATTGTGAAGTTTTAGGATTTTCATAATAGGTTGCATCCAGATTTTTTAGGAGTACAATCTAATTTCATCAAGTAGGTGTGACGATAATGCAAAGACGAATTTGGGGTGTTTTAGCAATTTTTTGAAGGAAATGCAAGTATTGCAATGGAATCAAAATATTAGTTATGCAAAGTTCAAAAACTATCTTCATGGAAATCCGTTTCAGACCATTCTGAAACGATTTCTGGAGTCTAACATTTTTCACATACAGGGTGTCCTGGAAACAGCTCCGCAAGAGGGCGGGAATCGATTTTTTGGGTTGTTTCTGATCGAAAGTTCCTCCTAGCAATTTTCGTTTAAACCCTTATTTTTCGAGTTTTTCGGCATTTCAAGAATTTTTTCGTAAATCACGACTTCTTAAAATATAAAAGTGACTACAACTCCAGTTTTTGAGATTCACCTATGTCAGACTGTAGATTTTTCTAGTTCGACAGAACACAGAACAATGTCGTTCAATTTTAAATTTAAATGACATTTTCGCAGTTGTTGAAAAAAAAACAACGAAATGAGAGTCTAGTGAATGTGAAGGTGACAGAAAGAATGGGAATTTGAAGAAAAAAATACTCGGCAGTTAAACGCTTACTCGTTATCTCGACGGTTTCTCAAGGGACCGAAAGCAATTTTTTTCTTCTTCTTATATACGCGTTTTTTCTGATTCCCTCCCTGAAGGAAGAGGGGATGGATGGGGGGAAAGGGAGAGGTGAAGAGAAAATGGGGCCTAAAATGAGCATCGTGGAAGTCTAAGGGAGATAAGGGGGTGAAAATGAAGCGAGGAAACGCGCCGTTTTACGCATCAAGCTGACGCAAATGGCTCTTAGTGTGACCTATGAAATCTACCGAGGGTTTGGGAAGGGACGGAGTTGTACTTCCCACTTTCTCTGTTTATTATCTTTCGAAAGGAATTTTGCTGTACGACTTCCCAACCCCAACCTTTGCCTTCGCAGTTTGAAAGAGCTCGGTCAGAACGATCGATAATAAGGTCACCTATGCATTTTTCCCTTAAGGAATAATGAAAATTGTAGTGGGAAAGAGAGAGAGAGGTGTTCTAATAATAGGAGCTTTCGTTCGAAATGAATCGAATGTTTTTTGGCCAAAAGCCTTGATAAATTATTGAAACCACTGCCTACCTCGATTTAATTTAAATTTAGAGTGTTGGAACATGTTTGGTTGTGTGAATAATTTACCTACAAGCTTCGGTAATTTGATGAATCTTCGCTGGCTGCAGATGTTTCTATGAGTATATATACTAATTATGAGTATGAGAGTGGTTTCATGGGCCTCTGCGTTTGTTGGATTCACGGGGGCCTCGCCAATTGAAATCAGCCTGTTGTAGCTACTTCATGTCTCTCCAAGCCCCATACTCTGGCAATGCCTGCACATAGTCATCTTCATCTTCATTGAGCGAAACCAACAAGGCATACAAGTTCAAGGTTCCTGATTCCAAATTAATGAACTTGAACTCCCTGACCACCTTCTCCAGCTTGCATAATGCAGAGGGCGCGGTTAGGCTTTGTGAGTGGTTCGTGGTCCACGTGATGACAGGTATGACCTCTCCACAGATCTTTCTGATCCTCCTGCGAACCCGAAGAGGTGACTAAGGCACATTCCCTACTCAGGTCAATTTGCCTTGTGAAATACTATTCTTGCATTTGGAGTTTCTTCCCAATGACATTTTATTAGTACCTATAAGTAGTATCCAAAACATCGGACTGAGTTTGCCTATCGCGGAGGCTGCGGGTGTCTCCATCCTAACCAAAAATGGATGTATCGCTTAGTATGGTTTCTCAACTGACGGAAAAAAATTATGTTGTTTGCAGAACTTTGAGGAGATTAGAAAACTCTAATTCAGCACCCTCGACAACCGTCCACAAAATCTGTCTTCTTACAGTCACAGTTGGACTAGATTTGCTATTCGAATGAGCAATTTGACCCAATAAGACGGCTGGATGCTAAATTCGGGATACAGTCTTATGAAATGCAACGCAACTCTACACAATGATTAGAGAAATTATTCACAAAATGAAGTTCTCAGAATCCCAAACGATGGCTTAGAGGCTTAAGGGCTAGTAGTTTCATTTGAAATGAACAGTCATTCCCACAATAGGGGAACGATTGTACCTTCCTTTCTGAATAATTCCGAACCGCTTCAACCCTCCTTCCGTATATAAAGGAAACTTCGAGGCGTTTCCAACCTTGCAACGCTACTGCCCGTCGGCACGCTAGCTTTATCTACATCGGGTACCCTGAATATCGTATACCCTCCTTCCCTATTGGTTTTTTGGAGTTAATTCCCAACATGCTATTCCTACGTCAACGCCGTTATCTATATATTTACGATAACGTAACAAGTTATTGTACACTGTTTGCACCATACTGGACATACTTCTGACATCTCTATGTATATAATAGGCAGGGGATCATTCAAGAATTGTTGGAACAATAATTATTGGAGAGGAGATAAAATAATGCAAATGGTGTTCTACAAATTAGGTACTGATTTTGCGAGGTAATATTTTAGGTAATTCATTTTTGTTCCAACTGCACACTCGACCATAGTTTGATCAAGTTCCAATTGCAGGGTGTATCCTAGTTTTACGAGGTTCCAACCACACGCTCAACATTTGTTCAACGAGGTTCCAACTGCAGGCTCAACCCTACTTTTGTCGAAGTTTTATCTGCTCGCTCAACCCTAGTTTGCCAAGCTTGGATGATGACTGTGTTTCAATACAAAATAACCGAGATCTCTTGAATAATAATCTGTTCCAACAATCCGTGTCTGGGGGTTCGTTTGTTCAATAAGCTGAATAGGCCCATATGCGGTCTGACAAGCAGACGATGTCAAACTGATTTGAATCGAATTTGGCTGCCTTTTGAAGTAGGCAATATTCCCAACAGACTGAAGACGTGACGTTCATTTCAATTCTGTCATTTCATCGAAGGAAATGACATAATCCGACGTCCTTGATTGAAGATAGTTGTGTAAGTAGAAACAAAGAAAGAGGGACTTGTTGGAGAGGAGGCGGTAGGTAGCTCCACAGAGAAGGTTTATTACGCGGGTGGACCTGCAGACATGCCATATTGCATGATCTACTCCCGAACGTGGAAGCCCATGAAACCTTCAACCACCTGAAAGGGGGAGAGAACCTCCTCGCACTAAGTGCGTTTTTCCATTTTTCCACGCACGATGCCGCCACGATCGCATCTCGTCGCCCTGTCACGATTTCTAATTAGTTCCCCATCCATTTCCCAAGTTCTCCTTTATTTTCTCTTAGAAACTTAGTACCTGTAAGAAAAAAACCAAACACGGAACATGAATTTTTAAAAACGTTTCCGCACCGACCAAGAGTTGATAGGACGAACGAAAAGCTATTCTATCGATTCCTCGTTGGTTAGTTCCATATTCATGCTCAAACTCAATCATCCTTGTCAACAAAGAAGTTTCTGTGTCAGAAAAAGGACAAACACGAGGTTGACACGTAACTGGCACCAACACAATTATTTATTTAAGCGTCACGGCCCATTAGCAATCTTCTTTTCTACTAGGTAAACATTCTTACAAAGCCGCGAAAAATTGCTTATCAGGTTAGCTACGTACAATGGTTGTCACTGGAAGCTATTTACCCAAGGTTGAAGCTATTGTAGTGTACAGAAAATTACTTATTGTATGGTGTCAACTACGTCATTCATTCTTCTTAGGAATATTATTTGAGCGCAGCAATTCTTCCTCGAAAATAAATGGGATTGATTGAGAAGTAATTGGAAGGTGTGGTAAATACTAAAGTAGAAAAGCCTGTGTTACATCATCGTTTCTTGTTAGTTATCATACTAAAATGAAATACCACCGAAATAGAGTAATCTCCAATTTGGTACATGGAGACGTGCTCTGAAGATAAATTCATGATTTCTGTCGTGTTGGTAATTTTTGCACCAATTCAATTATTTCTGTTTTTGTTCACAATGTAGGTAGGTAAATTACTCATGCTGATAACAACAACTCCACATTCGTTATTCAGTGCTTCATGTATTTTATTCACTTTCAGATGGTGTGTATTATGATGTAGTTCTGAATTCTTATTGAAATACCAGTTTATAATTCACATTCATTACGTGCGCCCCGAACTTGGAGTTTGTGGGATTTGCCTCTGCTTAAGCTCAAATGAGTTATTTTTAATAACCAACACCGAAAGATGCGCAAAAAAATGTCATTTGTAATGAAACTGGAATGCCACCCTCCGTCTGGGGGTAATATTGTAAGTTATTAGACAGTTCAAAATTGTCTGCTCCTAGTAAAAGCCCTTTGTTCACACAGAGACTGAAGAGCTGGAAATTCATTTAAAACGTGGAAAACCAGACGGCGCGGTGTCTGTTGCGAGAAGGGAGGAAGTTCTCGGTGAAAAGTTGGGCTCCGCCATACATGAAACGCTCATTAGTCCGAAGCTTGCTTTGCCATTAATAATTGTGCCATTTGAAACAAAAGCGCCTCAGAGGAGCGACCCTGAATTCAATATACATTCCATAGCCGGCTCCTTGAGAGGGACCCAAGTTGTTATATTAATATCACCCCGAGTTCCAGCGTTGGGGACGGTTCGGGGGTTCGAGTCCCCCAGACCTTCTATTGTCTTCGTGCCCATTGTGTTTACCGCTCCCCCATACTGTTTTCAAGGTTTACTGGAAAATGATTTCCTGAGTTCAAATTTTACTGAATACCCATTGCACGGTATTTCAACAATTTATTATAATATCGCCTCTTTGATGCAAAATTCATGGATGTACAAAATCGATTTCCACCTTGCCACAAAAGGTGCAACGAGCATTTTTCATCAACAGAAAATTTCATGTTCATGTACTCCACACTCCTCTTTTCATTTTGAAACACATTCATCGTTTGGGCTTCAGTCAATTGTCTAGCAATTTCATGGGTTTGGCCTATCAAACATTGGAGAAAATTGTTTAAGAATATCTGGAGATATTTGACTTTATTTTGCTACGAACACACAGTGCAACGAACATGTTTAATATTGACGTGGGATTCGTATTCGTGGAACAATATTATCGTACTCCTTTTTAGTTTCCGTTTTCCTTATTCGTATAGGTATCTGGTTTTATCGACCTAGATGTCGGTTAAACTCTATCTTTTCCGGTACCGGTATGATTGGTATTAGTACTTACTAGGATACTTATGATTTTTATATCAACCTGAAGGGAGGAGTAGGTAGGTGTTGGAAGGTTGAACGGTACATCATGTAACATGCTCGTAGATGTAAATATACATAGGTTGTATAATGTAGGTGTCAGAGTTTCGGAAGACATTTGACGGCGTCCCAAGGTGATTTGGTTCATATTACTTCCCTCAACTTGCTGTAATGTCTCCACCGCCTCCAGTATTAGGGTGTATTGGAAGAACATAAAAATTTCCAATAAAGAGAGGACGAGACTGGATGGAACCAGAATATTATTAGTACCAGGAGAAATCCTGTGGGATCGATACGCCATACACCCGAATCTAATAGGTTTTTCCCTCCCAGAAAGCGAGTGATTGAAGTCAATGAAGTTGTTTTTATGGGGTCCAGCCGTACGGCCAATAGGGGTGAGGGTGTGGATGATACCATTCCCCAATTGGGGATGAGACAAGGGATGGGAGAGGTAAAGATGCTGCACTTGGAAGGCAAAAAGAGAAGGGAAGATCGTAAGAAGTATTGGGGAACGGAAGGTGGGCGCCATATGGCGCTCAGGCCGGCTATTGGGGGATGACGGTCCCGAGGGGAGTTTATTGTTTCATTAAGGAACACCAGATGGGACCGAAACTGGACACTTCAATTTGCGATTTTTATAATCAATCTGATTCCTTCAAATATTTAGGTAGTAATTAGTTGTTCTATAATATATAGATATTTCAATAATACCAAAACTCAAAATTTTGAACTAGTGGAACTGGATTTGGGTTGTTTCCAGTTTTATTATATTATCCACCGTACCTTTTGAATTATCCATCGAATTTTGAGCTGAAAATTGGAAGTCGGGGGTTTTGAAGGACGCTGAATTAGAATATTTCGGGTCGAAATGTGAAATTCCGACCCATTGGAAAACCTCTACGTTTTATACAGATTTTATCGAGTCTGGTGTTGATCCTAACAGAAGCAGCTTGATATTCTACTAAACATTGCGCAGTGAATAATTTTTCTCTTATTCTTCTTTTTTTTGTAGTAGGTAATAATGAAGCCGAGTTACGAAATTGTATTCGACGCGTTGATCCAAAATTGGTCTGAAGTGTATGCATTATACATTATAGGTTTAGTATGGTTTCTGTTCAGTTTAAGAAATCAATGCCATTCTGTCTGTTGTTTCTGTGCTCCTAGGCAAACACATAATTCCGTTCGAGGAGCTGCAAAGATATGAATTCCCTTCCATTGAACATATAGCTTCGAGTATGCTGTATAACAGTTCATGTCGAAGCGCTCTGGGGCAGTAAACTTCTATTACAGCCAACACTTGGGCATTAGCCGCTGCGAGGAGTTCAGAAGCACTCAATGGTTCCCGTCTCCTATCCCTTGAGGATGTTTCCTAACTACAATCAACCAATAATGGTCCCTCAGTTCTCCGCTCTGCCCCAAACTTTTCAGTAGGTTCTTCAGAACCTCCTTCTCTCAAAAGGGAAAAAAGGGAGACTTTTCTTCCCCCCAGAATTCCACCAATGAGGATCGCTTTTCCACACAGGTAAGGGATCTAAGGGTGGGAGTATTCCTTAAGGGTGGAAGAAGGCCCTTCGTGAGACGAAAACATAGTTTAGAAAGGCAAATCGCCCTAAGGAGAACGGGGAAAGGGCTTGAGGAGAATTGATAGGGCGTTTTGGGCCCTAAGAGGGAACAAGGGCTCCTGACGCTCCTCAGGGAGTTGCGATGAAGACGGATGTTGGGCCCTTCCTACGTGATACTGCAGTTTACCTTCCTCAAGTGCTCACCTTTCTCTCAGAGGAGGACCAATTATATAAAAACGGAAGCCGAGCGACCGTTCTTTATGACCTCGAGCCAATCTATTTTCCGAAACGCACATCCAAGACTATTACATTGCTTTAATTATACTAATGGACCTAAGATTAGTGAATTACTCTCCAGTGATGTACTGTTTACAGTAAGACCAACTCTAGAACCTCCTTACTCTTCAGTAGAAATAGGACTACCCACGAGTTGGTATCTTTTGTATAGGTACCTACCTAGTATAGGATGGGGGAAGATTGATCGCTTGTATTCTGGATATGCCTACATATCCATTGTAATAGCTATTAACTATGATTATGTCAATTGTTCGTCCCTCTAATAAAAAACTTCTCAGTTGCTTAAGTAATCATGGAAAGATCTCTATTATTTATTAAAAAAAAAGAAAAGGCGATCGTAAAGAACCGTAAAGATATTGTCTTCCTCCTTCCTTGAACGCAAAATAATCTTCTGATAGTACGTGCCCAGCTTTTTCAACAATTCCTTAGTGTAAATTATGTTCCTATGCGTGATTCGTTGATCTCTAAATTATACGGAGTAGATGACCTTTGTAATTTTCATTTTTCAGCTCAATGTATAGCGCCACTCGGGATGGAGTCTGGGGCCATCGCGGATGACGACATAACGGCCAGCTCCTCCTTCGACAGTGGGAACGTCGGACCTCAGCACGGAAGGTAAATAACTATACCATACCAAGAGTTTTATATCCACTGAGACCCATCCATTCCAAAATTGCATTGATCAACATGTTGATTATTACTTGGCTATCTTGAATACTCAGTATCATGAAGTCAAGTGAATTCATTTTGGTGCCCGATTTTAAAGAGGGAGAGGGATAACAAAAAACCGGGTTTTATTGACAAATTCCGATTTTATATTTCACACATAAATTTTGGTTGAGGATTTTAAAAACTACCTTCGTGTAAGAAGATTGGTGGGTGCTTGGGAGGTGTTGAAATTCCCTTTGTATAAACCCCTAATAGCTCTACTGTGATCAGGTTTGAATGAAGAAGAAATGAATCAGTGCAAGGCTCTTTCATTCCCGACTAGGGGATGCTCGAGAGGATTTCTATACATCGAACGGTAAACAGCATAAATTCTTTACCTTCACTCGAACTTTGTATTTTATATATATACAGGAACGGTAGGTGGGCTAGCACGTGACGAGTTTACAAATAAACCTCTCCAAAGGGAATGAATCCTCGTATAAAATGTCGGGTAAAAAGGAAGAAATCGGGGTCGGAGAGGGCGTAACGTCAACATGAAGGGAAAACTCGGCGTGCGAGAGGGCTGGGTGGAGGGGATATTACTGTCAAGATCTCATCCTTGCCGTTTCTCGGCGTACCTCAAGGATGCGCTCTTTTCCCCCTTCTGTTCCTGGAGATCCTGCGGGAAATAGACAAGGTGTCAGGGCGTGTCATAGCTTTTCGCCTCCCAATTCTGAAGCAGAGAGAATCTGGCGAGGGGCTGAAAGTTGCCGTATTCTTTTAGGGAGAACTGAGGTTTACCATAGGATAAGAATGGAGATGTGATACGTGGAAGAGAACGATTCAGCTCTTTCCTTTTTGGTCTTTTATCCCGCGCTATAGCCTCCCTCATCAGTTTGCGTACAAATTCACCCAGTTTCATTATTTATCTGTATCCGGGTATCTGTGAGATGAATGGGTATGGCGGTAACATGGGCTGAATTGTCCGGGATAACTTGAAATACTTGAAAGCTGAAAAGCAGATAAGAGGCGAGAATGAGATTCTCTTGAGTTGAATCGTACCAAATACGAGCGCCAAGTGGCCTCTTGAGCTTCATAGCTGTATTTTAGGAGGGCTTAGCACCCTCAAGTCTCTTGCTCTCTTTTTCCTGAGTTAGGATAAAAATCATCCCAGCACCGCAGTCAACAAGAAACCTTATTCCGTCGTTTAAACTTTACATCAAACTTCCAGTTATGCAGTATGATTTTATGACCAAATTTTGAAAGAAGCAGTATATTTTTGGGCATTTTTTTCAAACCGATTTGCAGCGTTTTAAATCTAAAACATTTCTAATGCCCACCTATTTTATGGGTCATACTTACAGGCCATTTTGCACTGACTCCGAATGTACCTGCTATATTATGTTCCTCTACTTATTCCTACGAAGGTAATTCCACCACAAAAACTCTTTCATTTTGAAAATAGTTTAAATTTATTATTTGAAAAATGTTATTCGTCCTTATTTTTGAAGAAGCCAATAAGGTTCTCCATCCTCATCCAAACCTGTCAACTTTAAGGAATAACACAACCAAAACATACTATAGCTTCTAAAAGCGCTGTAGCAAGCATAGACTTGATATAATTCATAGAGGAACCCTTATGGGTCAATCCCCAACTACTCTAAATACTCGCAGACGAGGAGAAGATCATTCAGCGAAGATCATCATTCATCACTATAGTAGCAAAAACAGGACAATCCTCCTTTATCATAACCAGGATAACTATCCTACTACCTTTCCTATATCAAAAACCGGACACTCCTCCTAGACATCATTAACAATAAGAGGAATGGTCATCAAGATTGTTAAGATAGTATTAATGTTCCGAGAGTGTTGACGCCCCAAGTTGTATATTATTAAAACACTAGTATTTCGTTTAATAAAATATGTAATAGATTTTGAAGGGTTTCCCCAGACTTTTTGTTGAGATCAAACATTATCTAGGTATAGAAAAATACCATATTAAAATTCACCTCTTAGATTTCAGGCTTGACGCCTGAAGATGAAGGAAAAACCGTCGAAAAACTTTGTACTAATTGGAATACACAGTGGAAATCTAAAAGTTTGTAATAGGTATGGTTGGTGTTTTCAATACCTACATAAAATATGTAAAATGCATATTTTATTTATTTAAACTTATTTTTCATCATGTCCCTTTCTGCTTTTGATCATTGTTATGCTGATAAAATATAATGAATCAGTGATTTATATAGAAATTGATCTTAACACAAAAGTTGTGGGCGATAAAAATTCATGTTTTTCAAATATAATATAATTACTGTGTACACATGAAACCGTAATCTTCACGATAGGTACTTATAGGATCATATTTTTCAGGGGGGAGAGCCTCCAATTCGA
This sequence comes from Lygus lineolaris, assembly GCA_030264115.1. Lineage (NCBI taxonomy): Eukaryota > Metazoa > Arthropoda > Insecta > Hemiptera > Miridae > Lygus > Lygus lineolaris. The sequence goes on from JAEMON010000011.1 coordinate 13,167,873, forward strand.
TGAGAGTACCTACTTATGTAATTAACCAAAAATCATGATGATGAAAATTATTCATTGTCCACAACATCAGGTAGGTGTTGTCGAGTCAGAAGAGGGGAAATCGATCTTTGAGGGGGCGCTATGGGTGATAATGTATTCTGACGGCAGTTCCCCCCCTCCCCCTATTCATCCCGAATCTCCTGGGAAGAGAGCACGCGAGAGAGAGAGAGAGGTCGGTATGAATATGAAATCCGCCGTACAGAGCGAGAGAGATAGGAAAACCCCGGAGTTATCTCGTGGGAGCCAATAGAGTCAACAAGTGCCCCCTTTTCTCCCAACCTCCTCCACCCTGTCACTAGCTACCACTCCCGTCCGCTCTACCGAGTGAGTTCGCTGTGGTCACTTCCACCCCTCCCACCGTCTCTTACCAATACCCTTGTACCAACACTCCACGACTCTGCCCACTTTTCCAACAGTCACTTCGCAGGACCAACAAGTCTCCCCTCCCCTCCCCTGTCAGATCACCCGGACCTGACATTTTCATTCAGCCCACCGAACGAAGGCAATACAGCTCAATACACACAACATGAATTCTTATTCCGCCTAGGGCTTGACATTTTCCATACCGTTGAAGGAAAAATTGAAAACTTCCCCCTCAGAATTTCAATGTCCACGGCAGCCGTTTCCCCAACTAGGTCGAACTTCTACGTCAATATTCAAGCAACCAACTTCGAATTCAAGAACTTCATTATTCACCATTATTCTTCATGAATATCCATTTTCAAAAAAACCTAATATTCTCGTGGAATGGTCTATCAATCCGCAAAGGCTGCTAATGATCCAACAGGGCTGAAATTTATGCGGAACCATCTAGGGCCTAACCCGCACAATCCTTGACAAATCGAATCTGCTGAAAACTCTGGAAGTTATATGAATTTTGAAGTATTCGCAGACACACAGACAGACACGGAACCTCGTTTGTTCAGAAAGTTTGTTGGGAATTCGTTTGTGCCTAAAATGCGAGTGGCAATTATGATTTGGGAGAAAACAAAATTTTCACTTCCCGCTGAAAACAAAGCCTCCTCTACCTTTTGTAGACTTCATTCATGCCGTGTGCCATATAGACTCAACAAGGTAAGCAGTAGGTATATACTGGAAAAGGTGTCCTGAAATGACTTTCTGCCTCCTATAAAGATACGCCTCGATCCTACAACTGTATCATTTTGTGACCCCAACCACCAACGGTCTCTTTCCTTTTTTACCCGCACCCCCCTCAAATGAAGACAAGCAACACACCCTGCAAGGCAACGGCTTTCCGCCCAAGGAAATATGGACCACATTCCTCCGAGTTATTTCACCTATTGAAAGAGAATCCGGGCATCTCTTTTCGTTTGGTGACTCGAGTAAATGGCTCTGAGGAACACGGCTATGGGCCTGGGCGAGGACTATAAATTCTTCGAGGGGGGCACCACCACCCTTACAACCCCATTTTACGACGCTAACGTTCTTTCATTTTCGCGTCTCGAGGTTTGATCTCCGGTTCTGAATTTTTCTTTCTCTCGGTTTATTCTCTGGTTTTTATGGAGCTTCGGGACTTAGAAGAGGCGTTTTGTTTATATGCTTGGCCAAATCCCCGGAAATCAAGCAACATACTGAACACACACATACCTACCAACATATATATACAACAACAACATATTGATTGTTTGATGGTATAATGCATTACAGGAGACATATATACCTACTTTTAAATTGGGATCAGAAGGATTTCTTCCAACCAGCTTCGCAAATGCAAATTGTTATGATAAAAATATTTTGCTTTTAGAAATATACCGCTACAAAATCGTTTTCGGAGGTCATAATAGTCCAGACGAAACTGAATTTCAAAATCGAAGAGGAGCAATCCAACTGGTACCTACCCAACGAGTAAATCCGTGTGCCAGGCTGGCACCACGACCCTAAAGGAGGCACCCGAAATTCCGTGTTCATGAGCATTTTTGAGGTC
>JAEMON010000011.1:13175223-13186602 GCA_030264115.1 Lygus lineolaris
TAAAAATTACAGGTAGGTATGCAGATACTCATTGTACCTACTCGTCGATTGTGAACCTCGCGTTATAATTACGGTAGGTACTTACAGAATACAAATAGGATCTTTACAGATGGGTGGTACATATCAATTTGCAGCGTTGTTTTATTCAATCATTGTGAGCTGTAAAGCTACTTAACTCAATCATTGGTGGGCTTAAGAATCGATGTGACTTTCTGCATCACCCTGATCACTTCATGAGAAGACAACTAAAGAAGCCCATCCACCCCGCCGTCTTGTGAACGAGGTATATCTCGATAAAACCCCAACTTCAATTTGTTGGAACTGGTGCGGAAGCTAAGCCAAATAGCTAAGAAGGCTGTTCCAGGGCCTCAGAGCTTATTGTGTTGGGATAATATGAGATAACCCAAAGGAATGGGGCGGGCTGAGGAAGGTTGCGTAGCCCCACAAAGGGCACGGAAAAGCCTCGGGGGCAACCGAAGAGGCTTTATTGATCACGTGATGCGACTTGACAAACACCGACAGGGGAGGCATGGCCCCCTGCTCAAGCCCTACCTTGTCCCTTCTCGTTCCAGCGTTCTGATGAAGGAACGTCATCAAACAGCCTGCAGGCCTCACCCTAACCACAATCACATATTTAAATGTCTCCACCTCAACCCTCCCATCTCTTCCTTATGGGTTTCCCCTCTCTTCTGGCCCCTTCAAAGTCTGGCTGCAAGGCCTTCATGAATATACGGCCAATCATAAATGGGACTGCCACTTTTCCCCCTCAAGTCCGTGATTTGTGGTTCGCTGGGTAGTTATGTCTGTCCCTTTTACTCGGGTTTTATTCATGCTGTACTGAATGTAAACTCCCTGTGCAGTGCAACCGGCAGCCTCTGAGAACGTGTAACAGATGTGAATAGTTTCTGTACTATCCGGTAGCACCTTATGCGGTTGAGTACTACTCTAGCTCAATCTTATTATGCGCCGTGGTTGACTCAAGGCTTCTGTCAACGCTGGGGGTGAGGGATCCTCTCTATCTTTCTCCACAGGAGCATGTTGTTACATTATCGTTACTTAATTTCACCCAACGTTGAAAGACATTACATCTCGAACTATTGGCTGCTACAGTCCTTGTAGATAATCATAAATCAACTATATTCGTGACCAAAAACCCCCAGTTCATTTAAGTTTCATAGAAATCGTCTTTGAGAATCAATTAGAAACATTCAACTTTTTGTGTTAAAGATAAATTGGCATTTTAAACGATTTCCCTACCATAGTTCACCTCGTTTTATTTTATTAACTCAACTCGTTCAGTTACTGCCTACTATCTCCTCGGGACAGAGGATCCCTTCTTGGTGATAATTGATTTTCCCTCTTCCATTTTCCTCTCCTCCACCAACAACCGATAAATCTCCCGGCCCGTATTACGTGCTCTCTAAAAACTATAAGATGTTATTTGTTGCAACGGGGGTATCGAGGCTGTACCATTGTGAAGTTTACAAACTATCAATTCCCTTGGAGGAGCCTGGAAGGAGGGGGTATTTTCTTCGAGTCCCAGAAAAGGAGGCAATAAAGTTTTGCGACCATTGTTTGCCCGTGTCATTTATTAGGAGGTGGGAACTGTGGCTGTAGTGGGGGATATAGAAAGAAGGGAAGTCGAAGTTGCCGTCCGTACGGCTATTCCTTCTCTGTGGGGTCTCTTTCCCTTCTCGATGTTCCAGAGTTTTCATCAGGGGGACGGCTCGCCGTTTGAGCTCACTAGGTGAGGGGCGGGTGTGGAAAAGATCGCCGCCAGATGTCGCACCGTATAAACCTGACCATCTTTATTATGTCCACTACCCTCAGAGATTTGTCTACTCTCCATTCACTTCCCCTCTCTCTATTCTCATACCTTCCTATACACTTTACTCGATCTCAGTTGTTTATCCCTGGTACAATCCGCATCTATATCTATGGACCCTTCAAACTGAAATAATGAAATGTTTTTTCCCTCCACTTTGGTTAGGTATATAGTATGTTATAACTTCTGAATAAGTAGAAGTTGCAGAAGTTCCGCAAAAGTAAGAGTTGCATAAGTAAAAGTTGCAGAAGTTCTGCAGTTTAAAAAATGATGTGCTGGTCGAAACCGTGTAGCAAGGGTTCTATTGCCGAGGCACCACGTCCCCCCTTTGAGCTTGGTTTTCCTGATACTTCTTTGGATATGACTTTTTTTTTACTTTCAAATTGATTTACTCTGGTCACATCCAACATTTTAAAAAGACTCAACATTGCACCTCACAACTGTTGGAATCTCCAAATAGTTTTGTTTTCTGGTCTGCATTGCTTGTAGGGCGTTCACACATAATTTGTATCTGCTATTCGTTATTATGAAAGTATAGTTTTCTGTTTTCCCTAGTTGTGCCTGGTTTTTCATTGAATCAGTATTATTATAAACCACAATCAAATATTGACTTGACTTGATTTCCTCTCCTACCGATCAGCACGCATGACGTATTCGAATTGCTCGCGCGAGCGCAGGTCGATTTCGATATCAGGGTGTTCACATCTAAGGTGTCTCATGGAGTTTTTTTAAACCCTCATTTTCGCGAGATTTTCCACTATTGAGATTTTTTTCGTGTTTTCAACTTTATGCCACTAAAATGGCCATAACTCCCTTGATTTATTGTTCAGAATAAAAAATTAAAGACATCATTGAGAAGAGCGTTTGATTTCCTATCTCTCAAGTGCATTATAAAAACGTTCACAAACATTGAAAAAAACTCTCGAAAATGAGGGTTTAAAAAACTCTGGAAGACACTTTTTATTGGAAATTAGTTGTAGAATCGATTTCTAGAAGGTTCTCCACCATAAAAAAATGTGAACACCCTGTATACATATGACGACATGTACGTCGATGAGTCGTCGCTATGTTTGCATCTATAAAAACTATATTTTAAAGCTATAATAAAAGTGTACCAAATTGAAGAAAATGTAGAAGCACGTTTTTTTTATTGCAGCCAGAAAATGTTTGTGGTCATTGTGGAAAAATTATAAAACTGACCAGAATACAACCCCACCTCCCAAGGGACGGCTCTGATGGCTTCGCGCCCGGGTGCAATACCTCGTACCTACTTTTTCCCCTCAATATTCTTCCTGAATATTTCCGTCTTATTCGTTTCAATAATGACGTAGTACCCTTTCCAGTGTATATCGGTGTAGGAATGAATTGAAAAGGGATTGACAGTAAAACAAACAGACTCGTCCGATTGGTTTCTCAAGTATTCCTCCTCTTCGTAAGTTAATTAGCGTCCAAGTTATGGCTTGGGCAGTCTGCAGTTGGATGGTAGAGCATTCCATAGTCTCGGCGAAGTGAGGAAGGGGATGCTAAGTAGATTGGTTACTGCTAACTCTCTAAACTCAGTTGAGTTGACATTGTCACCACAGAGTGTCAAGACCAGCGACCCCGACGCTCCCAACATTCGCGTCCTCAATTAAGCCTTAGTTAGATTACTTTATGTTCCTGATCAACCGTCTGACGACTGCAATCAGAAACGGTTTCACATGTTCTACCGGACTTCCTTCGCACGTAACTAACGTTCTCGTTTGTTCTGCCAATTTTCGAGTCAATAGATGAGATTATAACTTCTCACCGTCGTGGGCCGTCATGTATTCATTTCATTTTTTTCACATAACTTCCACCTCTAGACCAACTATTTCTAATTAGCGAATTTTGAAGAAAAAGAAGCTATTGCAATAGCTTCAAACTTTTTGTAATTTAAATTTTTGAAAATTTTCTTCGTGGAAATCCATTTCAGACCATTTTAAAACGATTCCTGAAAATTAACAGTTATATTATGTATATATTGTGTGTGTGTTTATATATGTGTCATTCCAGACGATATCTGCCCGAGGGATCGGGATAAAAAATCCAGAAAATTTTTAAAATGTTAATAATATCAAAAGTAAGGATGAGTTCGTTGGCCAGAATTTTTGGAGTACCTACTCCAAGGGGTCAAATTTTGAAAATTTAGTTTCAAAAATCGCTAAAAAACATGTTTTTTGAGGTTTTTGGTGTGAGTTACCATTCTAAACATAGGAACATATGGTATATTCGGAATCAGCGTGAAATTTCCTATAAGAATCACCCAAAAAATCGGTTAAAATTAACATTTGAAAATTCGCTCACCAACTCATGCTGCATGAATGGAACTTTTTTAAACAACTATTTCAAACGTTTCCTATCAAAATATTTATATCCCTGTGTATTATTCTAGGTCAAAATCCCCAAAACCGGTTTAAGTTGCCATACAGAATCGTAGCTATTGGTTTCTTTTTCGCTTGTTACGTCTTACTATGACTAAAGTCTCTTCGAGTAGGGAGTGGTTATCTCTCAAGGGTACTGACCAACATTAAAGGAGGAAAATCTGGTAATAATAAAATGGAAAATGAATAAGAGATAAATACAACAATGTAACAATTTGTAAAATTTTGTTGAATTCCTCTTCATAAATGCTAGTAAGTATATTTATAAATACACTTACGAGTATTTACGCTGGAAGTTGAGGAAAATCCTCCAACTTCTACGACGCTACAGAACCTGGAGAGAACCAAATAATTCAGGTCTGAAGCCTCCCACCCTTTTTCTCGTCTCCCTTATTGTCCCCATTCGTCGCCTTCCCATGCTGCCTCTCTCTCTCTCTCTCTGAGGATGTTTTCCGTAAATATTAACTGAGACTTTTCTTCCTTTACTGTACAGTGAAAGTCGGAGCAGGGTCTATTGTTGAACTCAACACCTTGGCTTTTCCTGAAAAAAAATCTCAATCACTTTACTCGGTAGATTTTTAATTTAGATTTCCACTCGTTTTCTCGTCCTTATCCTTCGTTAAAATGGTGGAAACAAGCTTAAAAGGCGCTTCCACTCTTGTTAGTGAGTACTCTCAGAGCCTTTTTCATCGACCTAGTTCCCCCAAAGAAAAAAAACACTTGACGATTATTTCATGTATGGTTACCAATGTTTGTTAATGCAAATTGTTATATTGCTTATTTTTGATTTGGTATAGAACTTCATAACAGACTTGATGTTTCCTTCATCCCGTATATAAGTCAATTGTAACACCATCAGGTTCCAAAAATTATCTAAAACTCGAACGTTTTGCATTGAGACCAATTTCACCAATGATGAGCTCAAACTGTTGTGAATCGAAAATTGGTGTTCGTCTATAACTATTTTTGCCAGCCCTATGGCAATGACTACCGTGGACACTCGGATGTTTGTTTGGTTTTCTGTTTGATAGTCTGTGGACAAGAGGTCCGGCGAACGTGTCCGGCATCCTCCACTTTCTCGAACCCTCTGTCCCGTCCTCTGCCGACGACGTCTCTCGAATTTCAACCCTTTTTTCGGGCCTATTCCATCTCATTCGCGAGGAAGCGGAACGACAGGGACAGCGACAGAATAAGTGGATGGAGGGTCAACTCTTTGCATTATCATTCAGGGAGATAATAGAATCTGTCCTATTCCCGCCAACTTGTGCCCCTAACCGTCATTCATCAAGATCGCCGTCGATAGTGCCGTATCACCAATGAACTTAAATCTTCATTAATAACTTGCAAGGGTCCTCTCGTTGAATACAAAATGGTTAGTGTTGGTCAACCACAAATTGAGCTGAATATCTTGTGTTTTATACTAGCCAACAAAAATATTGTTCTTCATTGTTTTCCAATCATGTAGCTGACATAGCAAACATATTTACTATTTAAAAAAAACCTCTTTTCTGTACGTTCCGTTCAGAAATATTTGAAAACACTCTTTTTCTACCCATCTTCGACATCGTCGAAACATTTAACTACCTTCACCTCCTGGCCAACGGGAGACTATACCGAAATAAAAGTCGAGCTCCGTCTTTTAACGAGGTTGGTTACCGTGAGAATAAATCTGGGGGTCTTATGAAGTCGTAATTTCCCCAACGACAAAGTCTTAACCACATCAGCAACTCGTTAAAAACCTTGAAGATCCACCACCGCACGAATTTCACCACCTTGAACAACACAAAGCCGCGAGGCAAACTGCGTCGTATTTTATTTACTGAAAGATCCGTGCGGTGATGACCGAGTGGATTCCTAAGTTTTTACTGTTTTTAGATCCTACAGAATGTATTAGCTGCCTACCATATATTAGTTTTATGCCTACTAGGTATTCTTTCTCGTTAGTTTCTCGACTGGTGCCTCAATAAAATATAACGAGCGGAAAAAATTGAATTAAATCCTGTTTTGTGTTTGTGAACTTTTTTGTTCGTAATGAAACTTTTGAAATTGAGGAAGGAATTGATTAACTTAACTCAAAATTTGATGTTTATGTTTCAAAATAAGCAGATTTGAAAAATCTAATCAGGAGAAGTCTCGTTGTGCATCAGAGGATGGCGTTAGTGTCAGTTGCATCCAATGAGTAAAAAAACTACCCCGCTTTTTTTCTTTTATAGGGGATGCTATGTTTATTCCGCCTCCACTTGAGAACTTTTTAGAAGGGATTTTCTCACAATTTTAAAATAGTTTCTGATTCGTAGATTTGAATGAAATTACCTGAATGAAGCACTTTACGACCAATCAACCGTTCATGCATAACCGATTTTGTCCCCGGCACTTTGCGTTATTTGACTGGCGCGATACTGATGCCATTGTATGAATTGATTTATTCCCCACCAATGAGACGTTATAAGGGAAAACACGGTTGATCGTTCGATGGGAAAAGATCGTTGAAAGTATGTTGCCATCCTGACCTAACTACTGATTGAGTTCCTCCTGACTCAATATTTATCTTCCATCTATGAGAAATAAGGTAAGTGCACGAAATTCTGATATAACTGCTTAAATCCAAGCAGAATTATAGTTTGACTCAACTTTCCTCATTTCCATGTTACTAATGTAGGCTTATAATTTGAAAGTTTCTGTCATGCAGTAGACTTTATAGGCAAATTTTTCGAATTCATCTGATATCCACTAAAAACTGGGTAAATTTCCTTATCCCCCTCCGAGATAGACAAGAGTTTGTAGTTCCGGTGATATGATGTTTCCAAGTTGCGGATACTTCTTAAAACCAGTGAAGTTGGTGGGGGGTTTGTTGTACAGAAACACAATAATTACTCGTACTCAGTGATCATCGTGATGAAACACGTTGAATGGGCTTGATACGTACGAGTAGGTATCGTGAACGTGTGGGACGGCAGACGACACGAGTTCCTGTTGGTAACGCACGAGGTCTGAAATCCGGCGTGGGACGATGAAGGGAGCGGCGATATTATTTCTCGTTACACGAGCGATCCGGATTACAAAATGACCGTGAAAGATCGGTATCGAAACTCATATAGGTCCTTAAATTTCTACTGGGTCCAGCTGATTTGAGAATGCCACAACACCAACACAAGTCTCAAGGAGATCTCGTGCTTCAGAGGTGCGACGTTTCGTTTGTTGTTTGGTGGGAAGGGGTGGAGCACAGGTGAAAATCGTCGTTTTTACCATATTTTCAAGCTTTCTCCAAAACCAATGTGAAGATTTTGATGGAATTCACGCATGTTTCACTCTTGCTCTTAAGTACAAATGGACTTCCAATATTCCCTCCCCCATCTCTTGGAAAATATCTCAAGATCGCAATGATAGTATTTTGGACTACGGTTTGGGGCAGCTTTTTGTTCAGGTTCAACGCAGCCATTAAAGTCAGATACCTATGCTCCTATCCAGCCATCAAGTATCCAAGATGATATTCACTAACAGTAATTCCAGCCTTTTGGGGATACCTTCTGATATATCAAAGGTGAGAAACGTCGTTTTTAGCATAATATGTTTAAGCTTTCCACCGGAACCAAAAGGATTTTGACGAAGTTCATGCCGGGTATGGGTTTGCAATACCCCCTCCCCCCGACCCCTCTCTAGGATAATACTCTGAGGGTCTTTTCTGTTACGGATTAGATTTGGTCAGATTGTATGCAGCCTACGTTATAAATATAATCATCGAATCAACAACTAATCTTAGGGAATATTGATTTGCCGCTTTGGAGTGGATACCTTCTGAAACGAGAGAGATCAACCTTCCTTGCTTCTGTCTGCTTGCCTGGTTACCTGTCAGTCCTCATTTCTATACGTCTGAGGGTGAACAAGGGAGAAATGTTAGGCTGAGTATCAAGCTTCAGCGCTTACATAGGTTTGAAAATACGTTTTGAGTCATCATTCATTCACCAGCTAATTTGATGGGTACATCCATGATATAGTACGTGAGAAATCTGTACAGCCTCCAAGTATAGAACGAGGCGTTCTCCTCCTAGTCCTATACCCGTACAGTCTTGTTCCTGTCATTTCCAACCCGTGTTGGGCAGTACGTACTACTAGGAGTAGATATAGAAGCCCTGGAAAATATCTCACAAGCGCTACATAGTTGGAATCTTCAGTTCCTCGAAGCGCTCTATCACAAATTACAGTCAGCCTGGCGTCTGTTAACCATGAGCGATGACCTTTCCGTATGTACTCTTCTACAAACGATAAAGATATTTAACCATCACTCGACTGCTACCCGTCCAATTACCCATCAAGATGAATGATGGATTTCACCCCCAAGACGCGGCTGCCTCTTGTCCAGAAAAACTGCAGAGTCCTCCCATTGTTCTACTTAGTCCCCTAGCACTCCCCATTTTTAATTACCTTTCTCCCCATTTTTCACTCGCGAAGCGAACTCCCAAGCGAAAAAACTCAGCGGAAAAGTTCATGCAAAATAGGATGACAAGGGGTCGGAGGCAACGTTGTTGGTCCACTTTTTCCACTGCCTCTTTTTTTTTATTCTCGCGTTTTCTAAAGGTAACTTTGAATACGGTTTTAAAACAATACAGACCAGAAAGAGGGACGGGAAACGCCTCGTGTTGAAAAACAAATATACGTCAGCAACATGTAGCTTCCATGCTCAAAGTTGCGCGTCCCAAAAGATTTATGGCTCGCGGTAATTGCGTCGAGCCCATTTCCTCCCCGACTGAATTTAACCAAACTCCAAAACCAGATACCCCGCGTTACCATACTAGGAACTGTAGTGGAAATCCTCTTTTCATGCTGATGTGACAGCATTTGCCCTCTCGTTTTCCTGAAAATTCATCGAGATTGACGTCGGCGGGGTGATTTAATTCAGCAACTAATTGGACCGGTTGAAGATGTGCTAAATGAGTGCTGTGATGTCGACGAAATGAGTTCCTCTCAATGAGCCTCGTGCGTGACGGATTATTTCCAATCAAATATAATCGAGAGTGTAAATTTCTGAACGTCCTCCAGTCTGGCATCCTTTTGAAATAATGTAAGCGATCTAGCTAGAATTGTTCCGTGGTGTGAACAGAATCATAGGTCGGTAACTAGGTAGGTAACGTCACTACCCTAAGGGCAGTGAATGATGTTACGGGCGTAACACACAGGCTGACACAGTGTACCTACAATCAATACGTAGAGATCGTTCTGATGTCGTTGGATTCGCCACAAAACTTTTTCGCAGGATTACACGCCCGAATTGGATTTGACAAGTTTTCCTTATTTTCACAGGTACCTATTCACTCAATCACCATCACCTTGAAGTCCAATTTCTCTCTGAAGGACAGACTAACTGACAGGCATCGCGCAGTATTGATATTTATAGATAAACCTCCAACTACTCTTTAATACCTACCTTAAATTCTACTACTTGTATCTTCTACCTTCTGCATCAGTGAAAAATTATAAAGTTTATCAACATCCTGCTTGTTGGATAAAAATTGCCCAAATTTAATCTGAGCTCAGTGTTGTGCTTGAATGGTCAGCCCTGAACTCAATAAGTTGAAACTCCCAGTAAGTGTCATGGTATCGTTGGATTTACCTTTAAAAAACTACTTGGCGTAATAGTTTTCACGTTTGCGACCTAATTGGGTGCTGCCTTGCTGTATTATGCTGTTTCAACTCTTAGCAGCTATCCTCATATCAACGTATTGGCAGTTAGTCGAATAATATATTTATTATAAGGCAGATATAGCTATTGATTTATTCAGTGCCACAGGAGTGTCGTAGTTTGAAATGATTTCCGTGTGGCGTTCTTTTTACGCTCCCCACGGGATACCTAAATCTCCATTAGAGAGGGGCTTAAATCTAACCACGGTTAGCAATTAACCTCCAACACCGGATGAAACGAGAGAAGTAGGTAAAAAAGAGCCGGAAAAAATGGAATAAAAAATTCTTGAAATTAATAAACGACCGGTTAAACCCGCGTAAATCTCGGGTAAAAAACGGTTGGGGGTTTTATCCGTACGTAGGTAAGGTTATTATGCTGCATACGGGGGTTTCAGATAAAGGAGATAAAAAATACCTCATAAGTCTTTTACCTGTGGATACCGATAGAGGCCGACGAGCCTTGAAGAGGGTACGAGGAAGTATGGAGGTAGAGAAAAAAATCTATTTTCCTTTACATGATAATAGGGTTACGAGAAAGGTGATATTAGATAGGTCTTCTAAAAAAAAAGTAGAACCCATTGGTATTGTGGACCGCTTAACTATTGACTTTGAGTGACGTACGTAATAATTAATTATCATTACTAGTTGATTACTAGTTTCCTGGACTGTACCTGCAACGCATAAATAAACTATTTGCTTGTTTATCAAAATCATTATGAAATTTGACCGTAGATAATCGCCTCGCACTGGTTTCCACTTTCTTACAAGTGAGTGGAGGTAGGAAAGTAGAACTCAACCTCTAGATGCCCCACTAAGTTCTATTCAATTATCTACTTGATGCAGTTGGGGACATTCTTAGTTTCCCCATCATGATCATTGCTATTCCCTATTTTTTGGTTCGTATAAATGTTTTTTTTTTCTAAATTCCCGAAGCATCTGAAAATAAGAGAATTGACGATTGTCTGGACGACTACAACACAGGTGCTGACGGATGAATGGCTCACTTCAGAGATGGAAATGGACGTTCATAGAAATGAAAGCTTCGGCGATCAGTGATAGAGAGGTAGGTAAAAGGTTGGATTTTTTTGGGGGTGACGGGATTGAACACGTGCAGTGGTGCCACGTGTCAAGAGCCATCGCACGCTCGCTCGCCGTCTGAATTATCAAGGCAGCGGCCGATGCGATGGTCCGGAATGGATTATGTATGGTGACGTTATGTCGCTGGAAATCGAATTTTGATTTGAAGTATCCATGCCATACAACTAGAACATTATTTCAGTTGGGTACTACCGGATGAATATTGACTAAAACTGAATTATTCATTTTATGGGATCTTCGGAGATTTTTCGAAATTTCGAATTTAATTATTTTTGAGGTTGGCGTTCCCTAAAGAAATATTATGTGTAAAAGAAAAAAAGATGATCAATTCTATAATTTGATGATGATATTGAATTGGTTTGTCGCTCATGATATGAA
>JAEMON010000011.1:13187602-13203384 GCA_030264115.1 Lygus lineolaris
CTATATCCCACCATCGCTGTAGTTCAAAAAGAAGTGTTCCCTACTGAATGGTTCTTATAGTACTTAGGTACTTGTTCTTCACCTTTTCCTAAAATTTCAACTTTTCAATTTTTTTCAACACGCTATCGTAAAACCTCCATAAATTTATAATCCTAGGCATATTAAGCTCTCCAAGTTATAATCGTAGTTCATAGCTAAATTTTTGGAGGAGAAAATATTTATCATAGCGATGAAAACAGTTGCTCGAGCATTTGAAAGCCAGACGGGCACATGGTCGTAAATTCATTACTTACGACAGTTTCGTCCCAACCTCCCATTTATGACGTAATCTTGTTCTGCCTCTTCGGAATAAATCGTTTGATTGTGTCGAATCGTCCATTGCGACGAGGGAACCTTTTGATCCGGTCCAAGTCGAATAGATTTGATCGTGTCAACCCGTTAATTCCCGAAATTCGTATTTCGATGTTCATGAAATCACCGATCAACTGAGTGATGTATAACTGAACCTAAACGTAACTATGTACTTATTTGCAAACGAGCACGAAATTAGAGAACTTAATCAACTGCTAAATATATACCGATTGAAAATCCGTTCAAAATTTTAATTTGGAAGAATTGATTTTTAGTTTTTCTTTGGATCATTATAACGTGCAGTGGTGGAGCGCTACCCCCTATTATTTCGTGACATTTATCTTTCGGTAACGTCTCCATGCAGGTCATAAGCACCAAACAGGAGAAAAAACCGAACAAACGCTCCAAAATGCATATTCAAAAGCGCCATTACATATTCTTCAACCTACTGGTACGCAAGCGCCTCAAAATTTAGTGTAGGGTTCAGGCAATAATTAGTGAAGGAATGTAAAATGAAAAATTTTTATTGTTTATTATCATGCTTATTAGTACGAGTATTATTACGCAACACAATTTGAGTAGCACGGTGAAGGGATCATAATGAAAATTACAACTACTCAACAACGATCCAGGGAGTAGGTACATATTGAAGGCTTCGACCGCAGCTTGTCCGAAATCAAAAACACAATGGTCAGGGCTCAGTAACAACCCTTCAACTGAAGTGGAGAAAGAAATGGGGATAACGTAATGAATGCTGCGATGATATTCGATTTGTTTACATGGACTACATGATTTCTGCTTTTTTCAAAATGATTTTTACATCATTATTTGTTTAAACTACTTGTTCATTCATTTCAGTCCGAACCTCGGATAGATACACTAGCTGGCACTTATTGGCGGTAGCCAACGAACGATCTATTAGTAGATGGAGTATTTAGAAGTTGCAAGAGGTGGTTTCAAAACTGGTCCAAAATGGTTGCCAATGGTGTGCTTTCTGATGGTCCAAAGAGTTTACGAAACCTGGTCCAATGTGTCTGCATTTCCGAAAAAAAGGCCAAAAATGGATTTTCTATCTTCAAGAGTATAGTTCCGACTTAGTGAACGACTCTATCTCAATTCGTGTGATTTTTTTTTTTTTTTTTTTTTTTTTTCGAGCGACCTCTGATTCTTGCGATTGAAAACGTCTGACGTCGAAGTCCTCGACTAGCCTGCTTTTGTGCGAGTCGTCGAAATCGTTGCTACTAAGTTTAGTGTAGTTAACATAAGTTTTCTGTGTAAACAAATTTGAGGGAAGCACTACATCAATTTCAGCTGACTCCGTCATTTTAAGGGCTGGCACTATGCGGATGAATCATAAATAGTGTTGCCGTGTGTGCTCAGGTGCTGGGTGACATGAGGCTCTCAGAAATATTGGCTCCACTCTTCCTGATAGGAGAGCCACTTGACAAATCGTAATGATCTCAGCTACCCCTGACACCCTGGCGCCCCCAAAGGGAGGTTCAAAGCTACGTTATTTGTTCGTTCGAGTGGCACCGCGGATCGATTATAGCGGCCGAAATAATCTGTCCGACCTCGACATGTGTCGAATATCCCTCGGAACCTTAATTCCTCATGCACCCCCTCTCGAAGCCGTGAATTGGAGGGTCGGGAAGCAACTATTTACCCAGAATGCAGCCGGCAAATGTTTACATTTCACACTCGACTGCCCTTTCTCCTACTCAAGTTGGATGGGTTTCTACAGATTCTGCCTTTATTGCAATTCAATTGGTGGTCAGTCAGTTACAATCAAATACTGATTAATTTTTCTCTTTCTACTCATGAAATGCCATTTTCTTCTGCATTTGAGACGTAATTTTGTAGGTATACAGCCTGAACATCTCGTGTTGCTAGAGGCAAATCTCATTCGGAATATTAATGAAGATCGCACGTAGAAGTATTTCAATAATATTGATATTGACAGGGATTGTCAACGTGCTTCTGATGATATCTCAGTATTTGAAGACCAATTCAACTCTTCAATGAGTGCAGAACCGTTCTATCCAGATAACGAAAAGAATTGAATGGACAGGCCCGGATAGGAATCCGGCCCTCTTTCTTAATGAGAGAACCAAGATCGGGCGAGAGGAGGGTGGGTCACTGGACAGCTGATAAGGGAAGTCTCCGTAGAGAAGGGATCCGGGGCACCATGGAGAAGCAAGGGAAGAGAATCCATTCCTTCTCGATGCTGTCTCCGGCAGTGCCCCCGGGGCGACCAGCCGTCCGTGAACTGACTGTTCCTCATCGATCAAGTCTTCACGGAGGCCGGATTCGGATCTCCTAATCCGATAAACTTTGGTGTGATTTGAGTTGACGCATTCCAACTCGATACATCTATGTTGAGGAATATACTATAAGGACTTCTACATGTATAAGTTGTCTTGATTTTTGAGGAATATGAATGAGAATGGTTGATAGAAATTGATAGGAATACCTACACACCGAAGCCCAGATCATCACGAGTTAGGATTAGGTATGAACTGTAAATACGCATCCATTTTGATATAAATCTCAGGCCTTTAGAAGGGTTGTCAGTTTAGTGCCTTTAAAGGGTGGCATATTTAGCTGTGGGGTTGAAGGGCATCTTCTGGACCGTCAAGGAACAGTTTGATGTGCTTCACCTTCTCGACAACCCGATTAAATTATGCAAAACGGCTTATTGGCGATATACGAATGCGTGGGCTTGCATTTGTGGCCGCCACACAACGCCCACGCGGGTCCTCGTGGGCCAATCATGCCGTTAGTGCGCCCTCACTGTTGACTCAAGAGCCGGTTAATTACTATTTGCTATTTCAGTGCCAGTTAATTTACCAACACTTGATGAGAGGATCGGCGCTCTGATTAATCATCTTGAGCAGCGCGAGCAGTATATTATACGGTACGGCCGACTAGTCTAGGTATTGCTGTAAGCATAATGATGTTACTATTATAACTACCACGAGAAAGTTACAAAAATGCTACCTGAACTTTGAAAGTGAACATGACGCTACTATCAGGCTTAAATGAATTGTACATGCGCAGTGTTGCCAACACAGCAAAACTAAAAGTAGCCTAAATTTAGATTAGAACAATCATTCACTTTTAAAACTGAATCACAGAATACCAACTATTTTTCTTTCATCACGGACTCTTACCAAAGAAAGTGAACAACAGGGAACTTGCATGGTTATTTTTTATCTTGTAATTTGAAAGATCTTAGTGAGGGCTTTCCAATAATGTGCTAATGAGGGGTATCTGACGATTGAAACTTATCGAAAATGGGTTTTGTAATTTTAACCTAACTGCTGTCATCGCCGACCTAATTGAAGTCACGTGCTTCGTTTCAACCCGTTTTCTGGTCAAATCAGTCGTACTTTCTGAAAATTGGCACCTGAGGTTTTAAGGGGCGCTGAATCAGATTTGAGGTTCAAAATGAAAAATGCCTCTCTTGATATGATGCATAGGTCAGTTGGTGAGGCATGCCAGGTAATTTTGACTATGGTGCTGTGGAGTAAGACATGACAGGGACTGCCTACCTCATACTTACCTCACATCCTGGTAAAACTGATCTATTCGAAACTGAGCTTTGAAGTAGATTTCAGACGCATAGTGACAATCCAAAGTTGCTTTTTCATCACTACAGAGTACTTTTGTACTCCCTCATCTTCATCCAGCACCTAAGCACACTGTATCATCAAGCCAAATTTCAATTCATCACTACTCCCATAATATTCTGCATAATCCCTCTTATCAAGAAACAGAAGAAAAAATAAATCAATAAATTCTGGGCGATAGCTCCCTCCCTCTCCTGGGCTTCTCCTTCACTCCCTCCTCTCTGTCCCCAGTATTTCTTTTCCGTGTCGATGGGACCCGAAGCCCGTGTAACAAAAGATCCCCCAAGTTGCCCACCTTGTAAACAAACCCCTGGGAAAGGTGAAATATTGATTAGTTTCACGAGCGGTGGCTCACCCTACCGTCTTATTACCACCACCCTCCTCTCCCACAACTTCTTTGCCGCGTACCCTCCTCAACCACAACTCAGCAAAACTGCTATTTCGTTCATTGTCTTTAATCCCTCCTGGGACAGTGTGGTAAGGAAATTACCCAGTCAAATGACCTCTCTTCAATAGTTTACTCAACCCTGTATCTCTATAATACAGAATAGATCCTTTGCATAAGCCCTTAAAACCTGTAATAGCGAAGGTACGGTGTAATGGTTCCTTGTCGTATTAGGATACCTCGGAAAAGAAGGTTAAATAAATATTGGACCTGGACGGAAATACGTCATTTGTTTCTTCTTGACTTTTGCTGTTCTAAAAGAAAAAAAAATGATTTTATAGAAGTTTGTTGAGGAGTACTGAAACGAAATCTGTGAATTGAGGTAAGTGAGAACGTGCAAATAGTGATGTCGAACTAGGGAACTAGAGAGCGCACTATGAATGCTTCAGATTGGATTATCATTAGCTGATAGTCTCAGGGTCATAGGTGACCATTGATCCAGCGTTTTATAATGGCTTACGGAGTTGGGTGGCAACTCACCATAGTTTGTATAGTAGTTATCTAGATACTATTCTATATCTACGATAAAAGATATTCTGTATTCGAATAAAAAAATAAAACGCTCCTCAATATTTCTATTCGTGTTCTGAGGTTTCGCTTGGTAAATTCTCAAAATGCTACTGAAGAGCTGGTGCGGGGGAACAGACATGTTGGTACCCTCCGATGAGAGTGCAACTTTGTAACCCTTGGCTTTCTTCAATATAGGTTGAATAAGTTGATCAAGAAGGAGCCGTGTCACAAGTCCGGAAGAATGTGGATATCGCGTGGTTGTTATATCCATCGGATCAGCTCAGTAAATAAATAACCCACAAAACCTCAAATAAATAACTCGGTGAAGTATCTTCTCCTCCTTGATATTTTCGGCTACCTTTTACCTACCTATATATTACTTACCTATCAATTACTTACCTATCAAAGACGATTGTTATCAGATTTGCGACAAAATTAACTTAATGTAGGAGCCAACAGAAGTTGTAAAGTTAATTTTTCAAATGGATTAAGAGCCCATCATTGCATCCACCTTGAAGGCTACCTCCCTCATCCCTCATTCAGTTGCCACTTATAGGAAAGCTTAAGATCCCAGGTGTTCGGTAGTACTTACTCACAACTGGCAACTTATGATATCCTATAATATGTACATACTACATTTAACAAACACTGAAATAGATGGATATTGGTTTCTAATTCCTATATGCTGAACATATTGAAGACCAGAAGCTGTTAGTAGGACCTTGTGGGTAGAACTTGAAGGTCTCATACACCTATGAAATGCTACAGACAACCCCATTTCATCGTGTACATTATTTCGCGAGACTATGACGGAAAAAAACCCTCCTGGTGGTAAATCATTAGGCTTTCTGAAAACAATCTAACAAGGAAATACTACATTCCTCAACTGATTTTTCAATCTCCATTTCCATTTTTTTTCCATATTGTTGGAACAGGACCAGCCGCATTTGGAAGTTGAATAGGAGTTGTGTCACCTCGTCAAATCAGGATGAAAAGAAATCCACCGAGAGAACAATCTCCCTCAAGAACACGGCATAAGACATAATTTCCTGTTCTGATTCAGTTACCTTAGCAATAATCTTTAATCCTCAGGCTCCCCCTTCTTGTAAACTAATATTTCGGAAAGACGTCATTTCCTTAGCCGCCTATCGCTCCGAGCCCTTCCCTGGATAGTTAATGAAGTTTGAGCCCATTTCCCAGAGAACTCCCACAAAACGGGGCACAGTTCAACTCCTTAGTTTCCTCTTTTTCAACCCCTCATTTCGTTTTATTTTTTGTATATTTTTTAAATGATATCGAGGAAAAATGAGGAAAAAGGTGTTCTTGGGAGGGGAGTGTTGTTGGGTGCCTAATGTCACGTCGTCACTCCCCCCGCTTTTCACATCTAAAAACGGTAATATCACACCGTTTTAATCTAAAGCTTATCTCTCCAGTAATATTTTCTCGTTTTGCACCCCCAGCGAAATGAAATTAACCCCGACCCTAAATTCCGTGAAAAATCACATTCTCATGGTTTGTGAAGCTCTCATCAAAGTACTTTCCTACTTGAAGATCAGTTTGTTACATATGATATTCATCGAATTCAATTCATGAAATGATGAGGTAATAAAACAGTATTCGGGTGTAATGACTGAGTAGGACATTGCGTGCAAACAGGTCAGTCGACGACAATATCATACACAATAACAGTATAGGCGGTTAATTGCATGAATAATCTTCACTTCAGAGTAATGAGTATAATGTGAACAATCTACATACACATCACACCCACTTGAGTATAATAATATATTCAGATTAACGGAATAATAGAGCGTGAAACAATTAATTTTAATTGATATGTAATATAGACATGACTATATCACTCGTAAATTACGAAATATACATACATATATATTAATAAATACATCGTATATTAGTGTCCTCCGAGAATCGTGTTGCATTCAGTTTAATTGACAACTATGTTCATAAAAAATATGTAGATTTGACAGTAATATTCAATTAAAGACATGCGGGAGGATACTAACTCTAAATGCTATAAATGGCCTTTATACTTTTAAATTCACTGCTTTTCAGCTCTGAAAATAGTGTGCATGTAGTGAGCAAGTCCCAAACTACCATACATATTTGCATTATACGGACCATGTTACATTGTCGGGATCTTGCACTTTCCTTAGTTAGCATGGACCAAAATTAATGAAATTTGGTGTTCCGGCCCCATTTGTGGTCTAGTTGTGCCCCGAAGTTTGGGGTTACTGCCAGCCTTCTCTAAGGGGTAAAAATAGGGTATACATTTTTTTAAACGCCATAGCTCGAAAAGTTCATATTGGAAAGAGTGTTGTCCATCGGTTTTAAATAGATCACAATTTTTGAGTAACAAGAACAAAAATGTGAACGGAAAAAAGAACAGAAACACGAGTGCGAAATGCAAATCTTCCCGAGTAGACCAAATCACCGAATCGAGTTTCTTGTTTACTTTTATAAGGTTTCTTAGTTAGGTACTGAATTACGTTATGAAAGACCCGAATGACCCGGATGATGTCTTGAATCAGATAGAATCACATGAAATGTATCGAACCGGATGAGTTACGATGATCAATCCCTAATTGGTTTCTGTAATATGAAACTGATCCTGGAATTACACAATATCAAGAAAGTATTTACGACTGGGATGGAACGAATAATTAAAAGTGTTCAAAGTGACTTCAATCTCCGGATTCAAATAGATTTACCTTTGATAACGCCGAAAAAATCTCGATCGGCAGAAGCTTTCATATGAACGTTTTCAATTGTATTAAAAAATCTATTAATTTTTGATAGAATCAATTCGTAAAGAGAAAGCGCACACTGCGGTTTCTGGACCCAGGTAACGGGTTTATATTATTCATCGTATGATAACCTGATAAATGAAACATGGTTGCGAAGCGTTACCAACTCTCTGCCTCCACTCTACTCTCTGCACACACTCTCTACTTTAGGTGCCTCTGAACCCCTGCATAACAAAAGGGTCCTTTTTGCACGGGGCATTTGTTATTCAATTTCGAACGCCGCTCTTGCCGGCGAGTGGGCCTAATTTAATTCCGTGGATTCGGGGAGTTGAACCGGCCCGCGAATTTTCAAGGGGTTTTTGATACCTCGTGCGGCTTTTACGGTGGCAACTTTTCAAAAACCCTCCTATGCAACGGGGAACTTAACCGCTAATAAAACAACTGTAGCCGTTCCAACCGGATCCCAAATAACTTTAGTACCGGGGAGTTTAGGTTGGTTATGAAATAAGCGGAAATTTCGACGGTTTTCCACCCGTTTCAACAAGAGTGCGAACACCGGTCTCCTAAACTTTGAGTACGCACAGTTTTCGAGTAGAAACGATATCAGGGGTAAATCGAGGCTTTGTGAAGTCCTTTGGGTAGTGCTAACCATAACAATCGGCGGACAAGCCTATGTACCTAATTAATGTCTATAATAATTTTACGAATTGAGGCAAATGCGAGTCATGCAAGCCGCTTCGGCCGCCCTTTCGCTAATATTGGTCGTGATATGTATGGGTACTTATTATATGTATGAGTATAGAAAATGGTTGATCAGTCCTCTACTTCCCTAAAAATATCATTTCAACAACATTTAATTCTTCCTGTTAATGGTCCTATGTTAGGTATACGGTATACCTTTTACGTGGTCATTATCATTATCATCCCCTACTGCTAAAAATAATGTACCTGTCCAAAAAAGGCCTCCTTGATAAAACTGCAATCGTTGATGTCGTTGAAAGGGGTCAAACAACCCTCTAGGACAGAACCGGAAACGATCAATGTATCGACCACTAAAATAATTTGCTCATTATTCAAGCCTGCGGTTCCTCCCCTCGTCTTCCGATTTTCACCCTACTCTGTGTCTAGGACACCTATTCATACTAAGTGCCTGCCTCGTCGTTGAATTATTGATCCAGCGTTGATGCGAAGCCGCTACCCTAACGAGGCTTGATTTCGAAAGAAGATGATTGATTCTTTGGTTGTTTGATAGGGATCTATCGTTAATAATTCATGCAATTCATAGATCACTGTGACTATACAACTCATAATTGCCCAGTTAAGTACCTTCTGTGCTGCTGCACGTAGGTGGGTAGTAATTTCATCTATACAACTCTGGTGGCTCTTGCCACAAGGTTTCAGATACACAATATGGCAACGTTTTGGGATACTCCCACAGGAGCTAATGTTTCTGAACAATGCCCTTCTCTGGCGCCTTTGTATGAGAAATTTTCTGAATTAGTTATTACTCGTATAATTTGCAGAATAGTGCTATATACCAAATGAGGCTTCCGTGTCTTGAAAACTGTTTTTCTTGCAATCAAAATTCTCAAAAAATCCTTCACCATATATACAGGTATCCGAATGGATTGAGGTCTCAAACCGCAATTCAAGAGTTTTTGAAGACTCTACAAAAGAAACTTGAGGAGCGTTGAAGAGAAACTTGTTCAAGAACGAGATGGTGAATTCAAATTAAGGCAACGGCAGTTGGGGATTGGCCTAAACAGTATTTGGCTAATTTTCTGCCAGAACGGTGGAAGTGATCTCTGATAATCATTGGAATTACACCAGCAATAAATTGGCATCACTTATACCTTGCAGGATGTATAGCTGATTCAAGATGTTATGTGCACTCACTACATCACTGCAGTACTTCTTGATATGATCTTTCTGAATCAGTATCAACAACAAACTGACTCGTGCGTTTTCTTTTGCAGAGTGCGGCAGGAGAGGAATGGCGGAGCCTGGTGCCCGAAGAACCAGATCACGACTGAGCCGAAAGACTGGCTCGAGATCGATCTCCACAGTGTCCACGTCATCACTGCCACGGAGACCCAAGGAAGGTTCGGCAATGGCCAGGGCCAGGAGTTCGCTGAAGCTTACATCCTCGAGTATTGGCGGCCTAGATTGGGCAAATGGGTCCGCTACAGGGACCTCAAGGGCAATGAGGTAAGTGAAGAATTACTATTACAATTCTGTCAAAGTAGCTTCAAAATGGATAACCAGTAGAGTTTTGGGAATCGGTTAAGTTAGCATCATTATTTGAGACAAAATATGATAATTAGGTACCTATAGAAATTCTCTGCTTTATTTGATTTCTAAAGATACTTCTTGCATTCTCATCAGCTCAAACCAACGAAATTGAAAGTTTTCTGCATATGCAAGATTTTGATAAAATTGTGTAGGTAGGTACTGGTGGACTGGTTTGGTGATACTGGTGTGAAGTAGGTGTACCTACCGATATCAAGTGAGAATATTGCAATCATCCATCCAAAGTTCCAACATTGAAGACTATTTTGAATATTTTTTATGAAAAAAAAAGTAGACACCAACATTATTCCAAGTACCATGATTGCATTTTTCTATTGTTTCCCAGTGCTTACTTTTCTATGATACCCCATTCACTTTAAATGTTCATTCGGGATGCCTCAAAAAAGTTCCAAATTACATAGAATGTGTCTATGAGTACCTGCTGATGAATCCCAATAATCATGTAAGTTCCTTCTACCAATCTTATTCATACACAGTACTGGTTTTGACCCTTGATTAGACTACTGCATTGAACCTGGAATATTAGAAAGTTTATAGTATTTGTGTGATGAAGGGTCTCCCTAAAAATCCGCTATTTTCTTCGTGTACCCGCTCTTTTAGTTTAATTGAATCAATTAACCCCGCAGATGAAACGCTTTTGTAACGAAGATTGGACTCTCACCGGTGATTTTTCATTACAATCTCCTGAAGTTAGTGACCTGTTCCCAGACGCTCTAATGACTTCCTAGCCGTTCCTCCATCTCCAATCGTTACGTACGAATTCAATGATTAAATTCATCTGCATTTTCATTGAATCGACCTTCTTTCGATAACTTTAATAGTCCTTAGAGTCGCCTCTTGGACCCTCGCCTTCACTTCTTCCTTAAATGGTAATTAGAAAAATGAAATCTTATTAGATTTTATGATGCTTTCCATTCTTGCGGCTTCTTTCTTCCTTTGTCGTAGTCTTTCTATTCTTCGGTTCTCTTTTGTGAGAGCCCTTTAAAACCACGCAGACTCGGGACGAACAGTAATTTGATGGTTGAGGGTGTATGGAGTTTAATGTGTTGGGTTCGATTGAATCTAAAAAAAAACTCTCACGTTCCAAGTGGATTGCAAAGGTTCAACGCGAGAAACTATAAACCTACAATGAGGCCTAAGGGCCGTATAGTTAGCATTATGAGGTGCCACGTCTCGTCATTGTGCCAGAAGTCGAATGGAATGAACCTTCGTTTTGTATTGAAAGTCCTTTTCTGCGTGCGATTTCTATTGACTGCGGACCTACATTCAGTCTATCTTGAGTCGTTTCCATGAGGTCTTACCGTGAACAGGAGAACTTTGTACCATTTTAGAATGTATTGTTCGCGCGGAAGAAAAATTTTTGGACAGTAATTTGAACATTTTTTTCTCAGATATACTTTCTTACATTTAAGAAACTTTTTGCAGCGAATTCAACGATACCAGAACGATTTTTGTGTGTTCAGCCGTATAATATTCACCCTTCTTCATCCACCGCATTCTCGACCACCAATGTTCCACCTATATAAGTGTTATTATTTTATTGACGATCTTCAGGGTTGTAAAAAAAACTTTTTCTCGGGTTGAGTGATGTAGAAGGTGTTTCAGGTGGTTCAGCAAGGCTTCTCGTACCTGTTGGCATTCGCCGAACATATTGATTGCTCCATTACAAACCTCTCAAGCGATTGGGCTTTTATTGCTTTCAACCCTCCAGTCCCCATAAGGGGCCGAGAGTGAAGCACTGCATTCGGAGTGTAGCTTGAAGAACAGGGGCCTTGGTAACTCCGATGGGGAGATATTTTCCTTTCAGGGACTGCATCAAGGCTCCATCTACGGCTTCCCTTCTTTGTTGCGAATCGGAGCAACTTTGTTTCTTTCAAGTTTCAATTCGAAAGGGGGTGAGTCGAGTGTAAGAGGGTTTTCGGGATTAATGTGGTCGATTAGTTGAGATTGCCAGCGGGAGCGAACAAGTGAAGGTCCTCAGTCTTAAGACCACTTTACTTCCTTGGTGATACTACCGGGTCCCATCGATCTATTCCTAACTAATCGTTCTTTACCCCGGATTCATTGGAGTTACCGATCCCATTCCATAATGTACTCATTAAATGTGGTTTTCCAGTTTGTCTATGAATGAGATGATTTTTCGCAATATTCTAGTCCAAGTAACTAAAAAAATGTGTAGTTTGGCAGAAGGTGAAAATTTTGAAATATTACGAAGAAACAATGTGGAATAGAGATTAACGGATGTTGAACAAGCGCGCTCCCTTAACACACACACCCTTTGAAGGTGTGAGCGTTGTTGTGTGTGCGCGCGCTTGTGTGCGTGTCTGTGTGCGCGCGCAGATCGGTAAGATATGATAGTATCCATGGGGATCTCTATGATCGGTCAGTCAATGTTACTTTTATCTTTCAACAAAGTGGTAACTTAAATCTAATAATCTTAGCTACATAACTTAATTCTTCAATTGAATAAATCAAGAAACTTTCATCAGATATAGGAGGCAGTGACAAGCTCGCCTTTTCGCAATCCCAAATTTATATTTTCGCTCCTTTGCTTCAACCCTTATATTTATCAGAAACGAACAGTTGCTCGTATAGTTAGCTCAGGTACACAAATAGAGGCCCCAAATGGTGCCTTTATACATATACCTAATTTCATTAGTACCCAACTACCATGCACAAAATGGATAGGTAGTAACTATAGTGGCCTGATTTTGTAACAGCCAAATTGAACCTAGGTATCTACTTGAAATTGTAAAAAAATTATACTACCCTTCCATTGAAAGTACCACTACGATCACTGACTAGTAAAGTCTAACTCTGATGCAGTACTAAATCCCAAACGGGACAATCCAGAAATTTTGTTCGATTTTTCAATTTTACTTAACGTTTTTTGAAACGTAAAACCTCCAATGTCGACTGGAAGGTTGGAAAAATTAATTCGTGCTCGATCCCAAAGGTTTATTATTGAAGAAAAAATGAAAATAAACCAAAACTCCAAATTTCTGCGGTTCTTGAGGTCTTCCAGTCTTTCTTTTCTCACTTCTTCTTACATTACTATTCTATTAAGGAAAGGATAACACCAAGGTAATTTACATCGCCTCCTGTTGCTTCGATAAGGAAGGGCTCCTACCAGAGGTTTACCTCTAGCAAATATTTCAATGCCCTCCCCCCTGGCGAGGAATTTCCCCTTTTCTTTAATTAGTATTAAAACGTTCCTCCTGTTGCCACATCCAATCGCGAAAGATGAACGAGCGAGATTACCGGCCAAAGTATTTATCCCACAGCGAAAAACTTCCATCGTCCCGAGAATTGAACTCACTGATTATCCCATTTCGCTTCTAAATGCGTTAATTAGACCGAGATTCCCCATAAATGAATTCAAACTTAATTGAAAGAAACTCCCGAACAAGCTTTAATGTGATTAACTTTTCAAGTTGTTTTTCTTTCCTCTTTTTTGGGAGTGAATCTACTTCCAAATCCTTCCTCGTCGCTGGCTAGCTTTAAAGATTTCTCTTGAAAAGACGCAAAAAACCATCTCAAAGAAAATGGCTGAACGTCGCGAAAAGCAAAACCCTTGTTTCCAACAGTCTGGAAAAGAACAAGGGGTTTCTTCCTTAAATGAAAGCTAGTTTTTGTTCAAAATTAATGGAGTTGCTTGCCGCGCCGTGACAAAAGCATTTTAAGTTAATAGAAAATCTTTTCTAATTTTCAAGGGGGTTAATCCGGATGGGGTGAGACCTCTGAAAAAGACCCTGGTATTCTTCGTATTATCACTTCATTAAAAGGTTGCCTTAGAAATTGAATTAAACCTAAAAATATACTGCGGCTTCTTCCCCAAATGACGACTTTTCTTAAGATTTTTTCTTTAGATAGATACACATTATGTTTTGTGGATTTGCGTTTTTCAGTTGTTACGGAATATCCCTTCAATATTCTCATGGGGAATATTCGCTGGGCATAACACTTTACTCGAGAACCATGTACCACGTTGTAAATTATTCTATTTTACTTTCCCCCAGTTAATTAATTATACGTAAAAGCTGAGTACCTACCATTCTTAGTAATTAGGCACTGCTTGATTTCGAGTATGATGGGCGTAGATCGAAAAGTGTACGTACCACGGTAATTCTGCGAGCAAAAATAATCCAAAATCATGTATCCCGTTCATGATCGGTAGCCATAATAATAACACTGCGGTTGCCATAATATAAAACACGTTTTTTTTGGCGGGGGGGTGCAGATTTTGTATGTACTTGTGCACTCAAAAATGCAATAAATTAATTATACTTTACAAAAAAAAGTTCCAAACAATAATAAACGTAGGTAGGTATTTAAAATCATGTAGGTACTTAGGTTTGTTTTTTTCGTGTTTTTTTACATGAACAACTTAAGTATTAATTCGTTCTGTGGCTATACATTGTTCCGCATTCCGTTATGGGATGTGAACAATTATTGGAGTATTTACGGTTCAGTTGTTGAGATGTTTTTTTCTTGTTTTTTTCCTTTTATTGGTGGTTATGATCACAATGGTGGCTTCTTACAAATGGATATGGCTTGGGACGCTTACGAAAAATGAAAATGACTCGATTTGTTTGTCCGAGTGAATTCTATTTTTTCGCTTAATCAGTCGAAGAGTGCATATTGTCCCATAACAAAATGTCCCCACCATTAGACGAACAAGCCTGAATAGGTTCGATATAATGGTTTGAAACGCTCCCCTCCCATTTACATTATAAAGCTCGAAATCCCCCCCACTGTGTGCCCAAAACGACGTGAATGAGGGAAAACACGTGTTCTGACCCTCATATCACTCAAGGCCGATTCGACAACAATCGAGAGCACTAATATACGTCCGAATCCAATAGGTGGCGACTGGTGACAATAATTTGTCAAAAGCCGTAATGATATAGAGGGATCGGATTGTTCCTGGGGGTCGAATGCGGAATGTGCTTTCGGGAACAGTTAAAAGAGACAATGAGAGTTTTCGAGGGGTTTCACAACAGCTGCCACTCCTGCTTGTATGTCTGTCTGTCTAATTTCATCAGTTCAAATGGCTCTTGGGGTGCGAAAGAGGATTTCCACCTCCTGCCCCGTTCCGAATGATTTGATTAGAGAACTTTCTCTGCACTGAGTGTTTCACCGGTAGCTGCTCCCTTCTTTGCTACCACTCGTACGCAAAGTGATATACATTATACATCGTAGGTTCCTACCTATTTTGGTTCTTTTCTTTTTAAATAGGTTTGTGAGCTAATATCAGCTCTTTTCCTCCAGGTCTTGCATTTTCATAATAATGTTGACATCTCTATGTCTTCATGGTATTTTAGGTATGGTTGAAAAAATAAAATAAAATAAAATAAAAATTAGACTAGAATCATTCGCGTACGATAGGAAAATAGGTATGCCTGTTGGGGCAAAATGCCACTTGGAATGACCAACTGTAGAAACTTCAAACTGCAGTTTCTAGTTTAGTTTAACGTTGTTACCTACTGAATAGTTAGTTATGATAAAAATCTTACTCCAAAATTTGAGTAGGTTCCAACAAAAATAGTAATAAGAAAATTATTATTGTACCAAAAGAAATCAAAACTGTTAGTAACGATATTTTTTAATAAACTAAACTTGAATTTTGAGAACATGATTGAAACATAATTTTGTCAGAATAAACTGTAGCGTCCACTACGGATCTAAGAGCAGGCTCGATCTTGGTTTGACAAATATTTTCAAGTGCAGACTCAACCTTGTTTGACACTTTCCAGCTGAAGGCTCAGCCTC
>JAEMON010000011.1:13230928-13264041 GCA_030264115.1 Lygus lineolaris
CAAGGATTGATATTGAGTTGTTTCCTATGTCTTTCTGGACAGTAGTCAGGCAAATCTATCAGCTTGCCAGCAGACATTTTTGGGGTTATACCGAATTAGAACTTACCTTTCTGCGTGTATACGATTATACAAGTATTGATGTTGACATTTATTGTTTTGCATAATATAATAATGGGATACAATTATGTACGTTAAGCTGGGCACGTAGGGTCACTCCATTCGTCGAAATGATGTGGCTTTTTATGACTGGATGATGTGTATTTTGGCAATGTGTCCAATATACATCTTTCCGAACCCAACCAAGCAACTCATATTTCTTCTTCCGTTTGACTGTCAATGTTTGCGGAGTTTTCAATGTCCAGCTTAATGCACACGGCGCACTACGCATCAGCGTGTTTTGATGCCCCCGAATGTGTACACTGATGTGTACTGACGCGCTGTGACCCTATGTACTTACATGATAGCAGGAATTATGGTTGCAGGTCAAGGCTGGGTCGGTTGGAGGAATGACACCAGAGGAGGAGCACCTGTTGAGATCAAGTTCGAATTCGACAGGATCCGCGAGTTCAACTCCGTCCACATCTACTGCAACAACCAGTTCACCAGAGACGTCCAAGTGAGTACTCCTGACTTATATCAATACCGAAGGAATGAAATTCGAATATGAAGATGTTATGGCTCAGCAGGTGGTAAATAGCTGAGGCACGCAACGAACGTGGAAAGTAGATTTATTCTATCCTTTGTCACAAAACCATATTTTAATATATTCGGGTTTCAAGAGGTTTGGTTGATTCATGGAAGAAAGTTGTTGCTAAAGTTGACGTATCAAGTTGAAATATTATATTCCATATGTAATGTAAGTCTCTAAACTAATGAAGTATGGAAAAAGAGTGGTTCATCAAAATTTTTGAAGCTTGTGCTGTGTATTAAAGCACCCGATAAAGCAAACTTTGAATTTGATGGAAAAGATGAATGTCGTACGATAAAATAAACGAACAAGAGAATGTAGCCAACTTAGTGAGTACTCATAGTTTGTCACACAGACCATAATAGTCTGTCCAGTCTAGCTATTCTCCCCAAGTTCGCTTCGTTCTCTTGTTCCCCTATTTTGTAACACGATCTCCACTTTTCCTCAACCGTCCTGCAACTCCAGGACTCCAGCTCAAGTTCAAGTGAATGAAGAGACTTGAGTCTCCCTCACTCTCAGCGACCATCAATTTGACTCAACGCAAGTTTCCCTCCGAAAGGGTTTTCCGGACTAGCTAAGGGACTGTCGGCCCTTCGTGTTTTGTTATGCCGTTTGCGCCCTAAGCCTCGGAATCAATACAGTGTAGCCCTTGTTCCTTCGGAGCTTTATGTCATCGTTGGTGGGGGTCCATTTGCCAAATCACTAAATGGAGAACTTTGCCCTTCCCCTTTCCTTTTCGGCAAACTTCCCACTCCGTCTGATTATAGCTCGAATGGGGAAACTCAAGTTCGGAGCTCCTTTCCGAATAAACCTTAGCTGCTTTTCGACTAAAGACCTTGAACCCTTCGTTTCCATCCCACTTTTCTTCACCCTTGAAACTTGAATTCCCCCCTCCATTCCCTCAGACACAACAAACATAACACTGACGAGTTCATAGCTTGTGCTCGTACCCGTTCAATAGGTCTTGATCATTCAGAGGTATTATAATTATGATCTGAAGAGCCAAATAGGGTCGTATAGTAAGGCACTGTGTAGGGACGTTAAAGCATATTTTAGGGCTTGAGTTTGCAACTTCTTGTTTGCTTTGCTTGCAGCAATAGCTGTTCTTCTTTGTTCTGCTATTATCAACAGCTGTAATTTTGTTTGTTACCCTTGCTGTAAAATCACTACACCAGCAACTCATTTTTGTTCTTATTCCAGTAATAGCAGTTCTAGTTTTTTTTTTTTTTTTTTTTTTTTTTGTTGCTTGCAACATCAACACTACTCCTCATTTTATGCTGTTAGAGACGATTGCCATTTTTCTCATACCTACCTGAGGAGTCCTGTTGCATATACTTCTGTAGATACTATGGGGTGACTGAATGTGGCACCAACGGACTACTACCGATTTTCTGATACGCAAAGGAGCGATATTACCCATAGAAATTCGTCACTTTACTACGAGATTTATTACTTTGATTATTTATTATTTTGAGATATTTCAAGCAACCTTTACCTTACATTGAATTAGGATGTTTTACCACGCAGGCACTTGACTAGGGAAATAGATTTTGCTGAAGTTTACTCTTTACCTTTAACTAGAACCATTTTCTTACCAGGAGAAAATCGCTCACGCTAACTAAAATGTGCTCAGTGACCAGGAAATTCCCCTTCCTCGCGCTCGAGAGAGTCCCCGCCCGAACGTGGCAACAAATTAACCCTTTGCCTCCTACAGTAGGTGAAACAGGACTCAGATGAGGGGAAGAAGCTAATGAAAGACAACTGAGCCGTAACGCGGAAAGACCGGAAGCCGGAAGTTAATTCTTCACCCCCTTTCGCGCTTCCTACTCACCTGATCTCTATTTTTGGAGAACTGAGAAGCATTAAATTAATTAAGAAATAACACTAAAGGAGAGCGTTTGTGACGTTCACAGAGAAATAACAGAAACTATTTTTTATTCTGTTTTATAATAATTATATACCTATATTATGTTCGGTTACGGAATCATTCCCGATCGTAGCGTAGAGTAATTGCGACATCCATTTTGATCTCGCGGGGTCAAACCCCTCGAATTCTACCCGAAACGTATCGCATTTCTTCATTTTCCATCGGCTTCGGTGTCTCGCTCGCCCTCTATCCGGGAGTTTCCTAAGAAGAATCGGATGTCAGGTTAGATGACTTTGTTCGTTGATTGGATCCGAAGCTTTACCTTACAGCCTTACACCTTTCGGAAGGCATCTAATGAAAATCTTAGGCTTTCTCCTCTCGCTCATATGAATTCTTGGCGTTTCAAGACGTTCTTGTTGGGAGAAATCGTGTTTCTCACATTCGTACGTTGTTGATATTAGTTTCGGTAGGCGAATAGGGGGGTAGGAAGTCGAAATTCTATAGATGCTCCGGTCGTTGGTGGTTAACATATTTCCACTTTGATATTACATCTTATGGATTAGATGGGCTTTGTGTTCGTTAGTCGCCACCACCGTGTTAGTCAACCCGAACCCAGATCTTTGAGTATTTACTACTGCCTTGCAGACTTGCAAGCCAATTTGCTTTCATTCTGATCACTGTACCGATACCGACTCAATAACATACGCGATGGTAAATATCAGAATTCCTCGTACTGACATTGAAAGGGTCTTCGGTTTCGCGCTGAAGAAGTCTGGAATACTTGACATCCTGTCAGCTGTTCAAGTAGCCACCGGTGGTTGGTTGTTCCCAAAGAACTTCATACAGCTAACGTGTAGTGTGTGCAGTTTTTGTAGCAGTCGAAGAATGTGGATGGGTGGTTGTATATGTTGTATACCCTGAGTCTGCTGCAAGATTTCGTTGTGATGAATGATTGCTGGCATTACCAATTGCCCAGGCATGATTACTCGTGATTAATGAACTAGGTAGGTAATAATAATAATTTCCAAGTTACCATACACTTCAAATAAATCGAGGTGGAGGTGAGGATATTTCGAAAATAATTTTGTGTGTTTTTCTAACCAGATCGTTCAGGGTTTAAATATTTATTGAGGTGGCCCCCATTGAAATATTGAATTGTTCCAGAGTACCTGGACGGGGGAATGAGTCACGACATCGTCTGTGGTTCTTCTGTGGGGATTTCAAATCAAGTAAATATTACAGTTCGAAAAACACCAGGAAGCAGTGGTGTCTGAAATGTTGATGAACTGTCATGTTGATTTTTTCCAGCGGTTGCGGTTGGCAACACAATGTTTTATTACAAGGAACGACCAGAAGATCGCGTGTTTTTATTCTAAGAATGGGATTCCACAACGAGGTTGACTTCACTATGGCTGTAGTAGGTACACAAAATGATAGTTTTCGGCACAAGCCAAATAATATTTTGCAATTCAGCTGAAATGAATGCTTTTCTGTATTAATTTCTATTAGGTATACAGCAATACTTACATCCTATCCAGTGGAAGATAATAGAAGCCGTAAAACATAACATACCTATCAGACCATCTCTTCATAATTTAAGGAATGAAAATATGATGTATACACATTGTGAGCCAGTTTGAATTACTTCCTGCAGAGTAAATGTTTTCAACGCAGCCTCATTAAGTGACTCCCTTCTGCTTAATGCTGTCCAATTTAGCTCTAGATCGTAGTAAAGCATTTCAAGCAGATCTGAAAGCGATTTAGAGTCAACTCGAAGAACCTTCGTCACTAGTCCTTGATAAAGTCCTTAACTTTCCTTGCAATAATGACAAGGCTGTGTCTAACGACTGTCATTGCAGTAGGCCGAAACACCGTTTAAGATTATACATTCAATAAACTCTCACCAATAATCATTATTTACACCCCTACCCAGTAATTAAAGTAGAGAAGCGCCTCTCCCATCCCCCGCTATTTCATCCCAGTCATTTCGGCTCCCGGCCGTGTGATCAGTCACTTTGTCATTCCCCTTCTCCCAGACGTCCCTCGTGGGACCCACAAAAGCCCTCTTACAAAAATTAAACTCAACCTTCCACGTCTTCCCTTCCACGGAATCATATTAAACAGCTCGGCGCGCTAAGGGCAATCAGCTGTAATTAATTGAGAAGCGAGGGAACAGAAACTTATTAAAAAAAATACAGAGAAGGGTGATGTTGTAGCTTGTTGGCGAACATCTGGGATCGGAAGCCGGAAAAAACATCCCCCATCGGTCTGTGACCACTCGGATACGGTTGCGGCAGGTTTGCAATTTCATGTGAGTGAGTCATTAGTGGCTGCGTAACAGCTCGCACAGTTCTTTCCCCCATTCTGGCGGATTGAATTTGGAGAGGGTCGTTCTTCTTCCAGAACGATCGGTTTTAATTCCAAAGAGTGGGGTGGGATGTGCCGTGTTGCATCTTTTGGGTTTCCCTTCAATCGGACACTCGAAATTTTGGGAGAAAGAACGCAAAGGGGAATGTATTTTTTTTTAAGTGTTTTTAGTTATACTCGTGGATCGATGCAAGAAAGTGAGAGGTACACACAACTACAAAGGGAACTTTGTAGGTTTGAGAGCAGGGGTCCATTGTACATACCTACTTCTGGAAAGGGGAATGAGGCACTGTTGAAATCAAACCCCTATAAATTTCATCGCCATCGGACCAGTAGTAGCGTATGCGCATGCGCAAACGTGAGTTTCCTGAAACCCCGGTATCTTAGTTCCTAATTGACCGATTTCGTTAAAATTCGGAGTGTAGTTGAGGGCTGACTCCAAGACAACCACCTATGAATTTCGCCACAGACTGATGAGTGATGGTTATTGCGCATGCGCAAACTTGAAATGTATTGTCATAGGCACAACTCCGGAACTATTCTACCGATTTCGCTAAAATGTTCACTACTTAACTGATTCTATTATGTCCATGTTACAAAAGTGAGGAAGCTATACTGCCCACCCAACTTGGCAGACGTTTTTGATCGGAAGGCAGACTCACCTGGTCATGTCTGATGGAGAAAAAACGTGCCATGTCTGAAGAGCCTGAATTCAATTGATGTTAGGTATTCGAAAATTGGTTTAATATAGGAGGGACTTTGGAGCAAAGTACAGAATAAACTTCAGTTTAAACGTGTTCCTTCGCAGCTAGACATCGATACGGTGGATTTTCAATTTCTAATTTCCAATCTTACTAAACCTCTCTTAACACTATCGAAATCTACAGTCAATCTGACTCTGAATATGTGATTCGCAAAAAAACTAAAAGCACATGAATGGTATAACTCTATAAGCAATTTATCGTTGTAGTTGTTCAACTTCCTCCTACAAGGATCCCTCATGTTCTAAATGTACCGCACGCAGCGTTTATCCCATCAATCCAACTTTTCATATTTAACTCGAAACTTCGAGACGGGTTGAGCCTCTCTGATTGGCGCAGTCGGACGTTTCAGTGTGCGGAAGGGAAGGCAGACTGTTAATCACTGTTCGCCTTCAGAATCGCTGTAGGTATTTGTCAGGAGGGGGGTGCCGTGATCTACCCTCCATGCCTCTACCGTCGAAGAAGAGTCTAACTAGTTTAATTAACCAATCTAAGCCTTCGGAGCTGAGAGAGACCAGGCTGAACCTATGGGAAGAGCAATATCCGCCCAACTTGGCTAATTCATAGCAGTTCTTGCCTAACTACTTGGAAACTGTCCTCAGCGGTATGCCCCTACTTCTTGGAGCCTCTCAATCTCAGTCAGACATCGGCGATACTGTTTCTATTCACTACCAGTTAAATGAAAGAAAAAACATATATATAGATACTACGATTAGGTTCATACAACTGGAAAGAAATTTCAATTCCTCTTTATCGAACATTTGCAAATAAAGCTCCACAATCACACACATTCTGACACATTTTGAGAAACAGTCATTATCATCTCCAAAATGTGTTATTACTGCACTTCGCCAATCACATCAAATCTTACTTCAACAGTTGCAAAAATTGCACAATTTCTCATTAACCCTCGGAACACCAAATCTCCACGGAAATGGGAGCGAAGTTACAAAAACCCATTTTTCAGATTTTTTTTTGTTAAGCAATTTTTACCGTATATCGGAGACTTTTGACTACCTAATAATTTTTTACCGAATAATTTTTTATCGGCTCTTCTATCAGAAATGTTGTTTATATTTACCAGATGATTCAGTTCCTATCATGGCTATTTAACATTTTCCCGTAAAATGAGTGAGTTTTAGCTATTTTTACAACTAACATCATAAATTTTACCCTTAGAATATAACAAAATTGCTGGCCTAAGAACTCATTATTTCTTTCCATATTGCATATTGACATTGTGGCACCATTTCAGATTTCAGGCTATTCGAGATCAATGTCAGATAAAACCATTCTTCACATGACAAAACTCCCTAATAATCTAGGTATGGAAACACAATGCCAAATTAACTTTGCTCTACTGAATAACAAGCAACAGCTCGGAGATTCTAGATTGATAGTTGGAAAGGTTTGCATGGGTGGTGAACGATTTTTGGGACTTCAAAATTAAGGATTATTCAACAAATATCCGAACTAAATCACTCGCGATGAAGTTGTGGGAACCCATTTCAATAAAAAGAAACCGGAGTTAATGAAAAAACGTCTATTTCTAAATGGGTTACAAAGTTAAGAACATTCTTATACAAAGATTGTTGTGAACAAAACATTGGTCACATTTGAAATATTCTATTCAACCCCAGGGATAAGGTTAGTATTCGAGATGAAAAATCAATTTTTCTTCAGTTTCAGGAATATTTGGCACAGTAATATTTATTATGGGGCATAAAATCCGCATGAGAACATATATTTATTGCATAAACCAGCCTGCCTTTTTGAGAATGCCCTAATAAAATTCACCTACATAGTCCACAAACTGTAGTGGTTGAATTGTTGAAATTTTTCTCCAGAACACTCCATCTTGTAGTAGATATGCAGGGGAGTTCAGGGGTCTGGAGTGTGAGAGGTTCATCAGTTACCAAGGATATTTCTATAGGAGCCCTTGGGTGGTCGTGAACTCCGAAAACAGTTTTACCTAAAACGCGGATATTATGACGGTTATGAGGAGTTACGCTTACCACTGGAGAAAATCCAATTAGGGCCAAGCAAGCGCTTCCACCGCAGGCTGTGCGAGGTTTGGTAACGCTAATGTTAGTACTAGTAGGACCCACCGGTAACAGCCTCTTTCCAAAGGTAATTATTTAGGTCCGACGGCACATCCCGAATATAACCGTACTCAGAGAAAATAGGGCTTTACTTGTTGCTTTGGGAGGTATGGAAGGGTACACCCTCAACCCCTTGGGAGGGTATCTTACCAGAAAGGAAGATTTGCATGAGGCAACAATATCGTCTAAGTAGTTTCTGGAGGGTCCCCGATGTTGTTATCATAAGCTTTCAACTTCGCTTGTAATCCTCCTGGCCTTTCCTAAAACTCCGGTCGTTTAATAACAACCCCCGGTCTTTATACTTTGGAAACATCGTAGGCGGTTTTATGCTGTATCAAGCTTGTCTTACATATTTCGTCAAATAAGTATAAAGTATATTATTCCTAGACAGGACACAAACTTGACACAAGTTTGTCTTTGGCTCGACCTTTTCTTACTGCATTGTTATCGAATGAGGGTGTTTCTAGTGGTATTTATATTGTAAGTATTGTATTGTTGTTCGATTGCAACAATTTCATGCATTAATTTTTCGTCAGTATTGGGTTATGTAGAGCTTGCAGAAGTAAGTAATCCCATAGCTTACTTTACCTCTATCTCGTGGACTATACAAATTCTAACGTCACAATATACAATCAACAGTACATCCTATGAGCATCATGAGTATTTTTTTTAATTTTTGTATTTGAAATTTGTTAGTGATGAAATAATAGGAACTAGGTAATTAATTAATTTTAAATCAATTTAGGAAGTGTTGATGGCATCATCGTTGCAAGCGATACTTGGGGAGTGGATACTTGGTGTACATAATTATAATTGACTCCGTTCGTTTGTTATCACTAACAAACTGTGCTAAAACTAGTTGCGAAAGCGTCGGAATACGAACAGAAAGTCTTTTCGTCGGTAAACTTCCAATCTGTGGCGTGGAGGAGGATGTTCATGGAGTGACGTCACTACATATTGCAACGTAGTTAGTTCTCGGAAACCAAGGAAACGTTTGATGTTGCCCATTTTAACCATAATTTTATCAATACCTAGAATCGATTTTAGGGGAAAATCCACCAATACCATACCCATGGGTAAGCTCTCCCTGCTGCTGGTGGTAGAAAATATTACTGTAAGCTACTTTAAAAGCAGGTATCTCCCCCTCGCTTTGCATCAAAACTGTTGCTTAGAGTCTCGTTGAACACTTCGAGATTTGAGACTTTTCCAGTGCTAATGAATAATGGGTAGGATGAAGCAGTTGCATGCGAATCGAAAAAAAAGAAGAAGGCATCTTCGCAGTTTTTCTGCCCCTTGAAAGGGTTTGGTTAGGAAAAGGGATCCCTTGTTTAATTCATGGCACTTGACATAATCGCGGGAAAGGGGAAGTTGAAATCCGTCCCGAAAAATAAACTGACGCCTTTTTGCGAGGAACAGGAGATGGAGTTACAGGATCTGAGGGCCTCTCACCCTCTCTCTCTTTCTCGTCTTGACTGAGCTTTTCGGTGAAGGATCGAAAGTTTGAGCCGAAGGGCTTGGAGGAGGTAAAAGGTGCGTTTTGTTGACCGTTCTGAAAGGATGATAGAATGAGGGATTGGATCTGGAGAGCCAAGATTTCAGAGTAGAGAGGTGATGATACCTACACCTCTTCTTTTACTTCCAGATCTTCCAATTTTACCTCTCCATCTAAAAATGTCTGCCAGTTGGGAGGGCAGTAAAGCTTCCTGACTTAGGTAACATGAACATATAGGATCAGTTGACTACCTGCTTGAAGTATACCACCTTATGACCCTCGTGAGGCTCCGATGCATGCATGATCTTACCTTGTTCCACAAGATTCTGAACAACCACCTTGTTTGCCCGTCTCTTCTGGCCAGGATTGATCTTCGGATTCCCCGGATGTCGGTCAGATCGCCTCTTCTCTTCGGTGTGCCATTCTCCCCAACTAATTACCTTCTAAATCGCCACTTCATCGCCTTCCTTGGTCTGCCAACCTGCTTCTACATCTGTATTCAGGTATTGATTATTTCTGTGATTCCCTCTCAAAGTTGAAAACTATAATTCCCTCATCCTCCAACCTCTTTCTAGGTCTGTGCTTCTTGGTGTGTAATCAACAAGATTAAATCGAAAGAACTAGTATTTGGTGATTACTCACGCATTATTTCCATTTCATTTCATTAGTCTTTTTTTTTCTCTCTCTCTGTTCTGCTGCCTATTATACTTTTGTGATTGGGCTTGCCCAAATTCTCAAACAAACAAATAAGTTAGTGAAAATTTCAACGAAATTGGTAGATTAGTTCCGGAGTTATCCCTATGACAACCAATTTAAAGTTGGCTCTTGCGCAGTAGATATTAGTGATCCAACCGTAATGAAATGCATAGGTCTTGAGTCAGCCTCCAACTACTGAGTTACCGCAGTTTCAGGAAATTCACGTTCGCGCATGCGCACACTCCAGTTCTCTTGTTTTATGAGTACCATCGTTCCATCACTCGTACCATCACTCCGGTTGGCTTTTCAATAGGAAATGCTGATCATCTATTGGCATCGTGGTAATCTTCAAATTTATGTTATACCATCCAGAAGGTCATGAAATAATGTCCAGAAGGGTGATTGTAGTGGTCATTTGAGAGGAAAAGAAATGGCGTATGGTGTTTCAATAGTTTCGAATTCATTCAATTATAAATTTACAGATCACTCTTCATAGTCACCCCTTCTGGGTATTATTAGCATGTGCGGGATGGTGCTTTCAAAAGCTTATATTCTCAGTGAAAAATCATTATTCTGAATAGGAGCTCACTCTCTAGTTCTAGATGACTCCATAACAGTTAATTTATTCTCTCTTCAAACGCTCTGCCCCTCCACTTACGTCACGATACAAGGTGTTTTTGCCAGTTTAAAAGGCAAGCCTTTTGCACCTGGTAGATAAGAGGCAAGGAAGGCTTTCCCCGACTTAATGGAAGAGGAGGGGTGGAAACGTGATGCCCCATGAACTAAATATTCAATAGAGAGAGGCGGCTTCCTAGGTCCTGTTGATCCCAGGGTAACACCCCCGCCAAGGGGGATGAAACCCTTCGGTTAGGAGGGATACCAGACCCAGGAGTTGGTAGACTTTAGGTATTCAGACCACGTAGACATCCCCTCTCTGGTGTTCCCTAACAAAATGTGAAAGCCAGGGCTGAGGGGAAGGGGCTTATCTCATTTTAACACTTACAATACTTCCTCTAACCCCCACCACAATCCTCTTTCCTGCTTCCATTCCATCAAAGGCGACTCCATTAGTTACTCCGCACTTCACACCCTCCCTCTTTTTTTCACTTAAAATTCTTTTCAGGAGATAAAACAACTTTGTAGACACATGCACTTTTGCATTATAAGGCCTTTAACCCTATACCTCAACTATAATACATATAACTACGGACGAGATCCCCCATTATTGGTGACGATTCCTCACTTACTGGGTGTACACAATTTATTCACCCAAGTTAACCCTCTGACAGTTGGTTTCTATATTTACAGTTAATTTTTATAGTAAATTTAATTTTTATATTTGGTAGTTATTCTTCGCCTCTCACTCTCTCGCCACCAAAGAACAGTATGAATTCTAGGCGTTTCTCATGTTCTCGATTTGAAAAACTCTCCATCTCATAGTATTTCCATCGAGACAATTTTCACAAGTATTCGACTAACTAGAATTTTTGGCCCAAATGCAGGAGCTTAATTTTCTCCGAAAACTGCACCAGTTGTTGACAAAAAACTTGTGTTTGTTATTGTTTTAAAGCTTCAAAAATTATTATATTATACAGGACTCTACAGTTTAGACCCACCCCCTTCCATCCCACAATAATTCATTAATAAGTCATATTGAAATGTGTGTGCGTTGAGGGGGTATCGAAAGCCCTTGAAAGCCATCATAATCTCGCCTGAGGCCCACTTGACGTCTCGAGGAGGGCAGAACCTTCCCACATCATCCGGCGCAAGACTTCATACATTATAGAGAGAAGGTGAGAGGCGGCAAACTCAAGAGAAGCTTGAAAACGATGAAAAAAATAATAATAAAAAATGTTAGAAAAAGCGCTAACCCTTCAATTTTTTCCCGCTCAGCTTTACACCCTTGAGAGAGCGCCGACGCGAGGGCTCTAAATTGAAAACGTCATACGCGTCAACTTCAAGAGAAAGGGTAGGTACCTACGTTAAAAAAATCTCCTTGAAACTGGAAAATGACAAAATACGAAATAAAAACAAAGTGATCCGAAGGCGTTACGTCCTTTTCCTCAATAAAAAATACTGTTCAACTTCTTGGAGATGGATGTTTGAAAGGTCTCATTCTTTATACTCGTCGTAAACTTGATGTTGGAACTAAATGTTTGAAATAGGTCGTTGTTAGTGTCATTTCCACTTTCAAGCGGTAATAACCCGCAATACCTCTATAAAATATATATTATTGTTGACTGTTTCTCGTGAATTCTGCGTGGTTTTTTTTCCTAGTTATAAATCATAAATGCCGGATGGTGTTCATTGGGAATGAAAAGCAATCTACTCTGTGCGATGTTTCGAGAAATGATGGCTGTATTGACTTCAAGGGTTTTAAACGGATTTGCCAGGATTCCTATGCTGTTCTACCAAAAAAACAAGGTTTACATTACCTATTTTGTTTTTAAACCTTAATTGTGGTTTTTCGTCATCTGTCAGACCACTCCCTTTCTCTCCAGCCCTCGAGAATGATACCTGATTGATATCATTATCGTGTTTCTGGCATGAATATCTTCAAAACATGATCATGAACCACTTCCAGTTTTCCAACAACTGCAGTAAAAGAGGCGATTCGCAATCGTACTTCAAACCTCTTTCCAGCTTCAGTTAGACACGTGAATTGAAGAAGTAGCGATTATTCATTATCGTGTTACTGATTGATTCCTGGTAAGAGATGAGAACATGATCATGAATCAGTCAGTTTTCCAATACCTGCAATATAAAAACTGCAAGTAGGGTAGATTTTCACTGTGTTTCAGAGCATATGTCTGGAATGTAGACACTTTTACAATAGATTACTAAAATAATATAGAACATAGCTAAATGCCGTTCTTTTCATGAAAATACCTTTGTTCATCATTCTGCGAGATTAACCCTTCATTCAAGTTACCCCAACTCTAAATGCTTTCAACATCCCAATTCTCCTCAAAATATGAGATCTTTTGTATTTTCAGTGAGAAACTAAGGCATTACCCAAGTTCTGACTTCGGCGATGTTTAAAACACGATTCTGAACAACTCGACTCATACATTTATGATCAGTAGAGAAAACTCGAGTAAATATTGATTCACCAACCCCGTCCTATTCAAGATAGCTCGCGACATCAAATGAATTACCCAAAACAGTGTAAATAAAGAAGCATTTTACGGAACTGTTTTTTCCGTCCAGGTTTATCAGGATTTTACTTCCTTTATTTTCTTTTCTTCGGCCCTTCGTGGGTGTGTGAATTATTCAGTTGCCGTTGGGCATTGCATAATTCATCGAACAAATATTCCCCAAGTAACCTGGATATTCGTAGCTACCTGATTGGCAATTTTAATTTTCTTGTAGGGCATCTTCAGTGTACTGTTTATACTTTCTTTTGACCTAGGTGATGAATAATTATGGGTGTGCTCATAGTAATTAAAATGGAGAAAGAATTATGATTATTTTAGTGGTCGTATTGAACTTAAATACAAATTGATAGAACGATTATGTGATGCAGCATACAGATAGACTATGTGCCACAAGCGTTGATGAGAATCAAGAGAGAGTTCTGTTTTTACCCTTGCTGCTTCCCAATCGACGGAGACATATACTCGTAAGTCTCTATGTTATCGCGGTTTTAAGAAGTCCTGAGGCAAGAAGTCATCAGGGAATCGACGAGGACAGTGAGAACGAACACTCGGGACATATCAAAGGTGGAGCTGGATCAGAGATGTAATATTAACAAAAAACAACAAGCAATCAAAGAACACTGGAAACTGAGACTTATTTCAGATCATGGCCACTCAATAGAAGGTGCTCTGGCTAAGACGAATGGGCCAGTCTACGAGCTTCCCCTGGTAAGGACTCTCTATTCCGAGGGTATGTAGATAATGGTTTGGGAGGCGAGGAGGTGAACAGACTAAGAAGGAAGAGTACGAACTAATATATTATGGACTAAGAATATTATATTATGAAGGACTATCAAGTATGTTTGAGCTAGATTGGATAATGGGATGTGTCAACAACATTGTAATTTTTATTCTGAAGTGACTCGCTAATTCTAAATATTTGTATGTTGTACGAATAAGTATACGGTATACGAGGTTCACATATCGACGAGTAGGTACAAAGAGTATCTCATAAATGTAATTATCATTATACGAGGGTTGTAGTAGGTATTTCATATCGGCATTGAGTAACTAAGAAGCTTATAAAAGTAAACGAGGAACTTGACTCGGTGAAATCGGAAAAAAGTTGTATTTGATCAGCTGATCTTTGAACGTAAAATCGGCTTTCTCGGAGA
The DNA here is from genome assembly GCA_030264115.1 of Lygus lineolaris. NCBI lineage: Eukaryota > Metazoa > Arthropoda > Insecta > Hemiptera > Miridae > Lygus > Lygus lineolaris. The sequence continues at coordinate 13,245,214 of JAEMON010000011.1, forward strand.
ATTTGCGATTCACACTCGTGTTTCTGCTCTCTCTCTTTCCGTTCAACCCTTGAGTCCTTACAGGGAGCGAACGGTTGGTCCTTAAATTCGCTGCAAGGTCTCATTCGACGCTAAAAATTGTTTTCTATTTGAAATCGATGGAATAGAACCTTCCCATCACCTATAAATGTTTTCGAGCTAGGGCGTTTTGAAAATTGCATCCCCTATTTTCAATCCCTTAGAGAAGACTGACTGTAACGCCAAGTTTCGGGGCAGAACTAGACCTCAAATGGAGCCAGTGTACCAAATTTCATTAATTTTGGTCCACGGTAACCAAGCAAAGTGCCGCGGACAGCGGACGGACGGATTTTTTTAATTCGATTTTTGGATTTTACGTATCTTTGAACGTAATAAGTACATCAAATTTTGATGGGGGTGAAAAAAAATTTTTATTTCGTGCTCGATTGCAATGTTCATTATTGAAAATAATAAACCAAAAGCGCCCTGTTTATTATGGATTGGGAGCCCAATTCTTTTCAGGGGCACATTGTAATGATTATGTGGAACAAATAAAAACATTCAGCACATTATAATGTTTATGCTGAACAAATGAAAACATTCAGCATTATCTTCCAGCTGATGTCATCCAAGTTTTGATCACCTGTATAAGCCAAATGATTACCTAACATACTCGTAATTTTGATTTAGGTCGCTCGTGCAGTCATGCCATCACACGAAGATTCGACATTTAAACAGTTAAGATAATTCTTTATATCTAAATTGACACCTTACGGTCATTCTATCCTGATATCTGAGATACATCTTTGGGATTTTTTTGACATGACATACATTACGATGAAGTACCTACGTGTTTCCCCTACAATTCACGTCTGATTCTTGGCCTGTTGTAAAATTTACAACCTGAAGCTGCTAACAAAAGGAATACATTACTTACTCCGGACTCGAGGAGGCGAATTATAAGCAATGAAGTTTTAATCTCGCCGGCTGCTTTGCAAAAGAGGGGTTTACGCGATTTGAAATTCCCCTCACGACACCGACATAAGTCTGTTGGTTTAAGGAGGTTTGAAGGGGATGGAAGGAGAAGCCAAGAATGGAGGTGGGAGAACATAACAATATTTTATTGGATTATGATGCCGGTACGAGTTTCTCCTAAGCTACGTGCAGCTCGGGACAGGAGCTCCTGTGAGGGGACCAGACCAAGAAAGGCCCAAGAATTCTCCCTTTTCAAACACCACTTGGTCGCATTGTGTCGACCTTTTCCCTCCCACCATTCGTTTTAGTCCCTTCTTTCCCAGGGAGAAAAACTCCCGTCAATAGAAACCTAAATGATCATCGATTTCTACTTTTGGGAAGTGGTTGAAAGAAACAAATTATTATTCCCCATCGCTTCTGGACATCTCGAGCAGAAGTGTGACTTTTAGGCAGTACTTATAAATATTGATGTATTGTAGATTATTTAGTAAGCTAGCCACAGGTACACCATTAAAACTGTTCAGGGGTTCTTTACCGCGATCAAAACAAGTAACTATGTAGTGCTTCTTGAGAGAACTGTATGTGGTTTATCTTGTTCAAAGCTCCGAAGATGTGTACAAATACAACGAAACGTTAGCATGAAAGTCTAGAATTCATCAACCCTACCGACTCTCAAGAAGCACTACATAGCAATACCATTAATCTCAAACAATATAGGAAAGACAAGGTAACTCCTCCTAAAAAACCTTTTCCTCTTGGGGAAAAGCTTTGGTACCTACCTATCCTTGTGAAACTGTGATCAAACCCCCTTATACAATTGGAACCTTGTCAAACTAAGTTCAAGCCCACAATGGAACCTTGCCAAACTTAGAGCATGGGTCGTGGCTACATTTGAAACCTTGTCAAACTAGAGTTGAGTACGCAATAGTTGCCTCTGCAATTGTTCAACAGGTATGGAGCGTGCAGTTGGAACGTTGTTAAACAAAGCCGTGGCAGCTAGTTTCAGTTATTATTATTATTCCGTTATATCTTCATAAATCCTCCTGATTTGCGATGGAAAGAAAAAAACAATAAATATATATACGATTCCTGAATATTCATTAGTATTGTTTAAATATTTAGCAATAATTGATTTATAATAATGGGGTGTGCGCATGATTTTTTTTTTTACAATTGTTATTGAAAGGGAATCGATTCAAAATGGCCAAAGTGGGGTTATTTCATAATTATGTGGTCTCCCTATTTTTTTATCGACGAAGAGAAATGTGAACGTTTGAAAGATTGCGCGCGGAAACGGAGCGCGCTGATTGGTCGAAGCGCATCCATGCGGAGAATGTCGGAACCATATATTGTTCTGATAGTTCGAGAGCAGTATCAGGCGTGTGACGTACGTAGCTCCCCGCGAAATTCAAAACATTCCATTTTAACATGACGATTTCTGCTCCCACATGGAGTTTTTTGTTCCGATAAATAGTGTTTACTAGTCATGGCAACTCGAATAACATAATTAATGGGGTTTTTCCAATTTTTATTTCTCATGCGCAGACCCCATTATGCTACAGCTATTGGATATGATAAATTAAATATTTATATCACTTTCTGTAAAACCCCTCGCATTATCATCTACTGCTTGTATTATGAATTCTTACCTATTTAATGATTCATACGAAGTAGTAATAACCATCAATGACTTTAATTGTATTTTGACCGATCCATTTCGGAAGTCAATAACCTGAGCACCTACGCAGTGCGTAGATCAGTTTGGTTGTCATTTTATTTAGAACCTACTGGGAGAACACCGCTTAAACATTTTTAGTGCTCATCTAGAACGACTCTCCCCTCCGTTAAGACCTTTTTTTCATTGCTTCGCCTCAGAGGTCATTACTTAGCTTTACGGACATTACCATTTAGATATTGCACCTCAAGGGCTTCCAGGAGGCCTCGAGACCCTATAATGCCCCTGCGGGGATCCTTTATACCGTATCTCGAGTTTTTCGGGGGGAAAGGCAGCAAAAGTGAAGAGACAGACGGACTAAGACGACTCTTATATTATTCATGGCTCTAAGAGCTAGACCCTGTCGGCAGTCCGTCACACTCCCCCCACTGCACAGAGAAGGAAAGTAAATTGTTTATTTCCTTGGAAGACTATACCTGCAAGGTGATTCGTGAAGAACCAACCCACACCAACGTAGAGCAGGGTAAAACCCGCAATAGTAAACCAGCGTTACCACCTGGGCTTCACTAAAACTTTGTTTCCACATACAAAAACACACACATTTTTCCTGGCCTCCCCTCCTCCCTTCACCTTTGCGGTTGCAACCCTTTTTCGGTCGCAATATACCTAAACGAACGCCTCCCAGTTTCTCAATCGTAAAGCGTCTTCCTGAGGGACTCGTGCCAATTCCAAACGACACGAAATACGACTTTGCCGCTGAAATTTTTCTTTCCCCCAACCCTCACGACGGCAAAGAAAATAAAATGTTTTAGGGGTCGACCTCAAACTGTAGGTAAAGGCAGGTGACTTTACGATTCTAGTTTTTTTGCCGTATTCCCAAGGAAAAAGTGGTCGGGAAATGGGAAACCTTAGTGGGTCTCCACGGAGATCGATTCGTGAGAAGAGGTTTTGAGTGGGGTCTTCAATTGGAGGTCTGATCAATTTTGGAGGAGAAAAAAGGGAGGGGTTCCATAGAGCGACACGTGCAGTCTTGAGGGTGAAACTGAGTTTACTGTCCCGATGAGTTTTTTGAACATGATGACAGCAAGTCGCATAAACTTTATAGTTGAGCCGTCTTGCTATGGCATTTTTATATGTTTTCCATCGTTTTCTTGATTGCATACGATATTTACCCAGGGCTCATGATCAGAACAGTGATCATTCAAGAGTCACGGGAGAAGCGAAACGAATAATGGTTCATATCAGATAAGTTGTGAACAACAACTTCTAATGTTGAAAATTTTGGTTTGGCCCTGACACTCCACGTTATTTCACCCAAAATCCATTATTGACTCAATTTGAGTTGAGGAAACCCTGCAAATTATTACACATCGGTTTATTGTTTCCTGTATGCGACGTTCGGTGAGCAATTTCAGCGAGCTTGTCACTGCTATGAAGGGCATAATTTCTCAAGCATTTCTTTATAGTTATAACTCATGTTTTCTTTCTTCTCTGTTCCCAGGTGTTCTCCGAGATCAACATCTGGTTCAGCGTGGGTGGAACGCACTACTACGGCGACCCCATCAACTATTCCTACATGGAAGACAAAATTTTCGAACATTCTCGCAACGTTTCCATCAAGCTTCATCGGAGGGTGGGAAAGTACGTCAAACTGCAGCTCCACTTTGCAGCCAGATGGATCATGCTGTCCGAAGTCACGTTTGATTCTGGTAAGGCCTGTCTTTCTTGCTCACACCCCTTCTCAACATGGATAAAATTTCTGAATGAAATTTACTTCTGACACCCCGCTCCCCGCTCGGTCCACTCTCTGCATTACAGCGAAATTCGCCAAAAAAAAACCCTCGCAGGTCAGACTGCTTCACAAAACTGCCCCCCAATATGCGATCCGAACTGCATGACGCAGTTTCCTCGCACGACCCTGCCCTGCCCTGCGCTGCGCGAGTGGACTGCGTGACGCAGCTCAGACATTATACTCGTAGAATGGGGAATTCCGGTGTGGGGTAATTATGCATTTTTGACTTCTAATTCGGATTTATCAACCTTTAAAACCCTGAAGTTGTAATTTTCAGCTCAAAATGTCCATTAGGTTGGCTGTAAAATGGGTGAGAAGATGACCCGTGACGTCCTCTGAACGGATGTGGAGGGTGCTCCCCAGGCCGGCGCGGGGTGGTTGATGTCATGTGTAAATATTTTTTACGGCACTCGTTTTCGCTCACTTCCAATCATTGAATACCCCACATAATATAGACCTTTTTGGAAAGCTCTTACTGAAATCTTTCAGTTGAATTAATAAAATGGAATAGCGACCTCAATTTTCAACACAACGTGTATGGGAGCTCAATTGTTGACTCGATTTGTGAGAGATTTGGAAGTCCCCAGAACAAGATTCGGAAATTTCCGGAAATTTGTTAGCGCACATCAGTCTTGTTGACTTAAATGTTTCAAGAAATCCACATTCCATTCGATAGAGCTGGAAGTAATCTAGGACCTAAACCTCGCAATCCCTATAAATTTAATCAAAATCGGAATAAAAGATTCGGAGTTTTGCCTGCGTAAATAAATTGACTACACGAAATACAGACACAGACAGACGGGCACGTAGCGAAATTCGTTCTGGAAGCTTTAACACTCCGAAACTTATGATCTGAATCTGCTAAGGAAGGCTTATTACTACACCTATCTTCCTGATGCTGTTATCTTCCTGGTATCTATGTAATGCATTCAACGATTGAATTGTAATGAATGAATGAAATCGAATGGAAGATAATCTTAAATGCACATAAAAGCATTACGATTCACTTCGTAAACCCACAGTTCCTGGCCGGTAGAAATGATGGTCTGATTACCCTAATCAGGTTGATTGGATTGGCCACTACGAGAGATTATGAGGTGTCGTCCAGATAGCCAATAGCAGTTATTACAATATCAAATGGCGGGAGAGGGCGAACGTTAGGCGTGAGCATTATTGAAATGTCCGTTGGAAGATGGTCGCGGATTCAGGGTAGGGGTTATAGCACCTGAGCTCTTGCAATATTCACGAGATTCCCCTTACAATCAGTTAGAAGGGGAGTTTCAGGGTGCTATTGGATGACCAGTGTTATCCCTTGGCAGAATACCCTGAAATGGGGTCCCCCATCCTATTATGTATTTCAACGTTGTATCCGCCTGCCAGATGCAGATGAAACCAGCCGACGGACATGACATCTTGGGTAGCGCCCACATTAATTACATTCAGTGACGATAGATAGTCCCGAATTACAAACCAGAGGCCGTCTTGACCTCTACCGCATTCCTGTTGATGAACCCTGGAATCCGCTTGTTGGAAGCAGCTACGGCATCACTAACATTCGGTTTATGGAGAGCAGTATCACTGCAATTTGCTCAACTTGGCTCGTTCATATTCAAAGAATTTAGGATCCTTGTGGGAGCAATGAGAGCTCACCCTCTCCTGAGTTCTCAGCAGCAAGGTACGTAACTTGTAGTCCAATTGCCTCCATCAAGCTAACTGGCCCAGTTTGTAAAACTGATAGTTTTCAACTCGAAATTCTGTCCAGTTGTTCTGATCAGGAGGCAGTGAAGAAACTTAACATGATTTCAGAGATTCTTCTATGAAAAACAATAGGGAATCGAACTAGTTTCCCCGAACTCCATGACACAATTATGTCCACACTGAATATGATACAAAGCTGAGACCACAAATAATACCTCAATCAACTACTCCAGGATAGGGCTGGCCGCCGGACACCGGACCTTGCCGCCTCTGGCCTCAGCCACCTCGATTTAAATTTAAAAAATAGGTAATGAAAATAGGACAAGAATAACATAGAAAAAATATTAAAGTAGGTACATAGTCGGTAAAGAATGGCATTATACATAAATATATAATATATTTAAATGTAATTCAAATAATATTTAACGGTTGGTTCCCCCGGGGGTCCACGCTAATATCCATCCTAGCTCAACCTATTTTCTACGTTCTTTCCTGCACATTTTTTCGCGCTTTGTTTTTACCTTGAGAATCGAAAAAAAAATTTCCTTCAAAATGGAAATGACCACTTGCATTATATTATGTTTTAGAGCTCCCTCGATAAATTAGGTTCCGTGTCTGGCTGACGGTCTGTCTGTCCGCATTTCCTTGTTACAGCCATATCTTCCAGAGTGTTCATCCGATTTTGTTCAAATTTTCAGGCCTTGATGGCCTATATCAATTCTATCATGATTGAATCAATCATCAATCATCAATTTTTTATCTAAACTGACAAACATCAACACGATGAAGAGTTTTGAAGTTACACAATTTTTTATTTCGAATTTTCTCAGACGCGAGGGAGCTATGTGCCATTTCTATTATGCAGAGATTTTTAATTGAGTTGCTTTATTACTTACTTACATTCTCAAGATTTATATTAAGTTTGGAAGGGGTACTTACTGCAAAATCATTAGATTCCCGCCAATGGGTCTGATGATGTTAATTTTTGCTCTCTCTTCTCCCTCCGGAACTACATTATCAAAACGGTATAAGATAAATTAAGTGGTGACTGCATCAGTAGGTACCCCAAAACTAGAATCTCTTATTGATATTAGGTAGGTATACCTACCTATTACCTCATTTTCATAACTTCAGGGGGTAGTCTCCATACAGTTGATTGGACACTGAAACTGAACTACTCCGCTGGGAGCTGTTTGCATACGACCCCTCCATTTATTGTGGATCGAGCACCATCTAAATTGGTATTCACATTAATTAAAACGTTTCACGCACTAAAGTCTCAAGAGAATCAATTAACAGAGAGAGAGCAAACTACCGTGAAATTATTGGGTACAGCTGAGTATTCCGTTCCAATAATGTGCTTACGTAATTGCTCCGTACATGTAAATATTATATTCACTCCATCTATGTTTGTGGATTGTTTCTTTGAAATGTTGTCTATTATGGAATATGATCAATACAGGAGTTAGATTTTTACGATTATCCCTATTATCCGCTAAGTAATTTCGCGAGGGATCATGAAGTCTAGAAAATTCGAAAAACTTGAGGCTTGTTCTTCTTTCGATAAAATAGCTGAAAACACTTTTTCAACGGTATTGGAGAGTATTTCCACAAGAAAAACTCGGCGCTCCGCGCCTTGCCCGGGGTGGACCCCTGGACCCCCCTTTGTTGTTACCATAGCGGCTAAACATAGGAGTTACGTGGAACACGCTTTTCCCTCTCCAACATTCTCATGCCCTTGCCGCTCGCATGCTTCATTTGCTTTTAATAGGTACCTAACTAAATGTGTAGATTTTTCAGACAAATCAAGAGTTTCCAATGAGTGGTGAACGATTTTCGTATGATGAAAAACGGTGAAGATAAATTTCCGTAGCAACGGTTTGGTTGTAATAGGAAATCAAAATGAAATTGCCGGTGTCGGTTTTTCGGGTTGGTTTTTCGAGTCGATTTCTGGAGTCGGTTTCTTGGGTCGATTTTTGCCTAATAGGTCCCGGTAAAAGCATGTTCCACGCTAAAATACTCTGTAATCAAAAACACCTACATTTTGTGAGGGAGTAGACCAGAGTAGAGGTAATAGAATATTTAACTCTGTAATTCTGACATCAGTTCGTCAGAAATAGTAAAATTGCTATAATTTATAATCACCTTCAAAGCCAAAATATCAAAGGATGCTGATAGTCTCACAATCAGTAGGTTATACTCGATGAATGGTGATGATGACCGATCCGTCGAAATTTGAAAATTAGTTCGCACGTTCATGGGTTTTTATCTGACTCGAAAATTTGCATCTCCCACACTATACGTATCGAGGAATTTTTAGAGTAATGAGTTCTTCCCCGAATTAAAAATCTCAGGCCACTTCAGAAACAAGACTTGTGGTATTATTGTCATACGAGCATTATAAAAAAAGAGCGATCGAAGCAAAAGCGCCCTTTTACCATTCCGGTATAAATGTGTTCCTGAACCCCTTTAATGGTGAAAACGGTTTACCGTTGTACTAACAGGGTTGATCATGGGTGTGATATCCAATAAATTTCCAACTTGTTTTTCCACCAGGACTTTTTTCGTTTCGCCTTTTGATTTTAATTGGTTCCAGTTAGCAACTTCACCACAGTTGTCGAATTTCCACTCCGCGTTTTCTACTGGTTGACTGAACAGCTGAAAAAAAAAACTTTCAACAACTTGTTACATACGCTGAGAGAGATCGCCGAAGTGTCCATTTCATATTGATTCTGTATATTTATTATTGGGTGATTTCTTTATTTTATTTATCTTCTTTCAGAGGAAAATGTATGAGCAATGTAAACACACATACCACTAAAAATATTTTATAGGATTGGTTGTGAATTCACACCTATCTACCTACTAATAAGATCTCAACAGCTAAGTATCAGAGCTGTCATGAATTATCTGCTTCAATAAACTATTGGTCCAAAAAAGAGACGAACCCAATTGTGTTCATTTTGAGAAAAACCGCACGTAGAGTTTTTCCAAGTTATACCTAATAGATTACTACGTAGGCATTGGTGGAAACGTAGTGCGCCTATAATTGGTATTCCCTCTTTTCTTTATTCTCTTATTTAGTCTTATTTCTTACTGTAAAATTACTACTCCATTTTATTTCACAACTTCTGTATTTGATGTATGAGGGAATTTCACTAAAGTAGGCCAGATGGTTGGAGGCAATCAAACCATATCTTCGCTTATCATCTCCTCCCAATGGCTAAACAAATCAAGCATCATAATTGTTATTTCGTCGGCAAATTGACAAAGGGGCGTATCTGCAAATTTTGTCATTTCGAGTTAGCTTCATTTTCGAAATCAGGACACTCGACTCTATAAATTGTGCTGACCTCCCGATGTTTATCCCCCATAGAAACCGAAGTGTGTAGCCGTTCCTTGGGGACGTATCTGTCACAGTCACAGTTTCCGCTCTGACAAAGGGGCGTATTTGAATCCCGATCTATCAAATGAAGGCGTAACTGGCAGATAAGTCCCTCTGTCATGTTCATTTTACAAAGGGGAATTTCAATCCCGATCTGACAAAGAAGGCGTAAGTGGTAAATAAGTAACTGAAATTATAGCGAAGGGCGCTCTGACAGAGGGGCGTAAGTGTTCGCGGAGCACCCTTGAAGGGTTTTGTGCGGCAAGTTACCCATCAAGGTCTAAACAAGAGCAAACAGAGTAGACACAGTTGGCGAGGGAATGAAAATTTCGATCAGGCGATTTTTCGGACAGCTGAGAACTTTTGATCGTGAATATCTCGAAACTAAGATTTTGCAGATACGCCCCTTTGACATTTTGCCGACGATTTGTGTACGCAAATAAAACGTTCGATTCACAATCGTGTTCCAAATACTTCCAAAGAAGCTCATTCACAAAAATAGAACATGGTAGTTTTGTGGAATTTATTTACCTACGCAACTTGAAAGAAATCAAGAAATTTCTTCTACTCCTTCTTCAAGACCACTCTCAAACGGAATGATATGGAGATATTTCCTAATACGATCAAAACCTACATTTGACCGTTCATCTTAATAACGTCACACTTGGATTTCTCAATTTTGTGGCCCCAATGAGTTCACTCTGGTTGTCCAGAGCTGAATTACGTACAACTTCGCCGCATCTCAGTATTCAGAGCACATCCGTCTCCCAACTTGAAGGAGCCATTCCGGATAAAAATCTCGGCTTTAATCGAGGGAAAGAATCTCACTTCGTGATTTAGTGAGTATGCTCCAGTTTCAGAAGAAAAAATAACTCTTCCCACGTGGTTTTAGGACCCCCTGCCGGTGTTAGAAATCCACATATCGTTGCAAAGTTGCTCAACTTGTGAGATCATTATCGTTCGGGCGTGTGGCTTTGTTCGATCTAGAGTTTCAAGCGTTTTGTGTGGAACGTGAGCGGTATAAACCTGTTAAAATGTGTTTTATGGTCAAACAATGGTATATTGCTCTGATTGTAGCTATGTACTTACCTATTGAGATGTTTTTCTTCAAGGATTCTATTTCTCTAGATGTTTGTAACGTAGTTAGTGATTAGTTGATGGTTATATATATGAAACATCAGTTGTGGGCATACTCGTACTGCGCACACGAGGGTACGAGAGGGTCGAGACAGCGGTGGGCCTCAGTATAGATCCGCGATCTGTATAGATCAGTGACCCATTTGCAAACTTGCTTATTGGAGATCATAATAGGAAAACAGAGAAAAATGGAAAGCCCCTCCAGAATCCAATTCTCTACAACGCCCTTGCTTCAGTGTTCATTCTTCCTGATTGAAAACTCAGATTTCTACCAAGATACCAAGATGAAATAGTAAAAATACAGTCTTTATTGAATCTCCTTCCGTAGACGTCCCTGCAGGTCGACGATTGAGATATTGCCGAGACAAGACGGAGAGAAGAGGTTGTGTTGACACAACGGGGTAAAGGTAGTTCGCACTCTGGCAGAATCAACCCCTTGTGATCGCCCTGTAACACTCCCATCCATACACAGACGCACGTCCGGACCCTGTAACTACGAGAAGATACTCACACAGACGTGAACGAGAAGCGTTATTGTCCTCGTCAACCTACCCCTTGTAACCCAACCTGCTCGCTTACGTCTAAGTGGTCTTTTGTCACTAAAGGTTAAGCTTGTCCCTTCTATTAGCACCATCATTTTGACATGAATGGTCCATCCAGTACCATTTGATTGATCCAGTTATACCTTCTTCCTGATTCTTGGGAAACATCGGGGTAGAACTCTGGCGTAGATAAAGTCACATACGACATTTCATAATGTTTAAACAGTCTTTTCGTACCTTGAAATACGCCATAGCAAACCCTTTGCTGGTGAAGGGCAGTTGTGCGTCATCTTTTGGTTGATGTGCAGCACTATAATTGCTGGGTATTTTTATTTAAAATCATGCTTAGTTACATACCTACATACTTTGAGACAAAGAAGAATTTGCTGACTGTTAAAGTGTTGTATCTACGTTGTTTTAGTAATAATCCTCCTCCAGAGTCTGCAAAGTCTCATCATCCTAACAAGATCATGCTCGCATAAAATTTTCTAATCTGTAATCTCTTTAAGCCCCTTTGAAATTTTTCCGATCATGAGCAGCTTCTGGGAGCTAATGCAGCTATTTCACCGAAGGCGAGTTCAAGCCAAAACCATGAGTAGTCTCTTTGGTAGATATAAGCAGATTCGAACAACATGATATTTGACTGCAAAATTTGGATACTAACTGGTACCTAATTTTATTTCGTAACGGTATATAATGAACTCGTAACACATGATAGTTAATGAAGACATAATGAGATTGCAATCTCAATGGGTGGTCGTCTGGCTAACTGGTTAAGCAAAGTTTTATTTTAAATATTTTTCTTCCTTTTTTGCCACAAAAGGTAGCAACAAAAACATCGGGAATTCGTAATGAAGTTCGGAAAGCCCTTGGGTTTGAGGCGAGTGCAAAGAAATGGCATTAATTCTATTCGGCTCTGGAGGTGGTCCGCTCATCTCAATACTTGAAAGTAGTATTCGAAGAAGATAAGAGGAACCAAGGGGAGTCGGAGCTTTTAAAGTTGATGGAAGTGGTTTGGAGTTGATTAACTGATCCCAATCGACTTCTTTGGATCCATTTTCAATTATTTTCATTCAATATTCTCTGATGCCTAGATCTTTAGGTTTCACACAATCGTGAAAGTTTGCTGTTATTTTTCATTATTCGGGAGAGAAAAAATAAAGTTGTGAATAAAACAGGGTTTCAATACATTTTTGCCTCTGACAAATCATCAATAGGTATAGGTTCTCATTCTCTTCACATTGCACCTAGTTAAGAGAGTGGAAAACCTGCGTAAGTACTCTTTTCTACGTAGGTATCTAAAAATTCTGGAAAATTCTCAAACATTCTTCCTATGGTATTCCTGAATAATAGAATGGCCAACTTGCAGTGATACGAATTCCACATTTTTGGCCTGCAGATTTGAGCTCTTGATGACCCTTGATTGCCGAATTTCCTTTCAGGTAGATAATAAAACGCTTAGGAACTTACCAAACCAACATAATTTAGGAACGATAAGGCAACGTTACACAACATGTATTGTATTATCCAAAAAATTATTAAAAATTTGGACAGACCAAACAAATATTTTTTAGTGGAATATTTCTTTGTTTCAGATGTAGCTCATGGTAATTTCACTCCTGAAGTCCCTCCTCACCCAGACCAACCAGTTCAAAGCGATATTTTTATCGACAAAGAGCCTCAGTCTGAGATACCTGGTAAGTTCTTCAATATATTAGCAAAATCTTTTTGAAAAATTTTGAGTGACAGATCCTAAACCGAAATCCATCGATTAATCACATAAAATAAAATGTTTACTCTAATTTCTACACGTTCTCTGCTAGCTCCAAAATCGGAAGTCGTCCCCTACTTCAAAAATTAATGTTCTTTAACACTCAAAATGGCATTTTTTTTTGCATAATTCATCGATATAGTACACCATTATATGTGGTACGTATAATATATTATAGATATCTTCCAATGATTGTACAAAATGGCGGTTTTGGTCTGAGGGACACTCTGGCCCTCAGTCGCTTGGGGGGAGGATACCTAGTCCTTCTGTCTTGGTATAGGAATCTGGGTTGAACCCAAATCCAGATGCCATGGGTTGTAAAACACAGGTTTCTTAGTTAGTGAAATGCCAATCAAGAACTAAAATGTCGCGGGGGCTAAAAAATGGAACGTGTTGAAGAACGAGAATTGGTTGATTATTTGAGATTGGTTGCTTCTGATATCACAAATACCATTGGCTTGTTTTCACCTACAAGTAAGTACCTACCTTAGTACCCCTAGTTCATCATTCACGATTCGTATTCCAGTGGCTAAACAAGAAGAGCATACTTATATGGCTGTGATAATCGGAGTTTTGATGGCGGTCATCATCGTCCTTGCCTTCTGCATGTTCCTGATCATTTCAAGGCATCGCCAGAGGAAATGTTTCGCTTCACCTTTGGCAGCTAAAACCGCTCTTGGAACAACAGGTATATCAATAATTTTCTCAATCAGTTCCACTTCAATTCAGTGTAGTATTTTTCGTTGTTGTACTTTCCTTGAACTGAGGAACTTTGTCGGCCTTGCAGTTGAGTAGAATTGTAGGTACAGCTAAATGATGTAAATAGTTCTCATATGAGGACGTTTCCAAAGAAATAAACGAGTTTACTTCGTTTTATTTCTTTGGAAACGTAGGAAAGAAATAAATAGTACAAAAATCTTTGGAAAGAAATAAAACTAAGTAAACTCGTGTACTTCCTGTTGAATATTTTCAATCCCAGTGATCAGCAGAGGGCCGGGGGCTCCTGTAACAATGATTTTATTGGGATCTGGTATAGTTTTGTTGCTTAATCATTCCCAATTAATCAAGTTGTTATTTCATTAATGATTTCAAATAACAACGTAGGATGGGTTATTTAAACAGGGTTAGGGATCGAATTGTGGACTTCTATGGGCCAAAATTTTGGATGGCAAAAGGAGGCATGTGTGATGGTTCTTGTTTCACCCAAATCGGACTGGTTTTCCAGGAGATTCTAGTTCAATTCTAGTACTTGAAGTTCGGTCATAACCAGTGATTTATTCAACGAATTCCCCAACAGACTCACGTAGGCACTACAACAAATAATCATTAGGTATGGACTCTAATGTAGCAATTCGCAAAGTTGTTAAATTGTTATTGTTGAAACAAAAGACTGGAAGAATGAGGTGAAGAAGATCTGGGAATCGAACCCAAGAAACAGCCAGGGAAAACTAACACTACCAAATGGGCTGAACTTTCTAATCTTATTTTGAATTCCTTGGTTTTTTAATTTATTTTAATCTTCTGTCACGAACTGACTGTTATTGTTCTCAATAAACAGTGTGATGTATTCATATGAGAAAACCCTTGAAATTGCCCTTCAGGAGGAATGTCCTCAGGATCCTCTTGCGGGACAGCTGAGAAGGCGTACAGCTCCAAAGGCACATTGCCGATCGCTGGGCAAGTCGGCGCCGACACCGCCCTTCTCATGGACTCGAAGGGCGACGACTACCAGGAGCCCTACCAGGCCCTCAAGTACGCCCCGTACTACTCCTACTCCACCGTCGTCATGGAAATGAAGGACGCTCTCAACAAACCTGTCCATAACCATCACTCAGGTTCGTTTCCCACGGTCTCTTCATAGTTGTACTGATTCTTCGAGATCTAGATTAATGGTTCGATCGTTATTCAGAGCTATTTCTTCATCCATCTTGAAAGGTTTACTTCATTAGTTACACTCCTACATCCACCATCTTGGGAATCCCTTCATAGTTTTATTACAACTCATTTCTTGATTAAACATAATTTCCTCCTACATCCACCATCTTGGGAATCCCTTCATAGTTTTATTACAACTCATTTCTTGATTAAACATAATTTCATTCATGAACCTATCATCTACGAGTGCGTTGAAGACGGTTGACTACCCCACCACTTAAAAGAATAAAGCTCCGTAAAAGCCTTTAAGGCCTTTTAGATAGCAAAGTTCAAATCCAAAAAGTGTGCAATCCAGTTTGTATGGATTGATCAGTTGCCAAATTTAGGTAGGGTAATAAATCCTGTGAGCTTCAGAATCCTAGAAAACCCACAATGTTGTCCCCTATTTCATTCTATTTCATTTCATTCATTTCATCTATTTCATTATATTCCACGTTTCTTCACTCTAAGCGTAGCACGTCATTTGATTTCCTTCGGGAGTATTATACTTTTTCTACTAATGCATAATATGTTTTTTTGCCTTCCAAGGGCCAAAGAGATTAAGATACCTCCGTTATGAACCATTTTCTATCCTCACTAATTGCTTCTTTACACCGTGAGTCCAATGCAGAAAAGAGATCGAATGTATGTAAAAATCTGAGCAACGATCTGTCAAAGCAATGTAGAATAGGTGTATCATCTTATCAAGATGTACATTTCATCTTTTTTAAACAATATTACAATCACTTTTGTAGATACTTCGTACGACTACGCTGTTCCTGACGTGAGTACAGGGACGCTTCCGTTGCTCACTCAAGATACGCCTCCAGTCCCCGTATTACAGGACAAGGACGGTCTGTACCTGCGCAATACGTCCAGGTCTCTCAAGGAAGAGAAGCTAAGGAAGGTGAGTGGAACAATGGAATTTAACTGGGATGTAGAGAAGGAATCCTGCTTTCATGCTGAATAATTTACTATGATGTATCAGCAAACACTTACCAGGGGTGCCCAGAGATTCTGGGCTACCTATACTCTGTGGTTCCTCTTCGACTGGCTCCTTTGGCTTCTGCTTCTTTTATTTGAAACAATCAATTTCCCATTTCATTTTTTTTTTTTTTTTTTCCTTCTTTGGCCATAAGTGTAAGATTTTTTAATTCTTTACTGGGGTCGAGCTGTTAGAGGATTCTCAAAAACCAGCATCCTAAGGTTAGGAGTAGATTATGGATGACTGTACGTATCTGGCGGATCCATGGACCGAGGTTGCCATTGACAATAATCGTACTTCTTCTGAAAGCCTCCGACAGGATATCACCTCCGCGGAAAGAGCTCTAACGACCCTAGAGCGAACCCCCACGTAACGCCCCGAACAAAAGACCAAGAGGTCGCAGGATTCCCCTTCAAAATCGGAATCGATGAAGCTCTGAGGACTTGGAAACCCTATTGTTTCAACCCTTGAGTCAACCATTGTGCCTTTTAACCCACTGCCACTCATCACCTCCGGTAATAGGTCCTGAATCGGACCACTCAGAACGCTAGAATATCCAATGTTTCCAGCTCAGCAGTTTTTCTTACTGTAGTCTTTGAAGCCCTTTTCAGCAGAACAGAAGAAAAAAAAGGCAGCTGCGCTGAAACCGACACGGTAGCTCGATCAATACCTGGCGCCAACTGTCACTTCGCATTTTTTTCCATCTGCATGCATTACGACATTAGTTATTTATGACCTCTAAAGGTAAACCCTGATAATTAACTTAATTAACTTCTCATGAAACATTCCTCAAAAGTGAATTGCAATAAATCATGCAACGACGAGAATTTTTCTTCAATTCTCGTGGAAATACTTTTCCTCTCCATCAGGCGCGAATTCACGAAAGTAATTTTCTGCAATGGAGCTTAATATTCGAATAATTGACCATGATGTAATGTAATGTTGATCGATCCAACTTTAATTGCCCTGAAAAATTCATGACCGCATAACAAACATAAGGCTTCCAACCCCTATTGGACATGAATAAATTGTAAGACGGAGATCTCCTAGAAATTTACCGACTTGAACACTCATTTTATTTCTGGACATAAGCTAAAATACGTATTTCTCGAGAAAAACTAGTTTAATGTCATCTTAGGTAGGTATGATATTTCTAATGGACTCTTCTTCGGGCTCAATTTCATGAAAATTGAATTCCAAAAAGTAGTATGAAAGGATGTTTTTGGAAAATCCTTTTTGGTTCATCGTTGTAGGCCAGCTGTGAACAAAATGCAATCGAAAGTCGGAGTGCGTTTAGAAGTATAATTAATTATTCGTCGGTCGAAATTTTGCATTGACCTCGAATAATTCGGATTCAGCGCTTTCGAAAATCTCCTGTGATGTTCAGCTCGGAATTCCAAAAGCTCAATTTTCTGAGAACATTTTCCAAAAGGATTATAAATCAAAGTAGTTACTGTAGGGTAGTTTGAGTATTGAAATCGAATTGTTGCTGCAAACGGTTTAAACAGAAGCTGGAAATGCTAGACTTATTACCAACCCATACGAATCTACTAGGTAGCTTTCTTATCTGCTGCTGAATTACTTCATTCAGTTGTTCTCTATTGAAAAGAAACAGCCAAATTAGAATTTTTTTAATAAGTAGGGATACTTTGAAGTTTTATGACTTCTTTTTTCATTCTCTAAGTCGATTTTTCAATAGTGATTGTTGCCTGATCCGTCAAATTCCTAATAATAAATTAATTTTAATAAAATTTTACAGGGTTGAGATCTTAGAATTTTTTTATTTTTTTTTGGTTTACATCGTTAATCCTGTCTTCAAAATAATAACAATTGGTGTGGGATTAGTGAGCGCTGGATTTATGAGTAGGGGTATTTACTTAATTTTTTTCTTATTGGCAACCCTGATCCCAATGCACGTGTTTCTGGTCTGCCCGTCCGTTTTGGAGGCTATCGATCAACTGAGATTTAATCGAAAACGTCACAATAACGCCATCACTTCGATCTTAAAAAATGGAAAAAATCAACATTACGCACACGAAAAAGACGATAACCTTCCACTATTGTTCGTTTTAAAATACCATCGGACCTGTCGATATTTCATCCAATTTTCCGCGTGCCGTCGGCCAACGTAAACACTCCTGTACTCCCTTCGTCATCCACCTGTCGTTCTCCGAGAAGGAACGACTAGTTCAAATATTTGTCAGCCTTTTGAAGTGAGGACAAAGGTCATTGTCATGCCTCATAAAAGGCATCCTTGCATAATACTGTACCCCATGTCAAACTGAAAACAGTTTGGTAGATTATGAGAAAGTATGAATTTTTCAGCACTGAACCGTGCTTTTACGATGACTACTTTCCTCGACATTGAATTTCGCGTTTGGCTTCCACGAACAACAATCGTAGCTTATAAAATGTAACTATTACTAGGTACCTACCTACTACATAGAAATTTACTACGAAAATCGAATTTTTGAAAATCGATCCATTTTGGTTAGGTACGATTGACCACACTAATCCAATTTGGTGAATAGCTCCTATATGGAAGCTATCTGTGCTTCTAACTGCCTGACTGTCAGTCATCTCCGAAAATAGGGGATTACAAGTTTTCAAAACGCACTAGTAAAAAATGTTAAGTATGTTTTTAGAATTTCAAATACCTCACAATGCACCCACCTAAATAGTTCCAAAGTTTACAATTTAAATAGTTCAAAAAAAAAGTTAAAATGAAAGTTCAAAGTTAAATAGTTTCCAATGATCCTGGTTAGGAAATGAGTACAGTAGGCAGAACTTACCACTAACCGTCCGCTCCCCACTTTAGGGTTGAACAAAAAAAAACTCGGCGCTCCGCGCCTGGACCTCCGGTTAACACTATTTAAGTGCATACTTCGGATGAAATTAATGAAACACAGAATGTATTTTTAGCTCACGCGTTTCACATAAACCCCTCTTCAATCTTC